>CM030176.1:9271540-9336540 GCA_017639675.1 Aplochiton taeniatus
GTTACAGGAAGCTGGATGCGTTCATCTACGACGCGGCGGTGCTGAACTATGCCGCCGGCCGGGACGACGGCTGCAAGCTGGTTACCATCGGCAGCGGCTACATCTTCGCCACCACGGGCTACGGCATCGCCCTGCAGAAAGGGTCTTACTGGAAACGACACGTGGACCTCGCCATATTGGGAATCATAGGAGACGGTGAGAGACTCTTACCCTGGGAATTTTGTGAAATGGTGAAAGACTCATACCCTGGGAATTCTATGAGATGGTGAAAGACTCATGTACTAGAAATCATATAAGAGAGTGAGAGACTCATACACTGGAAATCACAACAAACAAAGAGAGATTTTTAACTGAGATTCATAGGAGACAGAGAAATTCCTGAGAATCACAGGAGACAGTAAGAGATTTATTGAATGAGAATCATAGGAGACAGAAAGATTTATATACTGAGATTCAACGGAGACAGAGAGATTTATATACTGAGAATCACAGGAGACAATAAAATATTTATTTAATGAGAATCATAGTAGACAGAGAGATTTATATACTCAGATTCAAAGGAGACACAGAGAGATTTATATACTGAGAATCACAGGAGACAATAAAAGATTTATATACTGAGAATCATAGGAGACAGAGAGATTTGTATACTGAGAATCACGGGAGACAGTGAGAGATTTATACAATGAGAATCATAGGAGACAGAGAGAGATTTATACAATGAGAATCATGGGAGACAGTGAGATATTTATACAATGAGAATCATAGGAGACAGAGAGATTTGTATACTGAGAATCACGGGAGACAGTGAGAGATTTATACAATGAGAATCACGGGAGACAGTGAGAGATTTATACAATGAGAATCATAGGAGACAGAGAGAGATTTATACAATGAGAATCATGGGAGACAGTGAGATATTTATACAATGAGAATCATAGGAGACAGAGAGATTTGTATACTGAGAATCACGGGAGACAGTGAGAGATTTATACAATGAGAATCATGGGTGAAAGTAAGTGATTTATCTACTGAGGATTATGGGAGAAATTCCTTTATGATCAGTTCACACACGACCCATACGCATGCCTCGTCAAAACCACAATGAACGGCTATGTCTATATTATTGGTCCTCTACTGGACCATGCCATTTGGTGGGTGGGTACACAGAGTGAGATCAACAGGCGGGCAGCATTGAGAACGCCGCTCTCTTAACGGAATGAACAGACCTCCAGCCTGTAGAGGTCTGGACCAGACTGGTTTCCCCCTCTTCAACCCCTCCTCTCTCTCTCTCTTCGAGGGGCTATTGGGGGCTAGTCTTAACACACCATTTCATCATCATTACCCACTGCAAAGTGTGTGTACGTGCGAGCACGTGTGCCGCCTCGTGTGTGTGTGTGTGTGTGTGTGTGTGTGTGTGTGTGTCTGTGTCTGTGTGTGTGTGTGTGTGTGTGTGTGTGTGTGTGTGTGTGTGTGTGCGCGTGCGTGTGTTTGAGCCTTCTGTGTCGCATGTTTACTCCCAGATTGCTCTGCAGAATAAGCGCTGAGAGAGAAAGAGAGAGGGAGAAAGAGAAGGAGACAGAAATCAAACCGCTGAAAGCACTGGAGCGTTTAACTTCACACCCGGTTCCCCTGGTGCGCACACACACATGCACACAAACGTTCAGCGTACACACACAAGCCGAAAAGTAATTCCTTTCCTTCCTTATCAATCAATCTCTATCCCCCCCTCCCACCCATTTCTCCCCCTCACCCTTCTCACCTCTCCCTCTAATCCTCTCCTCCTCCTTCCTGCTTTCCCTGTTAGGCGAGATGGAGGAGCTGGAGGCTATATGGCTGACGGGCATCTGTCACAATGAGAAGAACGAGGTGATGTCCAGCCAGCTGGACGTGGACAACATGGCGGGCGTCTTCTACATGCTGGCCACGGCCATGGGCCTGGCCATCATCACCTTCATCTCCGAGCACCTCTTCTACTGGCGCCTTCGCTACTGCTTCACCGGCGTCTGCTCTGGACGCCCAGGCTTCCTCTTCACCATCAGCAGGGTGAGAGTCTGTGTGTGTGTGTGTGTGTGTTGTGTTGTGTTTAGTGTGTGTGTGTGTGTGTGTGCGTGCGTGCGTGTATGTGTGTGAGTATATGTGTATGTACAGGATAGAAGAACATAACTTTATTGTCCACATAGTGGAAAACCGTGTGCGAGTGTGTGGATGTGTATGCGTATGTGTTGTGTGTGTGTGTGTGTGTGTGTGTGTGTGTGTGTGTGTGTGTTTGTTGGTGCATGTATATGCGCGTGTGTGTGGGGAGTTGAGGTGGAATGGTATTTAAAGCCCAGCTTAATCGTGCTGAGAGCGATCGGGGGGTGAGCAGGGGGAGTCTGATAAGATGTGGCTGTGCACACACACACACACACACACACACACACATACACGCGTATTTGCATAGATATTAAGATGTATCCAGACACTCATCCACCGCCACCTTGGCCCCTACACCACCTTCACACACTTTTGGACGCTCTAACACATTCATAAAACTCCAGTATCTCCAGTAACACACACACAGTCAACCATACAGTCCATCGCTTCATTATTTATCGTGCATGTCACTGTTCGTTAGCCTGGGATTTTATTCCAGACGAGTACAGCTAACACATTTAAGCATTTTACAGAGACAGCTGTGTGAGTGTGCGGTGTGTCTCTCTCTGAGGAACAAAGAGTTGAGTGTATGTTTTAGGGAAACCTGGGTCTTGAGCAGAGGTGCTGTCGGTTAAGTGTCTGGGCGAGGCGGTAAAGGGAAGAACAAACATAATGGAACTTTTCAGGTGTTCACAGAAAATAACCAATTACACAGAGGGAGTGTCCGGGCAATAATCAAAGTAAAATTTCATTAATGAGCACAGAGAGCATGTCTACACAGAGAAATGACGACGGTGAGTTCACGCTAACGACATTGTAAGTTCTGATTTTTTGACAAGGTGGAAACGAGTATATTGGTCTAAACTAAATAAATCATTCCATTGTCAAGCGGGAACTCGTATTACCTCCCAGTATTGAAAAGGACACGTATGCCAACTGATGGCTAAGAACTGACAACACTAGCCTTCAGAGAGGCACACGTTACCTCTTTGGTGCTCTGGCCTTCACTCTGACCCTTCCCTCACATCTGAACAACACCTCAGACTTGAACATCCGTTGGGATGCGCAAATTTGGCCCTTCCACTGCTCTCAGTACTCAGGCCTCTCCTCTGTTCCCCCTCCGCCGCCCTCTGTCTCTCCCCTAGGGGATCTGGAGCTGCATCCACGGGGTCCACATCGAGATGAGGAAGAAGTCCCCCGAGCTGGACTTCAGTCCGCAGGCCAACATGCTGCACCTGCTCAAGTCGGCCAAGAAGATCACGCTGTCCTCGCCCAAGCGCAACACCATCCTCCTGCAGCCCAGCATCATGGACATGATGTCGGGGAAAGGTGGGTGACGCGCACGTGCCCGCATACACGCGCACACACTCACACACACTCACACACACACACACACACACTCACACACACACACAAACACACATCGATAGATCTTATTCTCGTACTGAGCCTGGGTGTCCCACACAGGTTGACTTTGGGGTGAACTCGGCCATAATGTTGCCTGGTTGAGGGAGGGTTTGGGCGAGGAGGAGGAGGGAGATGGGAGAGAGGCCAGGGGCCAGCAGATGTACCACTCTCTCTGTGGATCAGGCCTGGCACACTGCAGGCTACGCGCTGTGGATGAATCCAAACAGGCCGTCTGTTGAATCTAGTGTAGTCCGTATAGTTTAGAATTTGTCCCGATCTAATTTGAACATCCATATTTTCTGTCTAGGATTTACACCAGGTATGTGCAATTAACAAATCACGGTTGTTTCTGAGTTATGTTAGATCTAATGTGTTGTGTCCAGCACTGGTGAACCCTTGCAGTCAGAACTTGGCCTTCAGTACCTCACACGAAAAAATTCCCTAAAAAATACATAAGTGCCGTATTTTACCCCCTTCCTCAAAAATTGCATTGTTGCTGTAGTTATGCACACGCTCACACTGACACTATCGGATGTATTTTTCAGATTAGGGAATTCAAATTGACAGAGGCAATAGTGGTATATTGTTATAAGAAATATACATAATATATAGAAAATATAATAATGGTTACAAGTTCACTACCGTTGCAAAGAAAGACCAAGTCAAGACTCGCAAATTAAATGCAGTCTCTAGCCAGATTGTGCGCAAAATTCGGTCTCAGAGCCAGCGAGTCCAGTGGAGTCATCTAATTTTGAAAGAATACGCCTCAATGAACTTCAAATCCATATGATTATCTGATCCTATTGTCAATCCAAAGAGTGCTATCGCTCAATTTAATTGTTGGAGTATTCTATCAAGGAGATAGAATACTCTAGAGGAGGATCTATTCTCCCCAGAGACTCTTTTCTGATTGGTTGCATTTTTCTTCCAAAAAACACTTAATTGCACAGCACATGCACCGAAAAACACAGAAACGAGTCTGCGTAATACTGATATTAGGTACACAGCATAGAGACCTTTATGGAATTAATCAGATACGTTATTTTCTTTTTTCCTCTTAGGATTCCGGGGCCTTCTCTGAATACCTCGAAGGCCCTGGCATTTTCACACTGGTATCTAATGACTCTACTGTATAGACTTTATCTATTGTATGTTCCGTCTCCTAGGCAACTCCATCCACAGCCTGTCTCCGAAGGGTCCCTCTGGTCTCTATAGTAACTCCAGCACTCTCCAGGGCTTCCTGTCGTTGTCAGGGCGACACAAGGACCTCCTTAACAACGCCGCACCGTTTCCAGGGCAACCCAAAGCCGCCGGGTCCAGCCCGAACAAGCCCCAGCTCTCTGTCGCCAGCGACAACGGCAAGCCCCGCCCAGCCGGCCCAGCCGGCCCCGCCGCCTCCAAGCCACGTGCCCTGTGGAAGAAGAGCGTGGAGACGCTAAAGACCCAGCCGGCCGTCACTGCCCCCGGCCTAGGCTCCGCCCCCGGTCCCAGCCCCGCCCCAGCTGCTGGCCCTGCACCAATGAAGAGCCAGCGTTACCTGCCCGAAGACACCGCCCACTCCGACATCTCCGAGTGCTCCAGCCGACCACCCTCCCACAAAGAGGCCGACACCATGGCAACGAGGGGGGCCTTCAAAGTGCCCAACCAGCTGAAGAAGCGAGGGGGAGGTGGGGGAGGCGGAGGAGGCGGAGGAGGAGGAGGAGGAGGAGGAGGAGGAGGAGGTGGGAAGATCTACTCGATAGATTCAGACCAGGCCAGCCTCCATTCTAACTCCATGTACCAGCGAGACAGCCAGGTAGGGGCTGATGACCTGGGCTATCCCCCTGACCTGTTCCCTCCCGACATCACACACTCCCACACGCACACCCTCCAGCCGGACGCCCCCATCCTGCAGCTCAGTGCCAGCCTGCTGCACCACAGCCACAGTGCTGAGGCCGACCTCCACTCCCTCAAGGACAAGAAGTACAGCACGTACAAACACACCAGGTAACAAACGAGCATGCATGCACATACCCACACACCCACACACACACACACACGTATACTATGTCCTGTTTTGAAGCATTTATCCTTTCTTATTTTAATATTTAGACATAGCCTTTCATTTGTTTTGATAGTATGTCTTTACAGCTTTTACCTTAACCTGCTGTAGATGTCAGTGTCCTGGCCCTATGTCCCTGCTCACTTCTCTATTCCTGCCCTCCAGTTCAAAGGATAAGGCTGGAGGGTCCTTCGAGGCCACCGGCTCTGGGGGGTCCGGCTCCGGGGCTCGCCCCAGCCACTGTCGCTCCTGCCTGGGGAAGATGAGCGGCTACTCTGGCCTCTACACCGTGCGCTCCTCGCAGACGCGCTGCGACGCCTGCAACCACCTGGGCAACCTCTACGACATCAGCGAGGACCAGCTCCACACGCACTACGCCCAGGCCCACGCCCAGGCCCACGCCCAGGCCCACACCCAGGCCCACGCCCAGGCTCACACGCACACACACCCGCACGGCGGCGACATGTTCATGCACTACCTGCCGCAGAGCGAGCTGGGGCTGGTGGGGGAGGGGGACGGGCTGATCAGCCACTTCGAGCCCTCCCCCACCTCCTCCGGCCCTGCCTTCCTGTCCGCCTCCTCCTCTGCGCAGCGCCACCAGCTCAGCCGCCAGCCATCCTACGAGAACGTGCTTCCCGACGGCGTTCCCGAGCGGCAGCAGCAGCAGCAGCAGCAGCATTCCCACTCCCACCTGCGAGGGTTCAGCCTGCCCGACCGGGACCGGGACCTGGGCCTGGAGGAGGGGGCATACGCCAACATGCTGACCATGCGCTCCGACAGGCCCTACAGCAGCCGCAGCCCGCCCTCCCCCTCGCCGTCCCACCACCACAGCCTGGACGCCCCCCTGCCCCTCCCGCGGCGCTCCAAGAGCCTCTACCCCGACCGGCCCTCCCACAACCCCTTCTTCCAGTCGCCCTCCGGCACCGCCCAGCGGGAGTTCTCCCCCCAGCCTGTGGCACGCCTGTCCCAGCGGAGCTCCGCCCACGAGCTCTACAAGCAGCTGATGCCCGCCTCGCACACCCTGGGTAACCACGGCAGCCACTACGGGAACCACCACGGCAACCACGGCGACCAGCCCATGTTCTACCCCCAGCAGGAGTCCGCTGTGGTGGCGTACGTGGCCGCACCGCCCGCCGCGTCGCAGCCAATCAGCTACGTGACAGCGCCCCGAGCCGCCAGCGCTGGGGGCAACAGGCCACGCCTCTATCGACGCATGCCCAGCATCGAGTCTGATGTCTGAGAAGAACAACAATTCGCTCTCAGCGAATCAAACCCGCGTTCACGCCCTCACACATGTAGAACGAGGTGTCTAGCTAGGCAGCTCTGACTGCACACACACACACACACACACACACATACACACACACACACACAGTACCCAGACACACATACAGCAGGTAACCTGCCGTCGTCCCTGGACTGTGAATCACCGATGATTATGAATAAATCACTGTTTCTTTGCCACACCCCTTGTGAGGGCAGGACAGAGGGGACACACTTCAATGGAGGGCAAGAGTGTGTGTGAGTGTGTGTGTGTGAGTGTGTGTTCGCGAGTGTTTGTTCATGGTGACACATGCTGGCTCCTGGCTCTCGGAAGAGAAAGACTTACAGACAGCTGGGCCAACACGACAGATGGACAGGCGAACAGAGGGAGACAGGAATGACTGTGTGTGTGGTGGCGTGTGCGTGTGTGTGTGTGTGTGTGCATGTGTGTGTGTGTGTGAGTGTGTGTGTGTGTGTGTGTGTGTGTGTGTGTGTGTGTGTGTGTGTGTGTGCGTGCATGCGTGCATGCGTGCGCATATGATCTGGTTAATCAATCCGACTGAGGAGGACAAGTGGACCTTTGGATGCTCAGAAAGAATGGACCTTCCATCCCGCCTGCCAGCCTGTCCAACTCGGCCCTCTAAACCAGCCTCTCACACCCGGAGAGTAGAGAGACTACACACACACACACACACACACACACACACACACAGAGTTAGACTGCCTGCTGTCTCTCTCTCTCACTCTCTCCTGGACTCCTGTTCTTGCACTACTATGATGTCTACAACCGCCCCCATGTTGTTTAAGCCTCCGGCACTGCCACCCATCTTTGAAGAGACTATATACCTGAAACAGAGAATACATGGACTGGACTTCTAAAAACCTGGACTGGACTTGACACAAAGATCTGGAATGGATCGCACTATATTTGGATAAGACTTGGACTGGACCAGATCAGCCATTGGCTAGAAATTACTCGGACGAGACCAGAACAAATCCACTTGGAACTACAATAGACTTGTACTAGAGCTTGCACTAAGAGCTAAGCGAGCCCTGGACTGTTGCCCTTAACTTAGTTAGCCAGGAAGACCAGATTTTACGAATGGAGAAGTGAGACCACTGCGTAGAGATTAGGGCTAAAGGTTCCCTTGGAGATGACTCCCTAAGCGACCCAGCATAGAAACACAATCACTAGAGCACCTAGAGCAAGTCTGATGTCACGTACCTATGAGTAACAGCACATTCCAAACTGCGGACCAAACCTGTTGACCAGTCCTCCTCCAATCAGGGTGATTGTGTTCTATTGGCTCTAGATCTGTGGTCGGAGATAACGTCCCATTCTTCCTCCCATAGCTAGCCTTCAGGTCATACTGCATGCTTCCTACTGCCCTGTGTCTCCAATAGACTCGCACACAGGGTCTCACACACACATAGACATTGACACGCACATACACACACATGGTAGGTGAAGATAGTCGTTCAGGGTGTGTGTGTGTGTGTTTGTGGAGAGGCTCTGAGAAAGCTTCTAGCTGTGCACTTTGTAGATTTTATATCCTGCCACCGAACACGCGACGTTTGACCAAAAAAAAACGGCCGACTCTTTTTGTACGGAACAGACTCGATATTCTGAATATTCTGAATAATCCTCTTATTAGATGTTTCCTTATGTTGTTGTTCTTTTTCTTTCCGGTGTTGTTTGAGTTTTTATTTTATTTGGCAGGCACCTTTAAGGCAATATGTGCCGTCGCTGTGAGGTTCGAAGCCCTGAGGTGGAGAGTTCTGACACTGCCGGAAAGTCGGCAGATCCTCTGTTCTCCCCCAAGCTCGCAGCCTCCACGGAGCAGGATCAACTCTCTCCCTCCTCTAATTGAAACAGGCCATCCTCTCCAGAGCACTGGGCCCGCTGGCTCAGCGGCGGCCCGGTTAGGAAGAGCGCCGCACAGTGACTCGACAGAATGTCTGCGCGTCGGCAAGCAGAGGAGTTGACAAGCGTCCCGGTTCCACTTCTGACAGGCGCAAAACGCGCACCGCAACTGGCAGCGTGTGTTCTCTAGAAATGTCTTATCACCTACCGAGTAACTTTGTTGATTTTTACAGCTCAAGGATTATGATGGGGTGGAGGCGTGGACCTGATGTCCTGTTAGCTAGCCTGTCCACAGACAAACACTCACGAGCAAACTTCAAAACACCTTTGCCTGCAGACAGTGCCAAACCTACAAAAAAAGAGAAAAAAAATGTATGGTGGACTCCCCTTCCTTTGTCATTCTAGCAGGTTTTAACGTGTGAGCTATATGCACAATATCAGGTTGCAATATTAATATACTACTGTACAGAGAAATCCTAGTTTTAAATGTTGAAAAAAAAAGATTTAATTTGTTTGATTTTTGAATGGTAAAGTGTTAGGATTCATTTGAATAACGATGTGCTTTTTATTCAGCTTGTAAAAAAAAAAATAAGAAAAAAAAAGACTTGGGCATGTTTTAGAATCTTCTGTGAAATAGATTTTTCTCCTCTGATGTGCCATTGGCTGGGATCCCACTGTACAGTTGTCACCACCAGGGTTAAGGAGTCCCTGGCTAAGGAGATAGTTAACCGACGTGTTGACTGACTGACTGTGTCTCGCATCTCAAAACACACTTAACCAATAATGATCGTCCAGCCTCTGTGTCTGTTTAATGACCACCCCCCCACCCCTTTCATCCTTTTATTTCCCACTGTTAGCAAGCGATTCTTCACCAATGTGTGTGTGTGGCTGTGTGTGTATGTGTGGGTGTGTGAAAGAGAATAGGATTGCTGCTGCATGTGCGATGAATAAACGGGGTCATTTGCAGTGTGCGTTTGCTGGCTTGTGTGCACATAGGTGCGTGAACGGGCCTGCCAATGGATGCCCTCCCAGTGACCCTTACCCGCGGCACGTTTTCGCCATGCCCAGGCTCACGTGCTGCAAGCACCGTTTTTGTGGGTGAGCGAGCAATGTGGAGTCGGGTCAGTTTGTTCTCATCGTCACACGCGCCTAGTTTTTACACTGATTGATTACTTTTTGCATGATGTGCTCGTGTTTCTGGTGATACCTATTTTGCTGCGACACCTGAGTTCTCCCCCAGGGTAGACCTCTACAGGGTTCATCCATCAAACCGCTCCCTACACCCTGCCTAGCGCAGCACGGCCTCTTAGACGCTTGCCGTTAAAGTTCAAAGGCAGGTTTGGACTCGTAGGACAGAGGTAGGACCGGTCCACACTACGTGGCCCGCCTGTCGTCCCGGCCCGGCTCGCGGTGCTCTGTCCCGGGCCAGGAGCAGCGACCACGTTGGGTGTGTGAGCGGGCCGGTCGTCTGAACAGGGGGGCCGAGGCAGGGTTTAGGGTGTGTGTGTGTGTGTGTGTGTGGGGGGGGGGGGGGCCGGGACGGAGCCCTAACAGGGTGAGCCCTTCTGTTAATCTCACCTGTGTACGAGTTCAGGGGTTTCTAAGCTACTAGTCGTGTTGTAAATACTACAATGTCACTCAGTACTTCTGTACAATCTGTAAATAAGTAAAGGTTACATTTTTCTACTCGTCTCGACCTCTTTTTCGTTCAGACCTGTTCGCCCGTCTGTCGATTTCTCTTTCGAACAATCTTCCCCCTGTCATCTAGAATCTTTCTGTTCTTCGTTTTCCCTCTGTCTTTATCTGTCTCGAATCAAACTGCTTCGCCGACTGTCTCTTAGTGTTTTCGTCTCTGTATCCATATATATCTTTCTGTCTCCATCTCTGTTGTTGACGTCGTAGTCGTCCCCCTAACCCCCCCCCCCCCCCCCCCCCCCCCCCCCCCGACAGTCTGCAGTTTGTTGACTGCCCAGTAAGAGGTACAGGGCTTTTTGAAGTACTGCTGCTGAACAAGGGCTCTCACTGCCCCAGCACTCTGGGGGCTTTCACAGTGCACCCATGTGTCTGTGTCTGTGTGTGTGAGAGAGAGAGAGAGAGACAGAGAGGAAAAGAGGGAGACAGAGTGTGTGTGTGTGTGTGTGTGTGTTTGTATGCGTAGGAATGAGAGAGACAACGAGAGTGTGTGCGCATGTTTAGATCAGTGCTCCGGTAAAAGCTGTATTTTTACATTTTTGTCTCCCTCAGGAGACAGACGCTCTGATCTAGGCTGAAGTGGGACAGGAGAGGAGGAGGAGGAGAGAGTACCACACACACACACACACAGGCTCAAAATCAGCACACATCAGGGCCAACAATCTGTCACAACGCCCAGACCAGCAGCAGCCAGAGGAGGCAGAAGACGGAAGAGCCAGGGACCGGAGAGAATCAGGCAGTGAAGGGACACCAACTGCAGTGCATGGAGAACAACGTGAGGGACTGAGCAGCGCTGGTGTCAATAGCGCTCATAGATCACCTCTCCCCATGTGAAGCCTCCTCATAGACAGCTCAAAGAGAGTGAGTGCCTGTCTCCCTCAGAGGCTGGGCATAACGTGTTTTGTGGCCTAATTCCTCCTGACGGCTTCCATATGCTCTTCTCTAATGGACAAGAAAGGCGCGCACATACGCGGAGCTCTTATTTAATTAATAGAATTGAGCTGCGCAGCGTGTCTAACTTAATTACTATAATACACAGCAGCAACCAGATACATATTTACGTTTGTCCCCATGGCTAGTGCAAGTGCGCGCGCACGCACGCGCGCACACAAGTACTCGCACTCCAACACTCCCTATGCCATGCCACATACCTACGTGTGGTCCCAGTGCCTCACTCACACACACGCACACACGGAGATGCTGGCGTTGGGCCACATCCAGACGCACCGTAGGAGTGTGATATGAAGCAGATAAATGAAGATAATTAATTTTGTGGATTAAGAATGTCTCCTGAAGAATCCTCCGCCATGGTGGGTAGGTGTGGGGGAGGGCAGAGGGGGTTACAGACAGGGGGAGAGAGAAGTGGAGGATATGTGTGAATGGCACGCAGAGTATAAAAGCGGGCTTTGATAAGCCCGCAATGTATGTTCTCTTAGACCTTCCTTGCGCTTCTAAGATCCCTGTTACCAAGCATCAGCCTACACACATGTGTGTGTGTGTGTGTTTGTGTGTTTGTACAGTAAATATATATATATATATAGTGGTGCTGTTCCTCCGTGTGTGTGTGTGTGCATGTGCGTGCGGGGAGAGGGAGCAGCGTGTCAGCCTACACACTGAGCAAACCCATGAAAATTCATAAGGACCTGGCGACGCCTACTCACAAATACTAAAAATACTGGAGTGAGTCGAGCCTAGTCAGAGAGGAGAGGGAGGGAGCGAGAGAAAATAGGAGTTCAGGAATAGCGTAGAGAGGAGGAGAGGGGCAAGAGACGGTGAAAAGTTAAGGGTGGGATTTTAAACGGTTCCATCCAGCCCCGGACATCTTTCGTCATCAACTAATGATCCTCTCACTCGTGTGTGGCTGGTCCTGTTTGTGAGCGTGTGTACATCTGTGTGTGTGTCAAATTGTTGTTACACTCCTCCTCTGAGCAGGATCCTACACCGTGTACAAGGTACAAATGAGCTGGAAGAGATATGTGAGGACTGACAGCAGAATGTAGTCTCTATTCTCTGAGGAGCTCTCTAAATCTCAGTTATCTGTTTAAAACCACTCCAGCCAATCACAGCGGCACTGAAGCGGTCCCCTGGGGAAAGTTCTAGACCACACGGACGGTGGAGTCGTGTCTGCTGAGACCCGCACTCCATCCTCCCTGTGCTCTCTAGCAAACGCACACACACGCGCACACACTCTTCGACCAAGGTGCAGAATCAAGCCCATTAAGGGGGGGGGGGGGGGGGGGGGGGCATTTAAGCTCTGTCCGTAAATGCTGCCTTTAACAACGCTTCGTATGTCAACACATAAACTCTCACACACACACACACACTCACACACTTTTACTAGGCTGTGTTTACGCTAATTCAAATATGCTAATCTGGGTGTTTCCAGGTGCAGCAATAAAAGCGAAACGTTTGGAATAAATGTAGCTTCAATAACCTGGCTAATAGCAGCACTAATGACACACATACACACAGGGTGATTCAAAGCCAGTCTTTGTGGTGGTGGTGGTGATGGTAGTGGTGATGTTGTCCAGTAAGACAGAGTTTCCACCTGACTGGAGCCTGCTGAAGGATGCTTTGAGGCAGGGACAAGGAGTTGGAATAACTCTGTCTCCTTGCTGCCTGTTCTGTGTGTGTGTGTGTGTGTGTGTGTGTGTGTGTGTGTGTGTGTGTGTGTGACTCACAACGCTCTACGTTCGCAGCGTTTTGTTGTGTTTGTTTTATTTTGTCTCGTATATAAATGATGACGCTCCGGGCGAGAGACAAGGGAGGCCGAGATGCACTCACACCCTCCCAGGAGAGATGGCTCGCCGCTGGGCATCGTCCCCTCAACATCCATCCTCAACAGACACACTTGGTTTGGCGTGTGCGACTTCCTAACGTGAACGGCGGAGAAAAAGAGGAGATTATTCTCGTATGTTGACAGGTTGTTAATTGGTTGTTAATCCTGCTGGTGGGTACTGACACTCTCACCTCTATCACCTCTTTGAGGTTGTCGTTAGAGTCATTAAATGTGGTGTACCTAGGCTTAACAAGTTAAGGATCGTCAATGGAAGCTACACTACAAATTACAAAAAAAAAAAACGTTTTATGCAGATTAAAACAGGCCATCTGAACTGCAGTTCCTCTATCTAAAAATGTCAACATAAAGTTTATACAATAAAAAGAATATGGAACTAAATGGCATTTTTGTGTGTAGTGCAAGATATGGCTGTAGTTTAGGGTTGCCTTCAATATCTCTGGCACCTCTGCATTTCACACACAAGCACTCTAAAGTTTTGTCTCTCCTTCCCTCTCTCACCTTCCTTCTGTCTCTTTATTTCACTCTCTCTCTCTTAGGCCTTGGCCTTAAACACAAGACACACACAATACACACAATTCGCTGCCTGACAAAGGCGCGCCGCCTACGGCAACGAGCACAGCAGCTGAACTCTCCAGGCTGAGGCCTCATCTGTGTGTGTGTGTGTGTGTGTGTGTGTGTGTGCGTGTGTGTGTGTGTGTGTGTGTGTGTCAGCGAATGAAACGGAGAGGTTGACGTCCTTCTCGTGGTGTGTTGCTCCAAGAGTTCCAAGAGTTGTCGGTCCTATAATTGGAATGCACACCCAGACGTACTGTACGTACACAGCCATGCATGAAACATAGTTTCCATTTAAATAGTTGATGAGGTGGAGGAGGCTGTCAGGCGTCATTCTAAGCTCGTTTAGGGTTCTCTGAACATTTTGCCTTCGTTGTGTAACGCCTGGCGAGCCACCGTCTGGAGGAATTGTGAGGAGGCACCAACTAACATTTCAACCTCCCAAAGTGTGTCGCTTTGCACACGGGCATGCAAGACGTTCACACACACGCGCGCGCGCGCGCACACACACACACACACGTGCGCGCGCGCTGTACAAACAGCAAGTCTCTCGGGCAACTCCTTCAGGCCAGATTAGTTTGATTGACTCAGAGGGAACTCTCCTGCTGTGTAATTTAACACTCTGATTGTACCCTGTTTCCCTCACCACACACACACACACACACACATACACACACAAAACCACACAGCATTTGTCCCATGACGCAGAGATTTTGAATTCAGAGATGCCGCGGATCGTATAACACTTGAAAATAGAAAGAAGGAAAGAGGTGAGGAAAAATTGGGTGGGTGAAAAGAGAAAGAAAAGGAAGAAGGGAAAGTCAAGCGAGAGACTGTACATTGAAGCGAAGACAGAGGGAGACGAAAGGCAGAGGAAAGCGAGGGAGCCTTCTCTTTCCCTAAATACTCCTGCTGAGATGCTGCTCCACTGATCAAACGCTGTGAGAGGAGAGGTGAGGGGGCGCGCGTAGGAGGAGGGAAAGAAAGAGAGAGAGAACGGAAGAGAGGGACAGAGAATCGGAGAGAGAAAGAAAGGTGGAACGGGGAGAACATTAAAAGAACGGTGACGGCAGCACTGAAAGGAGGATGAACGACAGAGAGGGGTGTTGGAGTCGGCACAGGCAGGATTTGAGCCTTCAAAGGACACTCTTTCTTTCTTTCTTTCTTTCTTTCTTTCTTTCTTTCTTTCTTTCTTTCTTTCTGTGAATAGGAGCTGAAACCTCCCTGGTGCCCCACCTCATATCTCCAAGCTGTTCAGACAGCCATGGAGGAGGGAGAACAGAGATGGTCAGCCCTGACCTCACTCTCTGGCTGCTCCACGCCCGCCTCAGCACACAAGCACGGCCAACGGTTCCCACTGCCAGTTGGAGCGTTGTGACATCACCACCGAACGCCATCTTAGATTGCTTCTGCAAGAAATGGAGAGGGGCGTGTGTGTGTGTGTGTGTGTGTGTGTGTGTGTGTGTGTGTGTGTGTCAGTGAGGTAGGGGGTGATTGTTCTAGGATCGGAGGACTATGGGCATGGAGCAGAGAATAAATGAGAAATAGGGGAAGGAGCGGTGAACCTTGTAAAACCTCCCTGCGTTGTTGTGCTAGCGTGTTCTCTACCTATCAGCCAACCCCAAGCTGGAGAGCCAAAGTGTGTGTGTGTGAGTGTGCGGTTTGTGTATTTGTGTCTACTTGGCTGTTCCTAAAAAAGCCTAATGGACACTGTCTAGGTGAACTCTGTGTCAGCAGCCGTGTCTCTCTCCGTTCATTCCTTGGAGCACTGAAACACACACACACACACACACACACACACACACACACACACACACAGAGGGACTCTCTCACTCACTCACTCACTTATTCTGCCTTCTCGGCAGGAGTTAAGGCTCTCTAACATGAGCTGGCGGTCAACACACACCTGTAGAGTCTCACTCAGAAAGGATGATGATACAGCATAATCCAAAACACAGACATTTGCATGCACACACGCACACACACACACACACACACACACACACACACACACACACACACAGACTAATTACTGTAAAACTATTTCGTGATGAAGCCAGGAAGGCTTGAAAAAGAACAAAAACAGTCCAGATGCCCACATTTCTCTGAGGGCGATCTGTCTCGACATAATCTCTGCGTTGACATAGCAAAGTCTGTCGGCAGCAGAAATAACCAATGTGGTCAGCCACGACATTGTTTCCCGCCAGTGCAGGGAAGCTGGCAACGTTGGCAGAAAGGCGTAGGCGGTACATCCGGTTTGCATCTAGCCACAGGTAGTCAGCTTCCTGATCCCAGGGGGCTTAGTTGGTGCATCTTCTATTGTATGTGTACTGTCACAACTGAAAACAGATACACAATTTTCAAACCAAATGAATTTTTGAAATCGTTTCCATACCAGCACATGGATGATCTCTGGACTACACACACTGTGTTATCCGAAACAAACTTTGGGGCAGGGATTTTTTATCTATGGGAAACCAAACCTAGTATATTGCTAATTGCTAATCCTAATCAGCTGTGAATGTGTTGTGTGATTTTCCCCACAGTGTCTACGTCTCTAAGGCACCTGATCGATGTTGTGTAGATGAACTGTCTCCACTGGATATTTGAAGATATTACACCTCCAAAAGTTCACAGAAACTGCTGCTTTGTTTATGGATCCAGGGATTGCGTTTGTATCCTCCTACTACGTCTATAAAATATGTATGGCTTTTTCAAGTATTTGCATTTTGTGCTTACACTCTAATGTCAATGTTTGTCTGTTGAATAAGTTGTGTCTCCTTGTGGCTTCGGGGTAGGGAGGCAACACCCTCATTAAATCCTGATTTGTCGAGTCGGCAGGAGAGAATAGAACTGGGGAGTGGGTTGGTATTATCTGCCCCTAGTATTTAAGCTTTTGTTCTGGCTGCCTGTGGAGCTTGCTCTATGTTATTATTTAATTAACACACATTTTTTATGAAGGCGGCTCCAGACTCTTAATCAAAAGGTTTTTGATGTGAGAAGACGCAGCCACCCTCTCCACAGAACTGGCTGTTTTGTGGGCTACTCTGGATATCACTGAGCCAACCCAACCGTCAAGCCAACCGGTTACGAATTTTTTTTTTAATGAAAAAACATCCTTGCCATGTTGGCTTTAATGAAAAGTGTGGAACAACCATAAAGTGGTTTATTTATTTATTTATTTTTTACTCAGACCAGAAGCATATTAACTGGCTGGTATGCGTACTTGGACCAGCAACAAAGGGAAAAGATAAAAGGAGATTTATGGCAGATAATAACAAAGGGAAAGAGCAAGAGGAGATCCGTCCGTCTAAGATGCACGACGCCTTTGAGAAGGAAGTCTCTCAAACATGCCTTCATTCACAACAAACCTCCTCAGAATCTGAAACACCTAAGCCGAACAAACCACAGGCGAGCAAGAAAACTGCTATTCATTGTGTTGCTGTTGCTGTTTTTTTAAACACACACACACACACACACACACACACACACACACACACATTCTTTAAACACATCCACCTTGGCCACCTATTCCCCTTCTTCTCTGTCGATTATTCCATCCATGTCTGTTTTTTATCCCCGGAGCTGAGCTCAGATTTAGGCCGCTGTTCCCCCCCATCCTCACCCCCCATCCTTTCATCCTAACAGCTCCTCTCTCCTCCTAACCCATCCCTTTGCTTACCACCCCCTTCTCTTTCCTTCTCCCTTTGCTTTTCGAGCCACATAATATGCCTGTGTTCATGCACACAGGCACGAACACAATTCTGTACCCCCTACCCCCCCCCATTGCCAACATAACACAGTCTCTAACCAACACACTCTCTCTCTGTCGCACACATACACACAATCACACACACTCAAACCCATCTGCAGCCAGCAGAGCAACATCTAATCCTTTAGCTTTTTTCTCTCACAATTTTTCTCTCTCCCTCCCTCTCTCCTTCAATCATACCAGTACCCAGTTTTCTGTTTATTTTGTCCCTGACATCTCCCCTCTCCCTTTATATATCCGGACACCGGAGGGTTACGCTTTCAGATCATATAAGGTAAAGTGTTATTTTATCTTTCCCCCTTCCTTGACCAAAAAACATCCAGATTTTCATTTCCATACATATACTCCATTGCATGAGGCACTGCTGCCACCGGTTGGCTGAAACATACAACTGCAGTGCTGCTGTAATGACCATTAGATTTTAGCAGAGTTGCATCACGTCAACCCCCCCAATCCCCCCAGCCCACCTCCCCTCCCCTCCCTTCTCTCTCTCTCTCTCTCTCTCTCTCTCTCTCTCTCTCTCTGAGGGTTGGATAAATATTGCTAGGAGATATATAACGTGTTGCTATGGTGATCTGCTCATGTTTTTTTTCCGCAGCAATTGTGGAAGACAGGGACATGCTGGTGCACTGGGAGCCGTGTGTGTATGTACGCGCGTGCGTGTGTGTCCGTGCGTGTCCGCATGAAAGAGAGACAGAGAGTTTCACAGCGCGAGGATCTTTAGACAAGGTCATATTTAGTGTAACGTAATAAGACAACCTCTCAGACCTTGCCTTCTCATTCATGCCACACATCGCTCACCTATCGAGTGCGTGTGTGCGAATCTGTAACGGCTTTCCCTGCCAAATGTCTGGGGTGAGGATTTAACCCCCCCCCCCTCCTCCTCCTCCTCCTCCTCCTCTCTTCTCCAGTCCTCCACCTGCTGCCCGGCAGCTCAGTTTCTCTGGGGACTCATCCTCAGTCCGACTGATTGGCCTCTTGCCGGGGTTCTGTGTGTGTGTGTCTGTGTGTGTGTGTGTGTGCTGTACTCCATCAATTAGAGCAAGCTGGTGTAATGTAATATATTTCCCCGTTTGTGTGTGTGTGTGAGAGAGAGAGAGAGAGAGGGAGAGATATATAACTGGTGCATCATTGACCGCCAGCTGTCGGCAGTTGACGAGTCCCTGGTGGTCACATACAACCTGACATGTTATCATTTGGGAAGAATTCTACGTGTTTGGTTCACAGATCGCCGCGCCAACTCTCTCCCAATCAGACCACATAACAGATCCAAAGGGACGTGAGTCTGTGTGTGTGTGTGGGCAGTATGTACGTGTATAAAGTGGGCTGATATCAGCGTGGTCCAGATGGCTGTCTTCGAGGGGGTATTCTGGAATGTTCGGGAACTTGTTGCTTCTCTCCTAGCTTACACACACACACACACACACACACGCACGCATGCACTAGCGCGCACACACACACACACACACACACAGTCTCACTTCTCCTTATGAAGTGTGAAACAGCTCTTGGAGTCAGCTGGGCTTCTCTTTCATGGCATCCTCAGATAACAGGCTTTTAGTCTCCGTCTGCCTGTGCACAACTATAAAGAGAGATAAAATATATATATATGTATTTTGAGCTTTTGTGTTAACAGGCTTTTAGTATGGTGAAGTATGTAAATACATACAAGTAGGCTTTTGTAGCATGGGTTACCAGAGTAATCTAGTTATTTTGCCAATTTTTTATATTCAAAAGATGCCATTGATTCACACAGCAAACTATACAATAAGTTTCAAACCATTAACTCATGTTATCTTCTATTCCTCATTTATTTAAAAAAAACATAGTTTGCATTACATTTTCATGAAGCAGGTTGCCCTGAGCTAACACCATGTCAAAAACCCCAGACCAGTGAAGCAAATAAAATAGTAGGCTTCAATTTGTTGGCAGAGAAATCATTTAAATGAAATGTATTTGTTTTAAATAATAATATTTACCTAAATATTTTGAAATTATAATATTTAAAAATACAGAATTTGTAGAATTTGATGATCTGTTGAAATAAAATATGTTATATGTTTTTCGTAAACGTCATAAATTGATTGCGACAGTAAATGTGTAGAGGAAGATTGCCTGGAATGTAGGCCTACTTTTCACAGAGGACCTTTTACGTGTAGTAGTATGTATGTAGTTCTTCAAATGAAATGCAAACTATTCGATAGGATAAGTGATTCTGTCTCAATTACAAATAGAGAAAAGAGTAGGCCTACCGTACTATGTCCATATAGCAAGTATTTGAGTGGCAGACAGCAGCTAACTAGTCTCGTGACAATGTGGGTGAGCTAATTTCGCACAGTGAAACAGAAAAAGATTATTTGCAAACGTAATCTTTCTATAGATTGAGCCATAAGAAAATGTCAGCAAATTATGTCGGACTCTAGATTTGAAGTGTAGGGAATACCCGAACACATTCAAATCTAAAAGATGCCAGCATTCACCCGTGGGAGACAAGTGCAAATGCAGATGTTGAAACACATTTTAAAAATCGTTTATTTTATCCCAAGTGAGGAAGACATTGGAGAAACGAACAAAAACAGAAAGTAAAAGCGAGGTTAAGGCGCCATCTTGTGCCTGATGTGGGGAGTTACAGATAATGTTTCTATACTAAGGTGCGGCTAACTTCAAACCAGGTAACCCTCTCTGAAAATATAATTATGCAGGTACAACTTTTTTATATTCATTCTATTTAATGTCAATCATTTATTATTTTTCACTAAATTCACACTCGCTAAGCTTTAAAAAAAACATTCCTTCTCCATATATATATATATATATATAAGTATTGTCTATCAAAAAGCTCTTTGCAGGATGTAGTTGATCATATTCTGAACTATGGTGTCCTCCCTGCCCAGTGTCCATTAAAACAAAATAACAGATAATGAAAATTGGAACTGAATATTCTATTAACTATGGATGCTTTTAAAGCCAATCTAACCTCTTAACATGCACAGATAACACATTTATAAATAATCAGGTGGCACACGAGGACCTTTTTGTCTTCTGCAGTGAAAGTAAAAATAATGTCAGTCAGAGTTAAAAGCTTGTTTTTTATCTTTAATGCCAGAATTATTATCATACATGAACAACCCAAGGGTTTCACACTTTTTTACAATATGTACCACGTCATACCAGCACCTACATGTTATATACACACGTTAGACAGAGCATTGTCACAAAGCAGTTTGTGGGTTAACAAGCAAACTTTCTCTTCGATGTCGCTTTAGAACGACTAAAACGCTAACTTTCAAGAGTCCATGATCAACAGGTCATCTGTGAGAAACTTAACGAGTCAAAATGTCTAATTCTTCCATTAGTGGTAATTGAAGTAGCACATTTCTGTACCCTACTGATGTGATCTTGAACAGCAAGATAGTTGTGGATACGTTTACTGTTGTACTTGGGCTGCCCTGCTTTGTGATCAAGCCCCAGGTGTGACAGAGTATTCTGAAGCATTTAAAAAAGAAATTAACGAGACGAGGACATTTTTCAATCAAGACTGTGCTGATTGTGCCAGTGCCCTCAAACGTGTGCACGTGAGCGCACGCACGGACGCACAAACACACGCACATAAACACGCACACGAGCACACATCCGGACAGCCTAAAAGCAGAGATAGCAGCTTCTGTAAAGGCAAAGACAACAGAGAATAAAATAGTAAGTGGCAGTACTGCTGTCAGACACAAATCAGCAGTGCTTTGAGACACAGACACACAGACACACACACACACACACACACACACACACACACACACACACACACACACACACACACAGACAGGCGTTTGTGTAGGGCTACTAAACCGGAAGGCAGTTTCCCCTTTCAGGACACCAAGTTGACAACCTTCCACCCCACAACGAGGCCAGGTTTTCTGTTGACTCTGGTCTGATGAGAGCTTGAAGAGAGAACGAAGCAGACAAGGGTAAGGCTAGGGGGCAGGAGAGTGATGGTAAATAGGATGCAGGGCCCAATTCATAGTCTGACCTGACAGACGTGACACCGAAACGTGGCTTTATCCGAGTAGAGTTCTATTTGCAATAACACATTTCCTTATCTCATTTTAACATTTGAACTGTTTCTCATTCCAGAAAGTTGCCCATCTTAAAAGGGCCACTGCATTCAAGCATTGGGTATTGCCGTGACCACCGACAGCAAAGTCTACCAATGTGAACATCAACAGGTCAGTGTAAAAACCGACAAACCAAAAAGCCCCGGCTCGAACCTATGACGCCATCGAGGATCCCAGGTTGAAACTGCTCCGTCTGATGAAGAACAAGAACTTTCCATGTATATTTTACACAAAACAGCGTTAAATTCATGTACAACTTTGGGCGGTGAGCAAAAAAGGTAATATCAATTGTCACACTTAAAATTGCCACGTAGTGCCCAATATAGCTGTATGCTTGTGTGGCAGATTAGTGTGCCAGACAGACTACTTCGCATTTACGCTAAGGGGACAGTGGTATTCCTACATACTGAACTGTTTGTAAGTGCATAGCAATTACATGATAACACTGAGATTCAATTACGCCTGCAGAACTATGAAAAATCTGGTAAACAGGGCCATTATAACAAAACTTTCTGGAAAGGCACAGCACCCTGGTTCGGAGAAGGGGCACAAAAACCAGGGGTGGAGAAAGAGGAAGTGAGTGATAGGAGGGGAGAGGGGAGGCTTTTTATAGTTTGTTTTTCTTTAATATAAGTATCGCGACAAAAAATGAAGCAAAAAGAGGGTATGATTGGCTGGCCAAGGCATCAGTCTTCATCAGTCATCCAATCGGCCACAGAGAAGAGAGAGTTTAGTGGTCTTGGTGGAGTTCAAAGCATTCTGTTGCGTTTGTGAGTGGGCGAGTCTGTAATGACATCACCACAGGGGGCAGGTCCTCTCTTGCGATTGGTGGTGGCATCCAGGTGAAGTGCCATCTCCTCCGCAATGAATGTGTTGAGGTCGACGTCATGGAGCCCGTTCCTACGGCGACCGTGTGACTGGGCAGGGTGTGTTGGTGAGCTTGGGGCACCAGAGCGCACGGAGATACTTGCCATTGCTCCACTCAAGCCTGAAAGTGAACCAAACATGAATTATGAACAACTAGGCACACACACACACACACACACACACACACACACACACACACACACACACACACACACACACACACACACACACACACACACACACACACACACACACACACACACACACACACACACACACACACACGTTCCCCAACATAGTGATGGTATGCATTCTGAACAACGCAGTCAACGGTGACGCTGTAACCGGTTGTCGCTTACTTCCGATAAGCCTCAAAGCATAGTACCTGTGACACTGCCATGTTTGTTCAAGCATGTTCACCTACCGTGCAACGCTATGGCTTCTCTAAATGGCTGCAGGTCTGTCTCCACGGATGAGCCGGTCTCCGGGGCTGATGGTCGGCTTGGTGACACCATAGCAACCCTGGGCGTGACTCTGGGGTTCCGTGGGGGCGGGGCTTTGCCACACAGAAAACTGATGAGATCCTCCCGCCTGATGGTTCTTCGTCGCTTCTTCAGCCAGGCCAGCACTTCCTTGTTCCTGCGCTGGTAACCTATCTGGATTCCCAGGTCGAAGCTCCGCTGCTGGGCCTCTGCACTCTCTGCAGGGACGGAGAAAGGAGAGGCATGTTAGACAGACTGGAGGTCGTTCTGCTCCTGCTGGTGGGATGACTGTAGGGATGACAAAGTGGGCACGACAAAGGTAGAAACATACAGTAGAGAACGGCACTGGCTTGGTAGCAGTGTTTTTTATTTATATATATACCTTTGTAGAGGTTGGTGACAGCAGTGGCTGCATTCTGGAAAGGCACCCAGAGAGAAAGCCCTTGCTGTTGACAGACTCTATCTGTAAAGAAGAAAAAGATGAATTGAAGTGGATTATATGCTCATGGGTTAAGTAGTGTACTGTGGGGTGGTAGCTGCCTGGCAACAGTGGGCACACTGAAAGTGAAACATCATTTAGTCTGAAAGCTTTAGTCCTGTTCCAAATTCATTTATGAAAAATTAGTTCATTATGTTTTACAGCTGGAGACAGTTTTGTTCTATTGGTCAAATTGTCAACTGATCGAATTGAGTTTAAGTGAGTTTAATATGTGTTCTATTATGGGTTGGGGGAAAAACATTTTCAGAAGCAACGACATTGACAACCCTAGCTTCACATTGACAATTGTGAACTGCCAAAGGACAAACCCCTGCAACACATACGCATCAGTGGACAAAGATTCATTATAAACAGAGAATAAACACATTTACTATACACCGATATATGGCTGACTAACTTACGGAAAAACCAAATACATTCTTTGAATGCATTATCCCTTAAAAGAATGGGGGTGGTGGGGTTACAAAGTTAGAGTGGTAACAGTTATCCTATGTAATGTATCCATTTCCATCGGTGTCCATCTCTACCTCATCATTCTGGAGTGGTCTCTTTAGATTGACAATGCCCCCATCCACAGGGGGTCACTGAATACTTTGCCAAGTGTGATAATGACAGTGGCTCCTACTATGGCCATGACAGTCACCTAATCTAACTTAACAAAATACTTAGAGATTTTTGAAGCAACGCGTTAGACAGCACTCTCCACCACCATCATCAACGCCAAATGAGGCAATGTGTTTTTGAAGAATGGAGTTCCATCCGTTAGAAGAGTTCCACACTTAAATGCCAAGGATTGAGGCTGTTCTGGTGGCTCGTAGTGCACCCAAACCTCACTAAGACCCTTCTTTTTCTAAAAATCATTATTTATTGTGTCACCTATCTGTATATGAAATTGGATGTGACTATCACTAGCTACTATTTGCTGGTTAATCCATTCGCCATTTTGCTTGTATTGTCAACTAACGTAGAACCTATAAGACATTTCTATTCGCAGGACATTCTGTAATCTTTTACCATTATCCAACCTATACGTTTAGAAATTGTAAATGGCTTGTGGCTGGACATAATGAACAGCATAGCTAGTTTAGCTGTGAAAAACAAGCTTTGGTTATTATTTTGACCCGACGAACTCCTCCCTGTGCATCGCCATTTTGACGAGAAGTGGTAGACAGCTGGTCTAATCGCTGTTAGCCAACATTAACCTAGCGTAAGCAAATCAACGTTATAGGCTGAGTATAATTTACAGAAAGTTAACCCCAAGGCAATAGCTGATTTAATAAAAAAAGAAGTTGAATTAACCCAGTTACCGTAGCATTACGTGTTAACCACTGTAAACCAATAGTGACAGACATGTTTTGGCTAAATTTCAAATCCCAGCATAGCCTGGGTGGTCTTAATAAACGTCGAAGAAAGAGCTAGCTTGCCAGATTATCTGGCTATCATCATATGCTAACGCGGCTAGCATAGCACTAGAAAATAATTGAAAACAAATAAGACTAATGCCGACATGTTAGGGTGGCGTTACAACTGCTTACTACAATCATGAGATGTATAAAACCATAACAATGTTTCCAAAACGATAATTAGCTACCTGACGCACATGTTCAATGTTGCGTTCATTTTAAGTTTATGTACCTTTGTATAGTTGTGCAACTGCGGTAGCAGAATTTTGGAAGAGGTGCCATAGTTGCTGTTGGCCCTGCTCAGTCTCCTCTTCGCTCGGTTCTTCTTGCTCTGCCTCAGCCAAGCATTGTCGTTCCCATTTGTTGAACCAATGTTCGGGACCGTGTTCTTGGATCTCCGATTCCCCCTGTTCTTTCTTTTCGTCCATGGCTGGATTCCTTCGAGCGTTAGCTAGCTAGCACTGCTGACACCCACAGCGGAGTTGCTAATACCGTTAGCTAGCTAGCTAGCTAACGCCGTTAGCGGCCGTGCTTTAATGTAAGAAAATTGGCTATTATGGGACTAAGACCGTGATATCGTTATGTGGAGTGATACGCAGATATATTACTGCTTTTCTATTAAGTACGAAACATTAGGCTGTCCAAATCCAGTCGTTAAAGTAGCATCTCGATAACACTTTGCTTATGCCCACTGCGATAAACAACACACACTGGACTAATCTATGATATGACAACACATCAATATATCGTGAAAACACCTCTTTGCTGCGTGCTTGTCAGTAATCTCCGCCTATTTCCAAAGATTCTACAAGAATGATTGGATAGAGTGATTTGTAGGCGTGGTTTTCTGTATCAACACAGCCGTTTTATTGGACATTAGAAAATAAGGAGCAATGATTATCTCACCCATATATATTTGCGTATAACAACTTGGGACACCGTGGCAATGCATTTAGATGTAGAATGGAGTAAGAACAGGCAGAAAAGTAAAATATATTAGTTTACCATTTTCTTGTTCCCAGATTAACAAACAAAAAATGCGATTAAAATCCATAAAGCATGAAACTATTGTTCTTTCAATTTTTTTTACATTGATGGTACTGTTTGCATTGATGTTTGTCCTATACTGTCGGCTACATCACCATGCTGCTTATACAAGTATTAGGAAGTCCCCAGGTCACCTCAAGCTACTCTACTATTTAATTGCCATGGCCGCAATGTCATAAGAGAACAAAGTTCATTCACCCCCCCACCCCCTAGGGCGGTGTATCACCTATACACATTTATCTCTCTGTGCTACACTCGGTTTAACTGTGTGGACTGTACAAGTTGTGTCTATACTCCACAGCTTCCTTCAGTCTGGACCCTTTCTGAACCTTTCTCTCTCTCTCTCTCTCTCTCTTTCATTTATCTTCCCAATCACTACTTTCTGCTGTAAGGATGTCTAAGGGCAAGCAAGATGAGTTAGATCTTGAAAATTCCTTCCAAGAGAGGGGGCCGATAGTAACTTTTAGCAACCTGCACTACTCGGTCAAGGAAAGCCGGGGGCCCTGCCGCAAGAAAGGTCCAGAGAAATACATCCTCAAAGACGTCAGGTAAAATCCTCACCTTTGAATGCAGTAGAGCCCGACCCATAGTGGAATCTTGGGCCTGATGCTGATATTAGGGAGTAAACCATTTCCGATATCTCTCTATCTCACTCTCTTTCTCTTTCTCTCTCTCTACACACACACACACACACACACACACATATATACATATATATATATATATATATATATATATATATATATATATATATATATATATATATATATATATGTGTGTGTGTGTGTGTGTGTAGAGAGAGGGAGAGAGAGAGAGAGAGAGATGGTTCCATCTTCAGATAATAATAGTGTTAATGCATACTGTATAGTCTTTTGCAAGTTTCTCAAAGCTCTTAACGTAGTGTTAGTGTATAGTGTTGCTGGTTGAGTGTGGGGTCCATTTTACTGTAGTTTGTTTGTTGTTGTCTTTTTAGATTTTGAAGTGTTTGTATTTATATATGTATGTATATGCATACACACACACACACACACACACACACACACACACACAAACACACACACAATGATTACAATGGTCCCACAAATGTGGTTTTCAAACACTTGTAACAAAGATATGTAATCTCGTGCCGTTTGAATGTTTATGTTGCAATTTTTTTTGTTTTACTTCTGTTCTAAAGTTTTTTCCTTATGCATTCCTATTGGCCAGGGCTCCCTGTAAAATAGCTATCTATCTCAATAGGACTCGTCTGGTTAAATCGATAATTAAAATATAGTTCTACATATATACAGAATGTACCGATACATCTGTGATAGGCCCACAGATAGGCCCAATAAATCGTTCGGACTCTGGAATGCAGTACTTTTTTTTTGCTATGTGTAAGGAACAGACGATTTGTATGTGTTTGCTGTCACGTCACACAGTTGTGTAAGTGTCGTAAAATAATTTGGTAAAGCTATTTGTTGTCAGGGCACGTGTCAGTTTCAGTCACTTTATATCAGAACCTTCACTTTCCACAAAATCCCCCCTCTCCTGCGTCTGTGCCCTGCTCCTAAGTACTCATAACCTTACACCAAATTAGACGTCTGCTTCAACTCTATTTGGACTCAAGACAACTTTGCCTCTACTACACCATTGTTCAAATAATCACATATTTGCATTATATGTATTTGCATAATGACTGTTTAATTATTGTTAGTTATTACATATTACACACATTAGATTAGTGTTCAGTCATCTTTCATCACTTTATAAGAGATGCTCCTTCAAACCATCTTCTTTTTTTTGCACTCCATTATCCTGTGGCACTGTTGCTGTGTACAAGGGGAGTGTTTTATGATTATGGAATATCTAGCCAGTTAAGGTGTCCTAACCAATGAACTGCTGGTCATTATTCATAACGTTATTTGAAATTGGTATGTCACTGACCCGCGATGAATTATCTAACAATGTCATGGCTGTCTAATTGGCTTTTGCAGTGGCATCATGAGACCTGGGATGAATGCCATCATGGGCCCAACAGGAAGTGGAAAAACATCGTAAGCTAAACACAACAAACACACAAACATGGTTTAAATTACAACAATACAATTTTGATGTTTTTAAATGTATCCTGTTTATTAAAGCGTGTGTGTGTGTGTGTGTTTCAGATTGCTGGATGTGATTGCAGGAAGGAAGAACCCAGCAGGATTGTGCCAAGGTCAGGTTATGGTAGACGGCAACACAGTCACCTCTGACCTTAGACTTGCCTCTGCTTACGTAGTCCAGGTGTGCAGATGCTTATACACCCATATACCTGTATACTCAAAGGCATATGATAGAGAAATAACTAACCAAAGTTCAAGTTCAAGCTCACACTTTTCCCCACCTTCTCTCTAGGATGATATCCTGATGGGTACTCTGAGTGTGAGAGAGAACCTTTTGTTCAGTGCTAACTTGCGTCTCAGCCGCAAGCAGTACTCTACTGCGGACAAAAACAGTAGAGTGGATGCCATCATACAAGATCTGGGTCTCACAGACTGCGCATACACTAAGGTTCTGCTCACCAAATGCACAGGCACACATATCCAAACACAGGCTTTATACATAGACTGATATATATGGGAATGTCATCATAGACAGATAGAAAGACGGATCAATACAAAGATTCATAGATATATACATATGGAGGCCTACATACATAGATACATATATAAATGAATTGAAATATAACACAGACACAACACGCACAAAATAATTTGTACCAATGAGGTTTAACTGAAATATTTACTGGCTAATTATTTATTTATATATTCAAAATTAATCTTTTTAAATATATATATATATGTGTGTGTGTGTGTGTGTCTGTGTGTGTGTGTGTGTGTGTGTGTGTGTGTGTGTGTGTGTGTGTGGGTGCAGATTGGCACAGAGTTTTTGCGGGGTGTGTCCGGGGGAGAGAGGAAGCGGTGCAGCATAGGGATGGAGCTGATCACTTCTCCATCTTTGCTGTACCTGGATGAACCCACAACTGGACTGGACTCCAACACAGCTAACAGCATCATCAGCCTACTGCACAGGTAAACAAAACCGCTGTTTGTCTAACTCCATTAACGATGGCAGTTCAAATGGATCTGTTTGCGTAAGTATGATTAAACAGGGCGCTCATGGCATCTGCTGTGTCTCCGTGACACACACACACATCGGCACACAAACATACATACACACACACACACACACACAAGTACACACACACTCACAAAGTTGTTGTGTATGTCCAGACTGTCTAGGAGGGGTAAGACGGTCATATTTTCCATACACCAGCCACGCTACTCCATCTTCAGACAGTTTGACCAGCTGACTCTGATGCATAAAGGAGAGGTGGTGTATGCAGGGGAGGCTCAGAAGGCTTTAGAGTACTTCACACAGCTAGGTAAGTCAGGATTCTTTTTTAATATATCTTTTTTATTAATATTGTTGTTATTATGATCTATTGTACTAGATGAATGCTTTTGTTTGGTGTGTGTCGGCGTGTGTTTCAGGCTATCAGTGTGAACCATTTAACAACCCTCCTGATTTCTTCCTGGATGTCATCAACGGAGAAACTACATCCACATTGGAGTCTCTCACTGCAGGTAAACACACACACACGCACGCACGCACGCACGCACGCACGCACGCACGCACGCACGCACGCACGCACGCACGCACACACACACACACACACACACACACACACACACACAAACAAACACAGTAACTACTGTGATGGAGTATAAATTGTTTGTGAGAAATTACGATAAATATTTATGTTCCCTGTCTCTGTCCAGCTGAGGAAAAGAACCCTCTGGCTTTCCAGTATTGCAAGTCTCCTCTGCACCAGTGTGTGTGTGAGGAGCTGGAGAACTTTGCCCACTTTGCTGCTGATGGAGTCAAAGATCAGGGAAAGAGGGCTGACTATGTCACCTCATTCTTCTACCAGGTTAGTTAGGTTAGCTGTCAATTACGGCTTTGTTTCTGAGCCCACTCAGAACAACTACAAAGATTAAGATTTTCACCACCTCATTTTTGGCCGGATATCCACTACATCTGACTGTAACCCAGAGGATTATTCAGAACAACATAGGATGTCTGTGTGGTGTCTGTGTGTGTGTGTGTGTGTGTGTGTGTGTGTGTGTGTGTGTGTGTGTGTGTGTTTGTATGTGTGTGTGCATGCGCATTTGTGCGTACCAGATGCGCATTGTGTGTGGCCGGACAGTGATGAACAGCCTTAGGAACCCCCAGACCTCCTATGCCCAGATGGCTCTCAACATATTCTTCGCTCTGCTTGTGGGACTCATCTATTTCCAGATGCCCCTAACTCTGCCAGAGGCTCTGCAGAACAGGTAGACCCACCTGCAATCACCTGGGCTTCGCGAAAGGCAAACACAGTTGAAATGTGCAACGCTAAATCATTTTTATCTTCCCTTTTTAAATGTTTGGCATCCTGTGTCAGAGATCATGTAAAAAAATGGTTTTAAATAATAGGACATCAAAAGCATGAGGTGCTGTAGTTCAATTATGTCACTTTTTCTGTGGCTATACCCTACAGTACGTTAATTCCAACATACCTATACCCTAACCGCTAAATATCGATACTTTGTCCTTTTACAAAGCAGATAAGGGTATGATGAAAGTCCAGCACTTCAAGAATAAGATGCACAAATTATGTGTATTTTTCTATGTGTATTTTAATGATTTCAGATAACAGAGAAGAGATACTGTATCTGCAATGAAGATATCCTACATGCTTTCCCTCCATCGCCATCCCTCTTGACCTCCTTGACTGCTTCTATACTCCCCTTGACCTCTTTCTTTTTCACTCTTACTTTCTCTCTCTATGCCTCCCTCTCTCCCGCTCTCTAGAGTTGGGGCGTTCTTCTTCCTTGTCATCAACATGGTCTTTGGGAACTTGTCTGCCGTGGAACTCTTCATCAACGAGAGAGCCCTTTTCATGTGAGTTCTTTGGTTGTTGGTGTGTTTCCGGGTTTTTCCTATTGGTCTGTTACAGTCGCGGTCGTGTCAGATTCGCTTATGTGTGTTTATTCTCCGACTAGACATGAGAACTCCAGCGGCTACTACCGCACCTCCGTTTACTTTCTGTCTAAGATGATCGCTGACCTTATCCCCAACCGTATCATCCCCATCTTCGTCTTCTCTGCCATTGCCTACTACATGATGGGTACGCACACATCCAGTCTCACACACACTCTCTCTCTCTCTCTCTCTCTCTCTCTCTCTCTCTCTCTCTCTCTCACGCACACACACACCCAGAGTACACAAAGTGATATAACCAATCAATCTTTGATAGAGACATAACTGCTGGTTGAAGAACTCTCTGAACTTCCCCCTAGGTTTAAAGCCTGCGTTTACAGCCTTCCTGTGTTTCGCCTTGACCATGTCCTTGGTTAGTCTTGCCGGGGTCAGCCTGGCTTTCCTCGTATCGGCCAGTGTTTCATCCTTTGCTATGGCTAACATCCTTGTGGCCCTGCCTTTTGTATTTATGATGGTGAGACATTAAATCTCTTCATAGCCACGCTGTTGGATTTGTATGACACGCTCAGTACACACACATACCCAACACAGAGTTACAGACACACACCGAAACACATGCCAACACAAATTCAGTGGTCAGTCATAGCAACGCTTCCCCATAAACTTTCTTCTTCATCTCCTCTCAGGTATTTGGTGGATTCTTGGTCAATCTCAACTCCATGCTTAGCTGGCTCTCGTGGTTGAAGTGGATCAGTATCTTCAGATATGGACTAAACGTAAGACATTGGAGGAATTTACAGAGCAGGGTTTCTATTTAGGGTCATTGTGCACGTAGATGTCTACCTGTAGATGTCTCACCTGGATGCGTAACTATAGTGTTAATCTCTCTTTCTCTCTCTCTCTATTAGGCTGTGAACATTAACGAGATGACCGGACAGGTGTTCTATGACAATAAAACTATGTAAGTAGTATTCACACAACCATGTACCCAAACCTCACTCTCTGTTTCGCTCCGTCTGAATTCTCTCTCTCTCTCTGCGTTTGTGTGTGTGTGTGTGCGTGCACTGCAGCCTTCCAGGGGAGTTGTACCTGAGAATTCAGGGGATAGACTACTCCAGTTGGGGCTTCTGGCAGAATCAGGTGGCTCTATTGGGAATCACTACTGTGTGCATGTTCATGGCCTATGTACAACTACGACGCGTCAACCGATGGAAGTGATGTGTCTAGGGTACATCTCTCACCAGTATGTTTTTATCTATGTTGTTTGTGCTTCTTGTGCCTTAAGTTATTTTCTCTAAACACAGTTGAACTCTATTATGAACGGAATTGGATCTTGTGCAAATCAAGCCATATGAAATCAAATGTGCAGTTTACATTGTTGTATAGCTGTATCTGATGATTGTGAGGGATGTTTTTTGTAATAACATTTATATGAATCAAATACTTAAAATATGTTTTTTTTTTGTTGCTTATCAAAAAGTTAAAATTGAATCTAAATGTTTCCATCTTGCCCACATTCTTACCCAAAAGCTCATTAACAGTAAAATCACACATCCCATGTCTTTTTAAATTGACTCCTAATTGGATGAGATATGTTGTTCACTAATGTACATTCAGACAGTCATTGTGGGAACACACAGTCAAATAATCAACCAAGGCTTTCACAAAGCCTCTTACAAGGATCACAGGTCATCAGAAGTCCTATTGATATCTTCAAAGGGGAAATTTGAACATAAACCAGTGTTAATGGTAGGACAGTGGATGTATACTGTACTTAAAGACAAAAAGTTACATTGGACAGAAATAAAGCTTTGTATTTATTTTATAAAAAAATATTTTTACAAATAATTGTTTTAAAACAAGTTTCAACTAGAGCTACTTTTGTGACTGAACAATGTCTGAATTGACATAAACACAATCATATCACTCTTAGCTGAACAATGTACAGTCAGAGAGAGATACAACACGTTCAAAGACATAAATAAAACATACAAGCAAAATATAAAAATAGGGGTTACTTGTAGCAAAAAAGTGAAATATGTTACTGTTTAAAGTCCAAGCTGTTGTGCCAGATTCCGACCGAGGCAAGATTACCACTCTGCTTCAGAAGCTTTTCAGGCTTGTGACACCCTTTTCGAGGCTGCTGTTTACGGTCACCGCCGCACTCTCCAGCCCTCGGAGCCACTCGGTGCACTTTGCCACCACACCTTCATCCACAGCTCTGTTCTGCTCCTCTTCATACTCCTCGTCATCATATTTGTGTCGGTCATTGAGAAGGGAGATCTGTAGAAGAGAACTGGCATCTGGTACGACGACCGTACTACTGTTCAGGGCAGGGCAGCTCGGCCCACCGCTTCCACGCTCTCCCGCTGGGTGTCTCTTCGAGACGTTTTCCGGTCTACCACAGGGGTCCCCTGCAGGGGTTGGGCCAGACCTTGTTGCTGACTGCTTCTGCCTCTCCCTGTTCCGGCGCTGAAGCAGCAAAACAGCCTCCGGGGTGAGGGTCAGTCTAAAGTGGACTCCATCGTTCTCCGCCTCAGGCTCACTCCTCATCCCCGGGGTGGGGGAATCCTCCTGCTGGGATAGAAACTCGCCGGAGCTGGATGCAGGGGAGCTGCTGTGGCCTTCGCAGGAGCTGTCCATGGGAGGTGTTTCTTTGGAAGGAAACCTTCGGTTCCTGCCCTCAACGCACAACCCAGACAGTTGTGGGCACCTGCTTACTGGCAGCCGGCTCCTTGGCTGGTCCCTCCTCCCCAGCTGCCTCAGGTTGGAGGCCAGCCGGTCCTTCACTGAGCTGGGCTTGACCTCCACGAGTACCTTGGTCTTGAATGCAGATGGTGAGGAAGTAGGGCTGTGAAGTGTTTGCATGGATATTGTCGTCGAGACCGGGGCAGAGACCAAGGGTGGCCGTGACACCGACACGGGTGGGATGAAAGGCATTTTGACCACACAGAGGATCAGGTAGGATAGGACGTCAGTGTTGCTGGCAAAAACTCCAAAGAGGAGGTTCAGGTAAGAAACGGTCGTCGAGTAGGGAGACGGATCCTCACCCGCGTTGTCCGCCATGCAGGGTCATCAGGCGAGCAATGAGCCGAGCAATGAGCCAAGTCCAGCTAAACAAAGTCAGCTGTCACAGTGAGCTCCAGCTCTCCCTCTGTCTTTCCCCCCTACACCTGTGTGAGGAGGCGTGGCGAGAGCACTTCCTGATAAGGCGCCAGTCTAAAGGCCAGAACATCCCATTAGCCCTGTGCAAAACTACGCAGATACAGAAAAAATATATAGTCCTCTGCTCCTCAATGGATAGCTGAATACAGACGAGGTGTTGAGCAAAAAAAGTCAAATATTTATTTTTGCACATTTTAAAAGAAACATTGGCACACACACTTTGCATCGCCTCATTTGTAGTTCACTTAAAAGGCTGAACAATCAGAAATAGATTTCTAATCCTCTTGAGTCAACACAGCACGTCAATACACCAATCCCATCTCAGCCTTAAGATACGTTGCGCACACACACACGAGGCGTTAGTGAGTAGATAACTAATTTGGTAATGAGATTTTATACTTGGTAATTTGCCACAAAGTAGTAGGAAAGCAGTCCAGCAGTGATGCACAACACAGTTGACAGCATTCCCCCACTTCATTGAATAATTATTGGCAACTGAACAAGCATAACTAGATAATTAACATTCAAGTAGTGTAATCTTTTGCATATTATATATTTTGGATTATATATATATAGATTTAGCTCACACAAAAGTTGGTAAGAAAATAAAATTAAAAGTGCTACTCATTTATTTATTCTAATCATTAAAAGTGTTACAAAAAACGGATAAAATGTTAGATCTAAAACACGTCACATTGGATTATTTATATTTTATGATCATAAGTAAATGGCAAAGTGTCCAATTGATTGAAAGGTGGTTCTACCCTACGTTGAATCAACTACTGATATTTACTTACGGATTTCTTTAAGGCACGTACGGTAAAAAGAGTAATTTAGTGTGTGTGTTTTCCTGAGTCAGGTCTCGGAACAGCAGGTCTTCCTGTGTATATGGAGAACCTGGCGACAGCGGGGACAGGTGTGAAATGCATCCTGAAAGTGCTTGACAAAAAATGGAATTAGGCAGCAACCAAAAAGCAACCTGCAAAGACAAAACACACAACATTCTCAGTCAACATTTTTATAGGTATAACTGTATGGTTTTATACCATAAAGTGAATTGTAAATGTGAAGGTGTTCATTTTCCCTTACCCAGACATTATAAACAGTAGACACATGAGCCATGCATATTTGCCTGCACGATAGCTGACTTGTGAAGTGACTCGAATCTGACAGGAGGGGCATGCTGTCAGACCAGGAGAACGGAACAACCCTGACTCGTAGCTCACAAATCTGGACTTTGTGGGAGATAGAGGAACAGGGATGATTGGAGGCAAGACATCAGCGGAGACTATGGGGGAGGAGAGGGATATAAAATAGGTATTTACAAATCTGAGGAAAGCACAGAATAGACAATCACCTTTACAAGTAAATTATTTACACAGGATGAGGTTGGGAGTGTGTTTACCCAGTAAAGATGATTGAGCTGCGCTGGGTATGATACCCCTTGTACATGGTTGGGGTTCGGGTGGGTTATATGGGGAGTGAAGGTGGAGGATCCGCAAACTATTTTCTACATGTGGACAAACACAAGCAGTATCAGCATTTAAAATAACTTCACATTTCTGCCCTTTCTAAACATAATGGGACTACATGAGGTTTGTCTGTAAGAGGACGCATCTTACCTGGTATGTAGTAGGGTGGAGGGGTAGGAAAAGCTTCATCTGATTCGGAGGATAAATTCATTGCCCTTGTTGGGTTATTAAAGTGTAAACTGTGCGTGAATTATTTTGGGGTTTTATGCTGTTGGTGTGTGTATTGCTATCACTGCTGGATAATATTGTAATTTTTGAAGATCCAACAGCAGCTCACCTGCCGAATAGATGGTGATTGAGACCGTCTCACATCTGATTGAGATCTTATTACTTGGGTAATGGACAGCAGGCGCGTGAGAATTCTAAAGCAACTCCCCTTGCTTTGCCAGGTCAGCCGTCGCAATTCTCACACTCAGAGCAAGAGGTATACCCCACCCCTCCTAATCTCCACCCATTTTGCTTTTCATTACCCCTTTCTGACACTAGAGGCGGTATGTATTACAAAACACTGCCCTCTGCTGCTTGCTGTCGAGAGAAGCTGGGTACAAACGAATCTGTCGAGCTTCATGCAAGTTGCTAGCTGTCAAAGCAACTACGGCACGGACCACCGAGTAGGTAGCTAACCCACCGATTGCAGACAGCGAATGTGTCCAGTCGTGTTCTGGTTTCCCTGACATTCCCGGACGAATTCGTGTCGACTGACCAGAGTCCGCGAATTCAAGTCCTTTCCTACCGTTTAACTTTCAGCTAGCAACCTAGCTAACGTTAGCTGTTTTTTTCAAACCGAGGAATCTGACAGACTGCTCAACATCTGTAAATTAAAGGTAACGTCACGATACCCTAGCTAATATTAGTTTATGTGCTTAAAACACTAACGTATTATGTGAACTAACGAAATGGCTTGTTATAGAAAAAGTTCGGTGAACGATTTGTAGAATGAAGGCCGGGAAAGAAGACCTAGCTAGCTAACTAACGTTTAGAAGTAGCAAATTACCCAGCCAACCAACATTGGCTAGCTACCTAGTGTTAGCCGGCCGGCCAGCGATAACCGTGATCGTTAGCTAGCTAGTAACGCGTTAGCTTCTTCTATATAATTGGAGGCATTGATATAGCTGAGGATTTTCAACATGTCTGTAACGTGGAACTAAGCTAATGGTATTTTATCTTCAATTACAACATTGAAGCTTGTTCCTGCTCTCTCTTTGCTAAATTCATGCCATGACAGTTGGACTAGAAGTGTTAACGTTACACATTCGTTCATGTTCATGTGGTAAAGTATTAGCTAATGTTAGCTGAGTTTTCACTTCAATTCACTGAGGTGCTGAATATTTTACGATGTCAAAAGTTACTGTAAATTACATAGCAAACATTCAGCTAAAATGGACGTGTCTCTGGTGTATTTCGTTGTATGTTTAACGATAGATTTCTGTAAAGTGAAGGACCGCACCCAAGATGTCCCTCCACCAGTTTTTGTTGGAACCCATTACCTGCCACGCATGGAACCGCGACAGGACACGTAAGCTTCCAGTTTGACAAGTTACAAGTGCCCAGTCATTTGGGTAAAATTTCGGCTTGTCATCATGAGGCTAAGCACTAAAGCAAAAAGAACCTCTTTTAGCTGTAATCCCTCAAATGTAATTCTCTAATCTCTTCTTTATTTATTCCTGTCAGAAATCGCTATCAGTCCCAATAACCATGAAGTGCACATCTATAAGAAGAGTGGCAATCAGTGGGTGAAGACCCACGAGCTGAAGGAACACAACGGCCACATTACAGGTAAGAATCCAATCTGTTTTATTTCTCTGGCTGTTCCGCCTCCGTCTTGTCTTAAACAGTGCAGAATTAGACTATTCTATGAGTCCAACTGAAAGGAGGGTAATGCTCCGTTGAAAGCACTACCCCTACAGAAGCTATGCTGGTAGTATTGATTGAGTGGTAAACTACTTAGTTTGACACCAAGCATGCCTGAAGATACTCAAAGGATCACTTGCAGCATAAAAAGAGTCACTTCCTGCAATGAACATGGTTTTGAGTCAGTCATTAACCACTCTCTTATGCTGTACTCCCCATGTATTGTCCCCCTATCTGTTTTTTTTATGACAGGCATAGATTGGGCCCCTAAGAGTGACCGTATCGTAACTTGCGGAGCGGACCGCAATGCCTACGTATGGTCCCTGAAGGATGGAGTCTGGAAGCCCACCCTGGTCATCCTCAGGATCAACCGAGCTGCCACCTTTGTAAAGTGGTCTCCGTTGGAAAACAAGTTTGCCGTGGGCAGTGGAGCAAGGCTGATTTCTGTCTGCTATTTTGAGTCTGAAAACGACTGGTGAGGCTTGATCATAGGGTCATATAAAGGCTAAACCTTTTAGTTAGGGAATAAAGCCTGACCCACTTACAGTGCTTAGTAACCCAATATCTATTATAAGATCTGTAGGTTTGTAAAGGTGGGGTTGTTTTTTTTAGGTGGGTAAGTAAGCACATCAAAAAGCCAATCCGCTCCACCATCCTCAGTCTTGACTGGCATCCCAACAATATCCTGTTAGCGGCCGGATCCTGTGACTTCAAATGCCGGTGCGCACATCTTCACACACTACGTTTACTGCATACAAATGTGCCTCATTCTACTTATTCTAGGTTTAGAGTACATTGCAATACAAGTTACAAATAACAAAACACCTTCCTTTTGCTACTATTAATAAACCAAATTAGGAAACTTACTTTAATTTTCAGAAATCAGTAAAAAAACAAGTGTTTTCCTGGTTTTTCTCACTCAAAGAAAAGTACTCCTCTCCTTTCCCTCATCACTCTGAAGCCCAAGATCCGCCTGCTTCTGACCTCTCTCTCTGTTGTTCTCCAGGGTGTTCTCAGCCTACATAAAGGAGGTGGAGGAGAAGCCAGGCCCTACTCCCTGGGGAAGCAAAATGCCATTCGGAGCCGTGCTGGCGGAGTTTGGCGGAGCAAGTGCGTGTCTACACCTGTTTGTGCTTTTGTTAGTCAGCCTCGTAAACTTAACTAAGTATGTTGCGCCTCCTTTTTGATTTAACAGGTGGAGGCGGCTGGGTTCAGTCTGTGTCCTTCTCTGCCTCTGGCAACCGCCTGGCCTGGGTCAGCCACGACAGCACAGTCACTGTTGTAGAGAGTGCCAAGACGGCCAGGTGTGTAGGCCTAAAACGCCCTAATATTTGGCGTCAAGAGTCGGACCATAAAAACTGATTTTGTGGTGTGTGTGTGTGTGTGTGTGTGTGTGTGTGTGTGTGTGTGTGTGTGTGTGTGTGTGTTGGTCAGTCCTTCTCAGCTTAAGACGGAGTTCCTCCCTCTGATCAGTGTCATCTTTGTCTCAGAGAACAGCGTGGTGGCCGCGGTAAGAAACACGCACGGACACACGGCCTCGATCTATTGCAGGATTTGGGTCAGACAGTTTAGATGACCCCTCGTGGGCGTCGGGAAGCGCCTGAAGATGCAAACCCCTAACCGGGGGTCTCAGGCTCCAGGGCCCCTACCAAAACCCCCTGGGGGAAGCAGGTATCCGCTCCAACGTGTGTTGTGTTTCCAGGGCCACGACTGCTGTCCCATGCTGTTCCGCTGTGACGACGGGGGAACCCTGACCTTTGTGTCGAAGCTGGACCTCCCCAAGCAGAGCATCCAGAGGAACATCTCCGCCATGGAGCGCTTCAGGAACATGGACAAGAGGGCCACCACTGAGGACCGCAACACTGCCCTGGACACACTGCACCAGAATAGCATCACGTAAGACACACACACACACAGCACCAGACTAGGATTCCAGTATGTTAAACATTTACACACACACACACACACACACACACACACACACACTTTTGACCAGACTAGCTTCACTGAAGTCCCTCTCCTCCCGACACAGTACACGTACACTAGGCCAGCATCGTGTGACTCTCATCTCTTCACGTTTCTGTTTTCCAGCCAAGTGTCTATCTTTGAAGGAGACAAGAGGGAATGTCAGAAGTTCTGCACCACAGGGATCGATGGAGCCATGACCATCTGGGACTTTAAGGTACGTGCACACAGTGACGTGTCCCTCTGTATTCCATATTCACAGAGGCTGTGTAATTGTAATGTCTGCTTTGGTTCTCCCCTCAGAGTCTAGAAGCCTCTATCCAGGGCCTCCGCATCATGTGAAGGATTCAAAAAGATGCTGCTGCCTCACATTCTCCTGTTCTTAACTCTCCCCCACCGCACGCCTCGGATGCAGCCAGTAACGTGGTACACTTGCCAAGCGTCTGCTGAAGCACTGACTAGACCATAACACACACACACACACACACACCCACACACTGTCCCTCTGAGCTGGCATCATGTGTGACATCACTGTTGATTGTTATTTTTGTTTTGTTTTAAATAAAGGTTAACCAGGGCTCAAATTGAAAAGGTTTCTGATGGCGCCTATGCCATATGACATGTAAGGGTTTTTATGTGTTCTCCAACCTCTAAGCCAACTATTTAAAGGGGCATTTTACTCAAATCAGTTCCGATAGCATTTACTTTGATATCCTAGCCCTCATATGGTGTCAGAATTAATTGGTGGAAGGAAGTTTCTCTGCTGTAATGATACTTGGTTGTATGTAATACTTCTTTGAAGGCAAATGTGGATTTTTTTGGACCTGGACCACATCCTGGAATAATGAATGATATACTTAATTATTAAGTGAAAATTCTGAGCCCATATTTTGGAGGGGCTGAGAAAAGATGTGTAGAACTGATTTTGGGTTGAAAATGTGGCTGTCTAAACTGTCTTGTTGGTTGGCGCTAGGCTCCGTGGCTAATACACTAAACATCGTAAGAACAAGGGTTTTTATGTGACCGATCATGAGCTAGACGTGAAATAAAGATGTAACACATTTACACTACACAACAGACTAAAGTGTATTTTTTTGTGTGCATATGATGCGATCCTTACCAACAAAACATACCTTTTTTTATTTCTCCAGGTTAGTGAATATAGTCTTACTTAGTTGCTGTTATCTACAGCATGTGCACATTTGATTTTTGTTTGTTGGAAACGAACCTAATAGGGTAGGCTGGGTTGGTGTAACATTGGGAGGATCTCAAGTCTTTTAAGGTGAAGGGTGTTTTCATCATATCTTTATAAATGAAAGTAATTACAGGGTTCAGCTTCCTTTATCTGCATGGTCACTTGACAGAAAGGATTTTGTGTTTCGTAGTTATAAAAAGTACTTTAACTGCAAAGAGAAGGGAGGGAGACTAGTTAGAAAAACAGAAGGTAACGTTTACTTCTCCTGTACTTGTGTCTGCCCCACCCTAACAAAACTTTGCTCACCTTTATTTTGCAGTGTAGACGTTTCACATTCCCCACCCTTTATTGTGCTTTCTTGCCCCACCTTCTTTGTGCAGAGGTTGCCGTACCTCCCTCCCCGGATTTGCTTTTTCAATCCCCCCTGGTTTTTACATTTTTAAATCGACCGTCAACATTTTTTTAAGTTGCAGAACAAACCCTTTCCATCAAAAAACGTTATAACCTATTGTTATAAATCTGGAGTTTACTTATATTTTTATGCTTCCTCTCTTTGTAGTACTAAACATGTATTTCAGGCTATTTACATCTTCTACTTCTTTTAGATCACCGCCTTCAGAAGTCGTTTTTCCTCCCACTCTCTTTGTGGTCTGACAGTCCCCTCCTCTACTTCCTCATCTCTGTCTCCTCCCCTCCACTCCCTACTATTTTCAGTTCTCATTCTCTTCCTGAGCCCACTCTTGTTGTTGGCGTTCGCGTTGACTGTCCAGAGTCCGCGAGCAGAACCTCCTGTCCTGTGTCTGAACCGAAGCCTCCTCTGTTCCCTTCCACTCTCTGCGTCCGTCCACTTCTTCATCCAGTCATTCAACAACCTCCCCAGCCTTCAGGGTAAGTACACACACTTTACCAGCAGAGCCTGTGAGGACCTGCCTTCCACGCACAGCAGTAACTTGAGAGTTTTCTGGAGGTATTCTGCTCTGCAATAGCTTGTCCTCTCCACACTGAGACAACACACACACCCTATGAAGGAGTTACATGTGTAATGCTCAAAGTCTACTTTCCTGCTAATAATGAAGTGTTTGTAAGCAAATTCATCAAACAGATGTCTTGCTCACTGCTTGCTGGCTGTGCACTTCAAATTGACCCGTATCATTCCTTTCAGGCCGCAGAAGCGTTCCGCGCCAGTCTGGCTTTGATTAACATGTCCTGAGATTAGACTGTCTGTATGGCTACACCCCTCTGTTTGGCTGTCTGTATCTTTTCCACCCCTTCCCTTCCTTGTGTCTGTAACATTTCCGCTATGAAGCAGTACTTTGAAATCGTTTACATCGTTTTCCTCTGGGTGTTCCACTTCTGCTTTCTGTTCATCGCCTATTCGACAGCAGAAAAACAGCAGCTGTCTGTTGTTTAGATTAATCTGCGACCCAAAAAGTTTCAGTCATTAACTCATCATTTGACTTCCTGGTCTGCTTTAGACTCCTGATTGGACATGGCTTACTACAGCTTTCAACTAGAGCCCATTAGCTGTCATGCATGGAACAAGGACCGGACACGTAAGTGATAAGTGCTCTCCCTGATGTAATCTATACATTATGACCACCTCTGTGATCACCATTGAAACTAGAGTCTGATTTCTATGGTGAGAGGTCTGGACTAACCTCATTCGGTTCTGTTTTTAACATCAAAAACACTCTCTGGCCCTTCATCCTGATACATAGCGGTGAGAAAGACGGCAGTTTGTGATTGGCTCCCCTTTGGCAGGAGGCATTTCCTGTTTCCTGTTACAACAAGGGGTGGGGCTTTGGTGTTCTCTGAGAAGCCCTTGTGCTCCACAAGCCTTAGGAAACCATCTCCGTATTTGGTAATGCTGATCAGAGCTTTGGTTTCTGGACAAAGTGTATGTGAGGCCCTGTGGACTTAATGCACACACATCCACTCTGTTTCTGACTCATCTGCTGACTACAGCAAGTGCAGGCTGTTGGCTACAGAATTGTGAGAAGCAAGGTCACATTCCTCACTCTTCACTCTCTATTTATCTGCTGTTTTGTGCAAGTTTGGTCATGTTGCCGTTCATCAGCACATGCAAGGCCTTCAGGAGAACATGTTGCTCTGCGCTCTAAACTTGTGGTTGACAGTTTCCTGGTTTCACAAACATTCAGCTCTTCTAGTTTTTCAATCTTGTTCCACTCTTTCGTGTGATTGTGTGACCGTGTTGGCCTATGTTAATATAATGTGTTAAGTGATCATTTGTCCTAAACGACCATGAAATATTCTTAATTTATGATGATATTCCAGAGATTGCCCTGTGTCCCAACAACCATGATGTCCACATTTACAAGAAAGATGGGGCCAAATGGACTAAGATCCATGAGCTGAAGGAGCACAATGGACAAGTGACAGGTACGTCACAAATACACAACACTACACTACACTACACTTTACTACACTTTACAACACCCACAGTGTACTACACTTTTCAGTGTCTTCTTTTGTTTTGTTTCCTTATTCCTGGCTCCTGTCCTGCAGGTATTGACTGGGCCCCAGACAGCGATCGTATCGTAACTTGCGGAGCTGACCGCAATGCCTACGTGTGGTCCCTGAAGGATGGGGTCTGGAAGCCCACCCTGGTAATCCTCAGGATCAACCGAGCGGCGCGCTGCGTCAAATGGTCGCCCAAAGAGAACAAGTTTGCTGTCGGCAGTGGCTCCCGCCTCATCTCGATCTGTTACTTTGAGCAGGAGAATGACTGGTGAGTGTTGAAATATGTGTGTTAACTTTGGTACCTCTGAACACTGACTCGACTACTGTACATTTGGGCCGCGATACCCATGTTGCTGGTGTTATGTAGTCGTTGCTGTGGTCGATAGGTTTCAACTGTGTTCCAATATTGACCTGCAGGTGGGTCTGTAAGCACATTAAGAAGCCAATCCGCTCCACCATCCTCAGTCTGGATTGGCACCCAAACAACATTCTGCTGGCTGCAGGATCCTGTGACTTTAAATGCAGGTGAGATCCAAAACACACTCTTTCTCTCTCTCTGTCTCTTACCAGCACTCCCCCCTCCCAGTCAAACTCACTGCTTACCCCTTCATTTCAGGGTGTTCTCGGCCTATATCAAGGAAGTGGAGGAGAAGCCCGGCCCAACTCCCTGGGGCAGCAAGATGCCGTTTGGGGAGATTTTGTTTGAGTCCTCGGGGGCAGGAGCTGCGGACGCGGCCGGGGCAGGAGCAGGGGGCTGGGTGCACAGCGTGTGTTTCTCGCACTCCGGTAACCGGCTGGTGTGGACTTCCCACGATTCCACCGTGGCCGTTGCAGAGGGTGGCAAGTCTGGCACGTAAGAAAGCTAATGTAGTAGACCGTTGATATCTGTCTACGTCGTGGTCACGTGAGTTAGTGTGAGAGTCTGACATTATCTCTTTGTTGTCCTCTAGGTTCAGCAGTCTGACCTCCGAGACTCTCCCTTTGCTGTGTGTCACTTTCATCACTGAGAACAGTGTCGTGGCTGCTGTGAGTGCACACACACACACACACGCACGCACGCGCGCGCACGCACGCACGCACTCACACACACACTCACACGGCTAATGTGCTACATGCTATGTAACTGTTTTACTATCCATCGCTTTATTGTGAGTTTTGTGTGTGTGTTTTAGGGCCACGACTGCTACCCCGTGCTGTTTGTGTATGACAGTGCGAAGGGTAGCCTAGAATACGGAGGGAAGCTGGACGTTCCGAAGCAGGTGGCCCAGAAAGGCATCAGTGCCAGGGAGCGCTTCCAGAACCTTGACCGCCGAGCCTCCACCACCCAGGCCTCGGAACAGGACCTTGAAACACTGCACAAGAACAGCATAAGGTACTGTGAAAACTGGAATGCGCATGACTTTGTTTCACAAACGGAACGGGTTAAGATCAGTAATAAACCATGTTTGTTTCAGCCAAATCTCGGTGCTGGAGGGAGGGCTCAGAAAGTGTTCAAAGTTCTGCACCACTGGCTTGGATGGAGGAATGGCAATCTGGGATGTCAAGGTAACTTTTTTACATCTACGTACACAATGTGATACTACGTGGGGTATTATTGATTTTGTAGATACAGTACGCATAGATATTTTATATTTAGAAGATAAGTAACACGTGCAATGTGGTTTGTTTCAGTCTCTAGAGTCTGCCATGAAGAACCTGAAGATTGTCTGATATTGATCACCTCCAAGTCTTCTAAGCAAATTCCCTTCAGCATCAGCATTGCTTTCGGGGATAATTATACTGCCTCTCTGCTCTTTAATGATTTGAAAGCTTTTGTGCAATCATCCGTGATTAATGAGTCAGAACGCAGTCAAACAGTGTTTCAAATACTTTTGGATACTTTCCAAGATGGTGGACCAAATTGGTATATGAGGGTCTTTTGGTTTGGCCTGCAAATGGTACTAAAATAATCTTTTATGTTAATCGCAGCGAGCTTTGCATAGCACAAGCGCTGAAAGCAGGTAATTAATTTAGCTGAAAGGCTGCAGTAGGCCTACCTGTTAAACGCAAATGCTGGTCATAAAGAGTATTCAATAAATGATATTAATCTAACAAAAGCATGGTCTTTTAACTCATTTGAACTTGTTAAGGTCAAATGTAAAAAAAAAATCCTATGTCTGGTGCAGGCCTATGTCTAATCATGTTTGCCAGTCTAGAATGTTTTTGGTCCAACACAGGGGAACAGTCCCCAAAACAAAACGCGCTCATTTCTCCACACACAAATTCCGATATAGGCCTTCACCGCCATCTAGAGGTGCGTCAAGGCAGCGCACAAAGGTATCTAAATTATATGGCAGTCAGGCAAAACAGTAACAGGCTAGTTAATCAGAGGCATGCTAAAATAATTCTCCAACACCAGTTGTCATTAAATAGTCAATCAGCACTATTGACTTTTACATTCCATTTAGGTTTGCGCATGCAAATGGATGCAATCCATCTCATTTAGAGAGCAGGAAGCCTCTTAAAAACCACACGCCCACACTTCCGGGTATCAACCGCTGTATGATGCTGGCTCGCTACGCAATCATTGCTTGTTGGTATCATCAGAATAAGAATTCAAAGCTGAGGATGTAACGAGGTTCCTGTCGACAAAGCGGTTGAACATCGTTTGGTGCTATCTATTTACCTGGTTAATTTAGTTTGATAAATCACCGCGTTATCCTTTAGGCTGTGCTCCAAGAGCACCTAATTATCCCACATTACAAAAGCGATATTTCTCCCCGTCCGTCTCCTATCAACTGTTGATTATTTCCGGCCATAAATGAATCTTGTAAGGTGAGTCGTGAGTCTTCCAGCCTACTAAATATTTTTCTCTGTTGCAAGTTATACGCATTTGTGAATCATTTCGGGCTATGGCTTCAAGCTGTGTTTCGGTGTGCTAAAGGAATAGGAAGATACTGGTTTACAGATAATAATGGTGATGATGGGATGGATGCTTTCGATGGGAGCTTGCTTTTCAACAATGCAGTAGAAAAGCTTTTATGTTTGGATGCACACCCCGGATATGTTGCACCTTCATTGGTTTAATTAACGTGGCTTTGTCAGGCTGTTTACCTGTTTAATGGTCATACAACCCTGCTAAGACATTGCAGCGTTTTGTCTAGGTGTAGGGTGTTTACGTTGTGACATTTTCTTTCTAGGGTATCCCTAACACATCACAGCAACCATGCAACCCTGTTGGACAATAGACACACACACACACACACACACACATACACATAGACAAATATGCCTACCAAAATACCCTGATGGGACCAAACATTTTCTTCATCCTCCTCTATTGTACGTTTTCAAGAGGGAAAGATACTCTAAGTATATGTGAATCCTTAAAGTGTGTGTGTGTGTGTGTGTGTGTGTGTGTGTGTGTGTGTGTGTGTGTGTGTGTGTGTGGTGATGATGGTTCTGCAGACTATTAGTCCCTGTGTGTGCGGCCTATGGTCAGGGCCATTAGCAGCCGGCTACAAAAAGGCATCACCAGCCCAGCCAAGTCTGTTGGGGCCTGGCTCACCCTCTGTAGAGTGTCACAGAGAGGCCACTGTCCAGAGACACAGAGGCCCACACATAGTGAGGACACTCCTTCTTTGGGCTGGCTATATGTTTGTTTCTGTGACGGGTGACAAGGGTCTGATTGGGAATGGGTCAGTCTGTATTTATAGATCAGTAAAAGGGTGTCAGCATCTAAATCTGGCTGCGTTGGGGATGAGAGGATGAGAGCAAAAGAGGAAATGTTGCTGTCTATTAAAAACCTCATAACTCCACTATGGTGTATGATATTAGTTTGACAAATGTCATACTCAGCTAATGCTTAAGTTTAAATACCCTAAAAACAGTCTGTCATTTGAAAAATATTACCAATCTGAAAATCATTCTTCTTTTATTTTTCATTTATAACGGTGTCGTGTATAAGCTAATCAATATTTGTATATATAAACAAATCTAAACTGAATGGTCTTTCTTTCATTTGTGGAATGTATTTCCTAATCCTGCCAGGCTAGTCAATCACTAAGGACTAAATGGAGCATGTCTTTTTATTATAAGAAAAGGAGTATAGAGCATCTTCCCTTTGGCTGTAGGCCAATTTCATGCATAGGTACCTACAACCTACATGCACACATACAACGCTAATAATTATTTGGTGGTAAGCAAGCAAACATGCAGTGTAGGCCTATATTAACAGACAACTTTAATATTACATATTATTATGTACAAATGAGGGCCTGTAGCCTACGTATGTCGCAGCTGTGTGGAAAAGCTGTGCGTGTAACATGGTTGATTTAACAGTGTGAATTAGATTTAATGACGTGTGCGGGTGTGTGACATCTCCAGATCTAGGTCTGTTATGAAATCTGGCTCTGCAAGATGCAGCAAAGAAACAGGGAGGGGTTGTGTGAATGTGTTTCCCTAGCTGTGTACCAAACCTCCCTGTTTCCCCCGACAAATGTTAATTTAATCATAAAGGGAATGGCAAGGAGAAGATTTATGGAAAAAGGGAGTTCTCTTCAAAAAACAAATATATAGGCCCTATATATCTATATCTATACATCTCTCTCTCTCTCTCTCTCTCTCTCTCTCTCTCTCTCTCTCTCTCTCTCTCTCTCTCTCTCTCTCTCTCTCTCTCTCTCTCTCTCTCTCTCTCTCTCTCTCTCTCTCTCTCTCTCTCTCTCTCTCTCTCTCTCTCTCTCTCTCTCTCTCTCTCTCTATATATATATATAAATATATAAAATCCTGCTCGGGGGTTTCTATGACTACAGTGACATCACAAATCTCTACGCTCTCAGTCATTTTGGGTTTTCCTCTTGTGTAAATGTATCCGTTTGCTTGTTTAAATGTATGCTTGTGTGTGTGTGTGTGTGCGCTTGTGTGTGTATGTGGAACAATAAAATGAGACCTTCTATCTCTTGGTTCAGTCGCTCTGTCGTGACCAGCTGTTGCTAAGCAACTGCAGTCATGGTAACCACAATCTGATTTAGAGCGCTGTTAGGAGAATAGAGACAGACTAAACGCTGTAATAAAGTGCACCAATCAGAAAACTCTAAATTACATTAACATTTTAATTGGACAAGTGGGTCCTGGCATAAATTTGTGGTTAAAGGATTTATTTTTAAGTGCAATAACGCTGTAATTTGTGAAGATGATATCAGACTTGTGTGTTTATTCAATTTCAGATTTATGAACAACCGTGTTCCTTCCAACAAGAGATACCAGCCCACAGACTATGAGCACGCTGCCAACTGTGCCACGCATGCGGTAATTACACGTGCATAGAAGTGGCATTTTTTTTAAATTAACAGTTGATAGCCTAGTATTGTGACATGTGATTTCATTTTCGTTCTGCTTGCATGATTGTTCCCCTAGCTGTGGATAATTCCCAGCCTACTGGGCAGCACACTGTTGCACTTTCAGTCGGAGGACCAATGGGAGCGTTTATCGGCCTGGGTTTATGGGGCAGGCCTATCCTCTCTTTTCCTCATATCCACCCTCTTCCACACTGTAGCCTGGAAAAAGAGCCACCTACGGTACCTACACACACACACACACACACACACACACACACACACACACACACACACCTCCACATTCTCCTGTTTATTTATTATTTAAAACTAATTTATTGCAGATAAAATTACATTCCTATATTTTTAAGCTACCTCAAGGTTACTGTGACCACTATAACTGTGTCTTTAAGGTCTGTGGAGCACTGCTTTCACATGTGTGACAGGATGGTTATCTACTTCTTCATCGCGGCCTCTTATGCCCCCTGGTGAGTAAGGGAGGGAATAGCGGTTCAACGTTGGCTCTTGAAGACGAAACAAAAGCTGATAACTTTTTGTTGTGGGTTATTGCTTTTTTTTTTTGCACCAGGCTAAACCTACGAGAGCTGGGTCCCTGGGCGTGTCACATGCGCTGGTTGGTCTGGGTGATGGCCTCTGTGGGAACCACCTATGTGTTCTTCTTCCATGAGAGGTCAGACACTAACAGCCATCTAATCTGTTGACGGGGTTACACTGATGGGTTGTAGCATCCCTAGGTTTACTTACTGTGGGTTTTTGACAATGTTGATACAGTAATAGAGGCCACACAATGACCTTAAAAAGTCCCGTTGTTTCTTATTTCCCAGGTACAAGCTTATGGAGTTGATCTGTTATACGGTCATGGGGTTGTTTCCGGCGCTGGTCATCCTCTCTATGGTGAGAACGCAGTAACACTACACTCCCCCATCCTACTCACTCCTCTTTCCACAACCACGTTGGCCATACAGTAAGTCTGTGGTGTTTAGAAGACTCTTTTAACCACCGCCCCAAAATCTTTTTTAGCCCGACCAGGCAGGCCTGTGTGAGCTGCTGGTGGGCGGGGCTTGCTACTGTCTTGGGATGGTCTTCTTCAAAAGTGACGGCATCGTCCCATTCGCTCATGCTATCTGGCATCTGTTCGTTGCCATGGGAGCAGCCATACATTACTACGCCATTTGGAGATACCTCTATGCCCAGCCAACCAATCAAGTGCAGACGTCTAGATGACATCACCGTTGAGCTCACAGAAAGATCTTTTGTGTGAGGAGGTAAAGAAAGAAGAAGGGGGGTTGGGAGGAGTGCACACAGACGTGTAATGTACCATCATTTTAGTTTACTATAGTTTAGATGTCGAGTGCTCTCTTGATTTTAGAGTTCTATGATGGAAAGGGGAGTTTTAAACAATTGATTTGTTTTACTTTGTCTGTTTTGTTGAGTTTTAGGCCTGCTGGCCAGGGCATAAAAACATTGGTGTGGATGTCAAAGGGAAAGAGAATTGTGAAGATGTTGTATTGCTAACTTGGAGGTTTTTGTTAACGTTTTCAGAAGCTGAGGTTTTCACATGGAACCATGTGACCAAGTCACCAATCATTCTTACAGCTGTATTAACATGAAATGTTAAGGCTTTATTTGCCCTTAATGACAGTTCCCATCTTACAAGACCCAGATTCGTAGTCTGGTTAAGAAGAAACTTAAAAAACATGATTTTATCTGAATGTAGACTATTACAACTACAGTATGTTTAGATGTATTATTTGAAGTATTATAATTATAATTATTGCTAAGTGTTATTTAATTACCATTAACTCATACAAAGAAGTCTGCTCCACTTATTCCATAAGTTCACGTAGGAGCGTATTATCAATATGTTGTGCGATTTTGTGAGAGCGACTCATGATACTGTATTGTCAGTGTTTTGTTTTATGCCGCAGTGGTTTACTGTGTGTTATCTAAAACAGAATTCAAGCATGATTGTAACAAAAAACGTTTGTTCCCTTTGTTATATCGGATAGACAGCTTGTTTGGTTCAGGTCTTGATGACTCAAACCTAGCACTTTAAAAGGCTCCAGTATTTATGCAGAGTGAATATTCTTTTTTCGATATTTTGGTGTTAAAATATGATTTATTCGCTTGGAGGAACGTCATTCCTTTGATTTATTTTTATTTTAATCTGTGTATTTTATTATTTTGTATGCAATTTATTGAGTTACTGCTTTGGGTGAATCCCAATGTCCCATTCCTTAATGCTCCTCCTCACGTTTGCTCTGTCAGTACTTCTCTTGAAGTAACAGAGGAATATAACATGGCTTGAGGAGTTTTATAAAGGATCACTTACAATAGAGTACCACTGCCCTACTCAACACTGCCACCGACCGACAGAAACTGACTGACTGACTCAATAGCACACTACTAATGTATTCAGACTTGAAAGGAAATCAAAGCTATTGTATTGAAGAACAATCTGGCCCCATTTTACTGCATCTCAGGTGCTGTGAGTGTGTACGCCTTTCTGCCAGTATGCAAGTGTGTGTGTGTGTGTGTGTGTGTGTGTGTGTGTGTTTGAAAGACCTCTGCATGAGCGTGTGCAGTATGTTATTGGGGTACACTGTACAATCTTGACTCCTATGACTCCAAAGCCTGAAATTGGCTAAGTATATGTTTACACATTAACGCTTGGAACAGGATAAAGGAACAAAACTGTCATAACAATATATTATGTATATTATGTGTGTGTTTATAGATGTTACACCGCACACATCATACACGTATATCCTATGTGTTTGGATTGTGTCCCAGAACGAGCTAGATGACCAAAAGGCCTTGCTCATGCTCAAAGGTTGCCATTCCAATGTGATGGACAACTGCCACTAATTCACCAACTGATTCCCTGAAGTGTTTCCCGTAGTGAAGGTGGCATTACACCTATTTGTGGGGAATTCCCCCCCTTTCATAAAACTTTGTTTTTGAAGTCCCCTGCTCTCTTTTACTTCTGTCGCCTCCCTGTTTCTCACACTGGTGTCTGACTCAGGATCGGTCAGTGCTAGATGAAACATAATGTTCATTGGTGACACTTTTTTTAATAAGAAGTATTTTCCATAGCTCACACAGTAGAACCTCTTGTGTTGAACACACTTTCAACATGGTCCCTTGTTTCACTAATACAAAATAATAGCATAAGAATTATCTTGTCATCTATGTAGTCATAGTAAAGAGTCTATAGTCAGACTATCAGCAAGACATAACACAGACTGAATTTAATGACATGTATTATCATAAATACACTTTCTTTTTTTTTTTGCATTCTGAAAGGGGAGCTCAAACATACCTGCTACTGATCCAATATTTGTTAGAGAGCCTGACTCGGCGTGTAAGACATTGAATATTTAGCAGCCATGTGACTGCGGCCCCCCTGAGGGGTTTTCCACCATGCTGCCACACTGCCTCTGAGCAGACCTGGGGGCTAGTGGACCTTATAGGCCTCAGAATACGGTCAGCGTCTGCTTGAGGCTGCTGAGGTGTGCGGTTTGTACTTTTTGAGGACCAGTCCGGCGGTGACAACGGGACACGCACACACATGCAGTCAGGCCGATTGTAGTATTTCAGGGTTTGTCCCAGGGCTGTCCCCTGCCGTTCAGTTGGATGCGTTTTGTAGTGTAGGTAGACACGGCGGCCCACCTGACTTTCTCTACGGTCCCGTGATTTTATAACCATTCTCCGACAGTGTTCATAGATACTCTGTGATGGTGAATCTGATGGCTGTGGTCTTAGTGCTGCTGGTGTTTTTTCCTCTGACTATAACATGCTCTGTTCCTCTGAAACACTAAGGGTCCTTATCCTTCTCTCTTCTCCTAAGAGGACACGCCACAAGTCTTACTTTACTACACCATTTGGAGAAGGGGTTTGATTTCAAATAGGTACAAAAAAAAGATATATATTAGAAGATAAAAGAAAGGAAGGATACCCTACCAAATTTTTTTTTTGTTGAATAAGGCCTGTCACTGACTTGTTTTCCTATCTGAGATTGTGCTCGTGGTGCTTTTGTGCTGGTGATAATTACTGCTAACAATGCCTCCATCTTTTGTATGTATGTGTCTTTTAATAAAACAACTTTTACATTAGTATTATTAAAATCTATGACTACTCCTTATTCCACTATTAATGAAACACAAGATTAGTTTCCATAACTTTAAATTGTATTATATCATTATTTTCTTTATTAGTTTGACTGTTTCACAAAGGGGACAATACTATATCATCAAAAATCCATGAGTTTTCTTAAAACGTTTTATCAACACTGATGTTTGAACAATTTTCTTTCTTTGATCAACATTTTAGATAAAATCTTAATCTTTCTAAACATTGCCTGCTTTCTGTATGAAGTGGGGGGAGAATAAGTGAAACAATTTTATAAAGATAAAATATGGGTAAGAATATGCAAGTCCTCTAAAAACATGTTAGTAGTAATAGTTTTATTAGTGTTTTAGACTGAACATTTTGACAAAACACACTTTAGAACAGAGCTTACAACATAGCTACATTTATTTAATGATATTTGAGGTTTTCAGATCATGCCACAATGGGTAAGTGAAAAAGATTTTTTTTCCCCTTCGTATCAGTAAACCACAATTGTTAGAAAATCTCATTAAAGACAATCCAGTTAAGGTATAAGTATACAAATAACCAGAGTCCTCCGTTTAGGTCCAAAGTCCCATACAGTTATAATCCATATCAACTTGAAGATGTATTATCAAAAATCATCTTATGTGAAAAGGCTCTGTACTTCACATTCAGTAAGTTGTTTTCACTTAGCAAAAAAACATAGCCATGCCATTAACAAAAACAAACACAAAGGCACAGAGGAAAGTGTACCCGGAACTCCCTCATTCCCATTAATTATTCTAACATTTTTGCTGTTCTTTTGAACTTTTTCGGCACATTTTGAATACTCTGCAGTGGCAGGACTTCCTTTCCCATCTTCTTGACATCGTGCCAGACTTTGTAGCAGTTCCTGTCCGGCACCAGGCACAGTGGTACGTCACACCTCTGACACTTCCAAATGGTCTTGAAGATCTTGCACCGCCTGCAGTACTTCCTCCCCACCGTTGCTTTGTTTGCGTTGGAGACCAGGGAGGTGTCAACGACCGTGACGGGGCAGCAGTAGCTCCCCTCATTCTCTTTCCCCTCCACCTCTTCGTACTGGAAGGGCAGGGTAGTGATGGAGCCATCCGGACAGCAAACGTAGTAGAGCTGTTCACACAGCACTTCCAGAAAGGCCCTCTGTGAGAGGGCTTTCTTCTGCTGGGCCAGGGTCCTCTCCTTGTGCAACAGGAAGCTGTTGACCACCGCAATGTCTACAAAGTGAAAGAACATTTGCTTGTACCAGCTCAGGGGCTTTTTGGAGACGCTGCAGTATTGTATGAGGGCGTCAGAGACACCCACCCTGTTCATGGTCATGTACGTGTTGTAGGCCTTCACAGCTGTGGGAATGGGCACGTATTTTTTCACCCTGGTCGAGGCCTGGTTTTTCGTGCGCCGCATGACAGTTTCCCCGGAGTAGGCTTTGTGGATGGTGGAGCAGATTGCCACCTCTTTGCCGTCCATCCACTTGACAAACAGCGACGGACCCTCCCGGATCCAGCGCAGGCTTCCTTTTTCAGCTTCCTTAGGCATGTCATTTTCTTGAGTGCGGGGGAATCCTGGGACGTTCTGTTGCATCACACCGCAGGCCCCGAAACGCAGCTCGTGCAAACTCCTAAACAGAACGGGGCTGGTAAAAAAGCCGTCTGTGTATATGTGGTAACCTGTGCCCAGATTGGCAACCTTCACAAGGTTCATTGCGGCGCCAAAGCTGGAGCCATTCCCTGACGCCTCCTCGTTCTGCGGCGGACAGATATTGAAGCCACACGTGTATCCAGTGCGAGAATCGGCGAGCACAAAAAGCTTCAATCCACCCTTAGAGGGCACTTTCTGTCTGTCGTGCTCTCGGCCAGTGCGGTCCTTGGTGGCTGCCACCCTTTCGTGGATGGAGAGGTCCTTGTGAGGCTGGTAGAAGTCCCTGAAAGCCACGCGCAGCTGGTTCATCAGCGGCTTCAGAGCAAACAGTTGGTCGTGGTCCTGGCCCCCCCTCTTGCCTTTGTTCATCTCCTCTGCCTGGGGGTCGCTCAGGTGCAGGCTCCCGGTGATGGCCTTGAACCTGTCGCTCGTCATGACCGACCTGGGGAAGGGGAACTTGTACAGCCGCCTGTTGCTCCAGTAGGTCGCGATGGGCGGCCCCCTCAGGAGCCCCGTGAACAAGACCAGAGACACGTAGCCGTACATCTCCGGCACGGTCACGGGAACCCAAGGGGGCCTGGCTCCCAGCCTCGTCCTGCGCGCACCATTCGCATTAGTGTTGGCACAGAGGGTCATCATCACGTCCAAGCTGAAAAAGAGCTGGAAGACATCCAACGGGCAGCAAGAGACCCGGGGGTCTAGCTGCACCCCCGGCTCCCTGGCAGGACGGAATTTGGGGAGGGTGGGCTCAGTGTCCTGCTCGGTCGCATCCCTCCATCTCTGAGTTGCATCGCTGGACCGGGCTGGAGCCGCAGCGTCTCCCTTGGCCTCATCTTTGTGGAATGTTTGTGTGACGAGCTCCAGTTCCTGTGTTTGTTGTTGTTCGTCAGACTCTCCAGAGATCAAGGAGTGGTCTGATCTGGTGTGGCTGGGACTACTATGGTGTGAGCTGCATGTTGGCCCGGAGGCTGCTGACAGGCCGAGTACATCATCATCATCATCATCATTATCATCGTCGTTGTCGTCATCATCATCATCATCATCGTCGTCGTCGTCCTCTTCGTCGCCATCATCATCATCATCATCATCATCCCTGGCATGAAACAAACAGTGGTTAAAGATTATCATCTGAGAAGACAACAGGCAACGACAAAAGCTGAAGACCATTGAAATGCTTGAAATAACAAGACCGGTTTTTCTGCTGGTAAGGTTTCTTGCTCCAAACCCACTCCCCCTTAAAACAATGCTAGTGGTTAATGTATATTTATGGCATGCATACTGAAATTATCATCATTCATAATCCCATTAAAGTTCTTAAAAAGGATCTAGATAACTTAACTTTAAAAAAAGATACAATTGTTTAATTTATAGAAACCTAACATTATGGTTACATAAAATTGTTATTCAGTTACAGCCGTTAGACAAACCATTGGAATAGCCAAGTTATCTGAACACTTTGTTTTGGTGACCAGTTAAGGACCATCTGCGAAAGCGACGAGTGGATAATTTACACATAACATAAGAAGCGTGCTTGGCTGGAACAACTTGGCTTTCGAACGAGTCTAGCACATCGTAAAATGTATTAAGTCACACTAATGCACGCCTACTAAATGGCTTTCAACTACAGCACCATCGTATTAATTTACGCTCCTACATAAATGAACGTTATTTATTTAGCGTTGCAGGCGGAACATTAAAATCTGTTTTAGCTGTAGGCTACTTTAGCCGTAGATGGCATTAGCTAAGCTAAGCAAGTATTTGCTGATATTTGGGGCAACAGGCAATAGCTAACTCATGACAATTGCAATCGGAAAAAGTCCAAAGTCAACTATGCAACTGAATTACCTTTATACTTTTTTTTTTTACTTACGTGTTCAGGAATTCATCCAGTGCATTATATGAATGAACACTGCCCGATTCAAAATGAACAGTACTGTCATCTGAGTCAGTGGCTTTCCGCTTATTCTTAATGGTGTCTTCATACAGAAATTCCTCATCATTCGATATCGGACTTGAATCTGGGTGAGAGCACTCAGTTCCAGAGGTTTTTCCATGCAAATAGTCTGCATCATCGTCCACTTCGATTAATTTGATTTTGTTTGCACCACTAAATAACTTTAGACGCTTAATACCTGGTCTAAACATGTTGTTCGACTCTCGCCAGGCACGATTCCTAGTATGTTATTTCGCTCCAAGAGGCAGCAACCAATGATTGTGTTGTGCGTCATCAACAAAGTCAACCGTCAGAGACATTGCGCTGCACTATTGGTTGCTGTGTCCCGCCAAAACGGTTTATACTTCTCTTTCATATTGTGCGTTTTAGGTCTCTATTGTCAATGCTCTTAGCGTCAGTCTAATTTTCCAAACCCTTTTTAGTTTTACTTCCCTCAATAGGTTACAGATGCAGACAGTCTACATTGTACACAGTCTATACTGGTTTTTGCTCAGATTGATCGGTCTACTTGAGTGGGTTCCCGGTCTGTTTTTTTTATTTTTTTACTACACATTCTGTCCTAATCGGAAAATGAACTTTGGCATTATATCATTAACCTGACCATTCTATTGAACAGACTCTGTTTCCTGTTAGCAACAGTTAATTTTATTGATTCCCAAAGAAAAGGCACATGCATACTCCTATCTTTTATTGTGATACTCTATAACCAGAAATTTTATTTTTTATTAATTATAATACAAAGTCTTACGGAATAGCCAAAACCAAACCATCTTAATTTGTCGGCCAGATAAACTATTGACGTGATTTTTCCAATAAGGCAATTAAGGCAAAATATGTTATAGTGTCGGTCGTTGGCAGGGCAATTCTTAGCTTCATAATAGTCATAATAAATATTGATCTAGAATCCCTTTCAAAACATTTGTTAGAAGGTGCTTAATTAAAAAAGTGCTTTGATACACATTATCTGTGTTAGGTTACACGCTCGCGCGGACTATAACTTTTGTGCAGGTGTTGCGCTTGTCCGCCAGACGGAGACATATGTTCACATTTTTTGCGCATCATGAAGCGCACCCTGACTGGGGGCTGCCTGGGTCGGGTGTTTCCGTCGTATATATCGGGGTCGAGCCGGTGTGGATCGGAATGCGGTCGCGAGTAGGAGCGGGGATGTCTTGACAGTCCGCGGAGACGCGCAAGCAGAACGGGAGAAATTAGGCTGGTTAACGTTTAACTTTACAGGGTGTGAAGATACGCAAGGTAACCTGCAAAGGGATACAGAAAGCATTTAGAGCATAGCAGCTCGGTGGTTTATCATGGGATTTTCTTTGTGGTGATGGAATGAGAGATGCAACCCAAGGCTTCCCCAGCACTGTGGAACCACGCATTGCAGACATAGTGAGTATCTATCTTACTGTAGGCTATACTGTAATGCGATAGCAGTGTATTGATAGCCTACCTGCAGAACAATGTATAGCCCTAGCCTAACATTTTTACACTAAAATAACTTAAATTAACTTTGAATGCTGTTTCAAATAGCTTCACTTTACAATCTGATGTAAGTTCTCATGTTCAGTCCATTTAATATTTGGATTGGGGTTCGTTTGGATGAGGCTAAACATTTATTTAGGGTGTGTTGGAGTGGGTGTAATGTAATATATTATGCAAATATTCTCATCTTATATTTAATATCCTGACAATAACTGTTGGCTCAGTTGTTAGTTCCGAGTGCTGCTTTCCGCATGCTGACCAGTGGGTGGATTAATTTCCAAGGATTTTAGCTTGTGCTTTTTGTTGCCCTGGCGGTTGCTATTGGCGACCAAACTGAAGCCAGAGTGGAAAAAAACTTAACATACAGACAGTTTTAATTTAGGCTTCATTTCATAGCATAAATCACTACATAGTTGTTGCAGTGACGCAGTGTTTATTTTGCTAATCATTCTGACATTTCAATCCAGACACGGGAAGGCCGGTTTATCTCTGTTCTAAGATAAAATATCCACATTGTGAAGTTAATTTATTTACCATGTTGACAGGGTTTTAGAATCAATGTAGCCGATTTGCTACAGCCTGTATATTTCATAGACTATTTTGTGTCCAGTTCGCAGGAGGGTCTGTTGGCCATGGGATTGAGTTAACTGCGGCCAAGTAGCCAGATTAGGATAGGCTACTCTGGATTAGCAAGCATTTAAAATAGTCACGTTATCCCTCCTCGAAGAGTCAGCTACAACAGCACACATTTCCCGGCCGCCTGCCAGGTAGTATAGAGCCTCGAAAAAATAAAAAATAAGGAGAGTACCGGTATTTGCAATGTAAAACCCATGTCGAATCATATTAGGCCTACTTAAGAAAGTATTTCCGACATTTGTCAAACAGTCTTTGAATTATGTGTTTTTCTTAATTAGCAGTGTTATTGTTTAGCATCATTTTGTCCCAAACTACAAAATGAAGCAGCTGGTGGGTTAAGCAGGATTTGACTGCTTTCCTAATGCCTCTATCAATTGTACCTCTGTGTGCACGTTTACATAGGAGTATTTATGGGAGTGTGTGTGGTTACTGAAATAACGACCCTTCCCTCTGCCTAGCACGAGGGGAAATAGTGAGACATGAAGAACTTCTGACAGCCCCCCTGAACCTACACCACATGCAGGGGCAACGCTATCTCACAGCACCCAGGTAAACACACATATAGACACTTTTCCTAATCATGGTTGTGCAGGCAGCATGTGCGTTTTTCCCCCTCACTGTCATCTGTCCCCTGTGGGCTGTCTGTGACGTTTATGTGATCACTGCGATACCTCAGTTACCCCACCTTTCCTGTTCGAGTGTTTGTCTGTGTGTGTGTGTGTGTGTGTGTGTGTGTGTGAGAGAGAGAGAGAGAGAGAGAGAGAGAGAGAGAGAGAGAGAGAGAGAGAGAGAGAGAGAGAGAGAGGGAGAGAGAGAGGGAGGGAGGGAGGGAGGGAGGGAGGGAGAGAGAGGGAGAGGGAGGGAGGGAGAGGGAGAGGGAGAGGGAGAGAGAGAGAGAATTTAAAAAAATACTAACGATAACTAATAATAACAGAGCATCCTCCCCAAAAGGTGAATTTGTGTGTGCTCCACCAGTTCTCGAGTGTGTGGACCCAAAAGCCCCAGCAGCAACATGTTCTACGGTTCCTCGTCCGGGGCCAGTATGTCCCTGCCCTCCAAGAGCCGCCTCAAACGCCAGAGCAGGACCTTTACACAAGTGCGTCAGGGCCCAACCTATACAGGCACATACTGTCTATTGCACATGACAGATTGGACATACAGCCATAGTTGTGTTGTTTTGTTGTGATCCCTCCTTTCCTTACCTCCAGGTGCTGTATCGCACTCTGAGCTACCGGGACCGGGTCCCGGTGGACAGCGGTACCACGACGCGCGGTGAACGCCGCTCCGTGACCGAGCCCCCAGAGCGACCCGCGGACGACCCCGCCGAGCTCTCCACCCAGAGCTCTGCCCCCGGCGTGCTCAAGATTTTCGGCGACGAGATCTGCGCCGGTGCCAACTACAAGAGTGTCTTGGCCACGCACCGTTCCAGTGCCCAGGAACTGGTCAAGGAGGCTCTGGAGCGCTATTCGCTCAACAAGGCCGCCGCTCACTCCTACGTTCTGTGTGACGTGATCGGCCGCCTGGAGGGCGGGGTGGAAGGCGGGGCAGGGGGAGGAGGAGGAGGATGGAGGACTGAGTGTTTGCGTGCCATGGGGGACAACGAGAAGCCGCTGCTGCTGCAGGAACTGTGGAAGCCACGAGAAGGACACGCTCGTAGGTTCGAGCTGCGGCGGAGAGCCGAGGTGGAGGAACTCAACGCCAAGGAGAAGGATACTGTCACTGCCGGTGAGAACACACACGCACACGCACACGCACACACACACACACAAACACACTGGATACATGTCAGAGACTCTCTTCTCACATACTATGACACACACACACACACTCACACACAAATAAACACCTCCACAAACACACAGAACAGCTGTTCTTTAATTCCCACTAATCCCTAACTTGTCATACTCAGCAAATAAATCACATACTCGTTAGCTATTGAGCAGAGAAAGGTCTGTGCGTATCTGCGTTTGTGTGTGCTCTGTGCTCAATAAGTAAAAGCCATTTACCGTGTGAAGCAAAATGGCAATACAATAATGGCAATGGCAATGCCATCTCTATCTGTAGATTGATATTAAAACATAGCAAGGCTGTGTAGTATATCATTAGAACTGTGTATGTGTAAGGACTAAATGATCAGGTTGAAAAAGTATTTTCATCGTTTTGTCTTTCAGCTACACCCTCTATTTCACAGTTCACACTGTCTCAATGCTTCTTTTGTCTCTGTCTCTCCACCTCTCCACCTCTCCATCTCTCTCTCTCTCTCTCTCTCTCTCTATCGCTCTCTATCACTCTATCTCCCTCTTTCTCGCTCTCTCTCTCACACAGACACACACAAAAACACATAGACAGCCACAGACACACAAGACCTTAAGTGCATGGCCCCTAGAGACGTGGTAAATTGATTCATTGATTGAAAGCTGAATCCTGTTATATGTTTGTGCTGAGGCTAGCTATTATGAATGAGATATAGTTTCTATTGTGATTGTATAATATCATTTCATCACCCTTTCAATTTTGGCCCACTTTCGTTTAGTGACTGTAGTGATGTAGGAAATGTCTCAGCCTATAGTTGTGTATGGAAGATATCTATCTGCAATGCAGCAGAGTGTGTGTGAGTGGGTCTGTTTAAAATAGTGACATAAAATGATGCTTTTGGAAATGTTGTACTACTGTTACATGGAAGGACATTGGCTAACACACATACACACACACACAGCCCTAACAACAAGTTTGATTCCCATGAAACACACTGAACTTCAGTACTGAATATGATCTAACTGGCATTATTAGTAAACCGTTTACTTTTACAGTTTGATTACGTAGACAGCATTTGAAACCATTTGGTTTGGATAACAGTCATGTTCAGTGTTTAGGACGACTAACAAATCCAACATGCAGACTAACTCCCCTTAACACACTAACACACCCTTTCATATTCATCCTAACCTTCTCTTTGTGTTACAGTGTTCAGAGAAATACTGTACCTTGGAGTCTGTGTGCGTGTGTGTGTGTGTGTGTGTGTTTATGTTAGAGAAAGACGGTATAATTGTGTTTTGCTGTGGGTAAGTCACACAATCTTGATAAACAATGCCCTGACCTATAAGTACACATAATTGAATGAAGTATTACTGGAAAGTTGTAATCACACTACACCAAAACACTGCAAAGCGCTTTGAAAAAACGATGACACGCCGCGCCTTGGGCTGGGTTGTAAAGTGTGTGTTTTTTGTTGTGGGTGACTGTGGTGGCGTGTCCGGAGGGGTGTTCTCTCAGACCCCTTTCTACCCCTCCCGCCCTGCAGGGAGCAAAACCCCCCCATTCCTGGCGGCTCTAATGGGTCGGTCCGGGCTGGGCAGATACAGAAGCTCTCCCCAGCGCTCTGGCAGGGTGGTACAGTTCAGCTCTAAAGGTGGGGACTGGCCTCAGGTAGGGTGGCTGTCACTCACCTCCATCGTCATGGAGACCGCCTTTTACCTGAACCCCCACCCCAACCCCCAAAAGTTGTGCCACTCCCATCGCCAGTGTGTGTGTGTCTCAGAGTATCTGGATATCATCGCATGTTCACTAAATCGCCAAGCAAATGTTGATGACATTAACGGCATGATCCCCCCGACCTTAGCTCAACCCGCTGCTTCAACCAGAGTCATCCAGCTGTCTCAGTCACACTCCGTTCGCCCTGTGGGCTGTTTCATCCAGAGCCACAAAGTTTAATTGACTCTGATAATAACTTGATCCATGTTCAGATGTTAACACCAAAAGTCTCTCCCACTTCCCTCTCTTGCTCCTCTCTTCTTCCGCTCTTTCCCCCTGTGTCTCGAACCCCCGGCCCCCCTCGCCTGCAGACATCAACGCCCAGGCCCGTAAGCTCCAGAGGAACAGGGCCAAGGGCACCCTGACCTTGCCCCGGCCGGGCTCCTCGTCCTTCTGTCGCAGCCTCAGTGAGACCAGCCTCAACCAGGTGGGGCCGTCTCAGCCTGTAGCCTCAACACTAGGGCTGGAGCAACAAACAGCAACTGTTCAACCAGCTCTGCGCTCTAACCTGTGCGTGTGTGTGTGTGTGTGTGTGTGTGTGTGTGTGTGTGTGTGTGTGTGTGTGCGCGTGTGTGTGTGTGTGTCTAGCTGGGAGTGGGCGACGAGCCCAAACGGTACTACTCCACCCTGCCTGGCCCCCTGCGGACTCGGGGCGGTCGGGACCGTGAGGCAGGGCCCGGTGGGCGCAGGAAGGAGGAGGGGAGTCAGGGGGGAGGAGGGGTGAGGCACTCCCTCTATCAGTCCCCACACCTGCTTCTGCTGCAGGGCTACAACAAACAGGTTGGCACACACATATTACACATGAACGTGTCTCAGAAAATGGAGGCTATCCTTCAGATCATTATTAAGTGTGTAAGTAGGACGAGTTGTTAGCTGTGATAATATCCTTAATATTTAGAAAGAGGCTCACTGTTTATAAAAGCTTTATCCTGCATGGCAGTGAAGTCTAGTATGAACTAGAGTAAACACTGTGCTGTTATTCATGAAAGCTGACCGTTTGAACATGGCGTAAGACTAGCTGGATACTGTGTGTGACGGTTGGCACTGTGCCGTGTCTTCCAGGACTGCCTGGTGTACCTGCTGAACCGGGAGCAGCACACGGTGGGCCAGGAGACGCCATCGGCGCGCCCCAACATCTGCCTCTCCTCCCCGGACATCCTCCCGCTCCACTGCCACCTGCGGCGCGTGCCCGCCCCCCGTCGCCACGGCGGCGCCCCGCCCCAGGGGGACGAGGCGGAGGAGGCCCAGCGGACGTGCGTGGCGGCAGAGCCCGTGCCCCACGCCACCGTGCTGGTCAACTTCTCCCGCTGCGAGCGCTCCACCACGCTGCGCCACGGCGACCTGCTCTCCTTCGGCGCGCACTACATCTTCCTCTACAAGGACCCCGCCGGGGCCAAGCCGTTGCCCGCCCAGACGCTGGCGCGCCTCCGCTCCCTGGGCCAGCTGTACGACGTGGGGCCGACGGAGGGCGAGGAGGGGGAGGCGGGCGCCCACACCTGCCGGATGTGCGGCTCGGTTCTGAAGGACCGGGGCGGGCCGGGGACGGGCGCCGGGGCAGCCGTCCGCCGGAGCTTCAAGCCCCACCTGGTGAAGCCCCGGGGAGGAGGCGTGGCGGGGCTCGCGGGTCAGGGTGCAGGGGAGGCTGGAGGAGGTGGGGGAGGAGGGGTTGGTGGTGGTGGTGGTGGGGCTGGGGGAGGAGGGGGAGGGGTAGTAGGAGTAGGAGGAGGAGGAGGAGGAGGTGGAGGTCAGAAAAGGAGGCTTCAGCTGGACTTTGATCAGGCCCACGAGGACCAGCTGGTAAACAGGATCGTCTCTCTCATAGAACCCGGAGGTGACTGCTCTTCTGTTCTCTCTACAATAGCAAAACATAATTACATTGAACACTCTGTAATATAGTTTTGTAGGTGCGGGTGTATGCAGACGGCCAACTATTCAGCTAACCTAAACCTCTGTCTTTCTACAGGGGACGATCATAAGTTGACACCAGCCTATCTGCTGTGTCTGTGTATCCAACACTCTGCCTCCACATTCCCCCCGGGGAGCTTTGGTAAACTGCTGCTGAAGATAGTCCGACGCATCCAGACCATTGCGTGGGTGAGTCCAACTGTCGGTCTGTCCCTCTGTCAAACCGGTGTAGAGGGTTTTCGTTCAATGCAAAATATAGTTAATGGAGAGTTCAGGTCAGCTGTCTAAAGGCCAGGTGAATAGTTAAACTTGCCTCAGTGCTTATCTCAGATACACTGTTCTCAATATCTCTCTCTCTCTCTCTCTCTCTCTCTCTCTCTCTCTCTCTCTCTCTCTCTCTCTCTCTCTCTCTCTCTGTCTTTGTCTCTCTCTCAGATACACACACACACACACACACTCCTCAGCTTATGCCTTGGATGGGTTATGTATCTTAATCTTTTACACTGAACGACGTTGAGCTGTATTCTGATGTGAAAGACAATGTTGCTAGAAATAATTTGGGCCACCCAGTTCAGGACAGACAGAGGCTGGCACTAGATACACAAGGATAGATATCCCGTTGTCTGTTTCCATAGCAACTGCTGTAGCCATGGAGACAGAGTTAGAGGTGGATGTTTTGACTATAGTTAATGATTTGACCTGAATGTGTTTAGCCATGCTGGTAAAATATTTGGTAGTCGACGTGTGTGTGCGCCTGTGTGTGCCTGTGTGTGTGTCTGTGTGCGTTTGTGTGCGCGTGTGTGTGTGTGTGGGTGTTTGGTGTGTGTCTGTGAGTGTGTGTCATCGTATGGATGGGTGTTTCAAGAGTGCAACAGTATCACTCTCGGGTGCAGGTTGGTAGGAGCTGATGGAGGAAGGATCCTCCCGCTCCCCACCTAAAATTTTGATGAACCTCTAATTGCCTGTCTTTGTGTGTGCGTGTGTGTGTGACTTGCAGGAAAAGACAAAGGAGCTGGCACAGAAGCAAGCTCAGCAGTGAGTATCACATTTCGTCTTGCTGAAGTGTGTGTGTGTGTGTGTGTGTGTGTGTGTGTGTGTGTGTGTGTGTGTGTGTGCGCGTGCGCGTGCGCGTGCGCGTGCGTGTGCGTGTGCGTGTGCGTGTGTGTGTATGTGTGTGTGTGAGAGAGAGAGAGAGAGAGAGAGAGAGAGAGAGAGAGAGAGAGAGAGAGAGAGAGAGAGAGAGAGAGAGAGAGAGAG
>CM030176.1:9344040-9369040 GCA_017639675.1 Aplochiton taeniatus
TGGTAGCAGGTAGTGGGTGTTTAGACAGGATCTTCATGTTTTTCTGTTTGCTTTGTGACTTCCGTGACCCTTTAGCAAAACCCTGGAGCTTTTCGTTTGGTTTGTGTGTCGTGTGTGTGTCCGTCCTCTGCAGGCTGTGTTAGTGGCTGTGAGTTTCCTTTCCCCGTCCCCTCCCCCGGCGCCCCTCCCCCCCCTGACGACTTGTGTGTGGTGTTTGTAGTGGAGCTGGACAAAGGACCCTTCGGCCTGGGCATGGGACTCATAGACGGCCTGGTGAGTGGACACACATTCATAACACATCACACACACACACACACACACACACACACACACACACACACACGCACACAACCACGGACACACACACACATGCACAAAGACACACCCATAAAACTCACACTAATGAGTATACAACACCAATATGTAAGTGGTGTTAACCCCCATAGCAGGCCTTTTGCACTAACTCTCTGACTGAACCACAAAGACCCCCTCACACCCCTCTCCTCTCCTTTCAGCACACGCCTCTAAATGCTCCAGGGATCTACATCCGCACTCTGATCCCCGATGGTCCGGCTGCCTCCGACGGGAGACTGAGGATCGGCGATCGGATACTGGCGGTGAACGGAACCAGTCTGATTGGAGCCGACTATCAGAGGTTAGGACCCGAAAGAGAAGGTGGTGGGGGTTGGGGGGAGGGGGGTGGGTTAGTCAGTATTACGGTCATGATGGTAGCAGTGATGATGGTAATGATGGAAGGAAGTTATTCTATGGTTGATGGGATTATTGGCGTGGGATGGGTATGATGATGAAGAAGAAAAGGGTTAGGAGGACGTGTGACTGTCGGTCTGCAGACATCGATCCGTCGGTCACTATGATTGATTTTTCGGGGCCGAGACATGGACGCCTCTCCATCCATACTCTGTCTCTGCTGATCCTCACGTTACCTGATTCTCTCTCTCTCTCTCTCTCTCTCTCTCTCTTTCTCTCTCTCTCTCTCTCTCTCTCTCTGCCCACGTCTCCTTCCTCTCCGTAGTGCGGTGGATCTGATCCGGTTGGGAGGGGGCCGTCTGCGTTTCCTGGTGGCCAAGTCCGACCTGGAAGTCTCCGAGAAGATCAGCGCCTCCTCCTGCTGACCAACTCGAAATCCCAGGAAGCTCTGGAACTCCGGAGCTCTAAGCACACAACCCCGAGAGGAGACAGATGAGGAGAGGAAGGCGGGAATAGAAGAAAGAAAGAGAGCGAGAGAGGCTATTTTGTAGAATTTTTTTTTTGTCTGAAGGTCAAATTTTCGAACCGACTTCAGGCATATTTGGAGGGACACTCTGACCTGCAGGTCCCATTCTAGCGACTTGCCAGAAGCACACAGCAGAGCTACATTTAGACTATCGATGTGCTGCGGTGGATTATTCCTATGATACATATAAGGCTGTCATATGGGAAAGCACTGTGGCACAGAGCATGTAACCCTGTATTATTCCACTTTTGGACAGTGGGTTCCCTCGGTAAAAACTTTTTGTCGTTTTACGTTCAGCTCCAGCAATGAAATGATTGTGCGTGTGAATTGTGTCATCTCATTGTATATTCCCATATGAATCCACAGGAGCAGAGGGCGAGGGGGCGGGGGGGTGGGGGGGGTGCTGGGAAAGTGCTTTTGTTGTTGACATTCCTTTCCACGTGAATGTAACCATGAAGCATTAGCATCTAATATGTTTCATTGAAAAAGTTCATTTAACTTGTTCTCACTGGATATGTAGAATATCTATGATGTGGTGTATATATATATTTATTTGTATATATATATATATAAGGACTTTACACTTTGTCATTATGTATGCTTCTACGGATTGAAACATGAACATACAATACCGAGTATCAACCACCTGATTTCTGTTTATCGCTGGCATTTAGCTCATACAGAAGTCGAGTCTGTTCTATCCAGATTGAGAGTTGACAAATAACTGTATTTTCTGTCAAGTCCGTTTTGCTTCATGATTTGTACACATTCTCTGGGTTCCTTCAATGCATGGATATTTCATTTCCATCTTGAACAACTTGTCAATATTTGCTTTGCTGTTACATATTTATAGTTTAAAATGACAACCCTTACAATAATAAAGAATTGGGAAGAGAACGGTGGTGACCTCACAAACGCATTAATATAGTTGGACACAAACACATAGGAAGGGTTTTTATGTGCCTCAATCCACATGACTTCAAACCTATTGGCATCTTAAGAATAATTTCAGGAGGGCACTAATGTCAATAAAGATTTTTAATTTCTGCTACACATTTCTTTTAACAAATCACAAAACAGGTACATTTAAAAATACTAATTTGTTTAGACCTCTATTTTCAAAAAGTTGGATAACAGCTGATCTTGGATAGCAAAATACCTTTTGTCTTTTGCAAAAAAAGAGGAAACAAAAATATCATCTGTATTAGCTCTCTGTCAGCAGATAAAATGGGCAGCATATGACCATATTTTGTGTTACATTTGTCTAATTATGTGCAACAAATTATTAAATCTTGTACAAATTGTGACTTGTTGACAGTAATAATGACACCCAAGCTAAGCACATTCAGAAACGAGTAGTTCAGGTATTTCAGAAATGATTGATGAAATGTGTTGTTGAAAAGCATCACGTGCTCAGGTTCTTACTAAACTCAGCTAGATTTCAAAGAGGAATAAACTGACTGTGGAGTTCAAAAGGAAATCTAGGAAGAACGGGAAAGGAAAGAGGAAGGTTACGAGAGAAAGGCAGAGGGGGGAAGGGAGACGGGGTAGAGGAGAAAGATCTATGTAGTCATGTGTTGGTCCCACCCTTTTCCTGGATAAAGCTCTGTTATTATTAGTCTACTAACTCAACATCATTATTATCATCATCATCATCATCATCATCGCCGTTATCAGTCTGCCCATCATAGAGCAGCAGACCATATATTGTTTAAGAAGCACTGTGCTAACGTTCTAAAAAGGTAAAGCAGTCTAAAAAAGGAAATAAGCAGAAAATTAAGCAGTAGAAACATTTAAGGCTTCATGGATTATAATAATAATAATAATAATAATAATAATAATAATAATGCTTTGTCTGAGCTAGAAAACAACCAAAAACAACTGTACAGACACACCGTTCCATCTCTCACTTAACTATGACAACGGGAAAAAAAGAACAAAAATACGACACAATCAGTTTGTCTACATTAGGTTAGCGCCACTGGTGTTTTCTCACACCTCTCCTCCTCTTTAACTCCCCTTGCCCAGCCTGAACCCTCTTCTCCCCTCATTACCATTGACTCTTTATCAAAGGAGATATCAATGCTGAACCAAACCAAGCCACGCTGTGCTGGGAGGGTCTATGTCAGAGCGCAGTTGGTTCTTATTGGTCGTCACCACTCAGGATCAACACTTACTCCAAGGGGCCCCGCCAAATTAGATTCTCACGGCTTAGTAAAGCCAGGTTCTTTTCAAAGAAACGAAAAGGCTGGCGGTACATTTTCTACATTCAAAGGGGTTATTTGTACATGACCTGCACATGGTTTTGATACCCCATAGATATATCAAAAGCTAAATGCTACAGTTAAACACTACCTATTAAATTGATTCCTTTTGTTTTCATCAAAAGGTAGGTTCCATTGAACCAAGCGGCATTCTTTTTGTTACCGAGTTGCACACTGATACAATCCCAAGTGCGATGGCTGTGCAACCTAGCTCTCGCAACCCGACTCAACTCAACCAAAGCCCGTTCCAAAGCCCATGTATTTCAATACCCACTGATTTCAGCTCTTTGGTCAATCAGTGACACGCGCTAGTTTGGTTTGTTTGGTTCAGCATTTATTCCTGGGGCTAGTGTCATCTCATACGATATGTCATATTGTCATAAGCCATATGCACAATTCAGTCGGATTTCAACAGTGCACTATTTATTGTAGTGGCATTATGTTTCTTGAAATATCTAGATTAGAGTAGAATAAAACATTAATGGCCACATTAGGTAAAATGTATACTGGTTGAATAACCGTGTTGGAAAGAGGTTGCCATGGTGTGGAAATCCTCTAAGATCTTAACTGGGGTCAGAGGTTACTTATTGAGGGGGGATGGAGAGGCTCTCGTTAGGCACCCGATCAGGATTTCACTTCCTGGGGTCATGGGGTTGTTGGTTCATGGCAACGATGACCGGTTGCTGTGTAGGTGTGGCCTTGGGCTGGGTGGAGCCCTCCTCCTCCTCCATTTTGAGCCTCTTGGGCTGGGGTTCGCTTTGCTGCTCCGCCCGGTGATCAGCTCCTCCGCTGGGCTGCCTGCTCACCAACACTGGAGGGGAGCTGGAGGCCTGGGCGGCCAGGATCTGGAGAGGACTGCTCAGAGCTGGGGAGAGAAGACAGAGAAGAAAGACCATCAGAAAACTACAAAACGGGCAGCCTTTCCTGCAAAATCCCGAGGGCTGGCGTAATAGTCGATCCCGGTCACTAAAAACCTTGCGCTTGCATAAAGTGTTAATAGTGAGTGTTGGACACCACGGTGATTGTTGGGATGACCCTCACCATAAGCGTTGGCCATGCCGGTTGCTGTGGCAACGGTGGCGTGTTTGCCGTTTTGGGTGACGGCGCGGACGGGGAGTTGGTGCAGCCCCAGGACCGACGCCCGGCCCTCTGCACCGTGCCCGACCCCTTCCACCATCTGGATCACACGCTCCCGGCTCTGCTGGGCGTCTGACAGGGAGAACAGGACAGACACGTGGTCAAACCACTTCCATAGAAGAATCAGGAACACAAGCACGTCGTCATCACACACGCAAGCACGCACGCACACACGCACACACGCACACACACACACACGCACACACGCACACACGCACACACGCACACACACACACACACAGCACCATCTGTGTTTCCTGTACCTCGGAGATCGCTGATACTCTCCGCAACACCCCCCTGCTGCCCAGGAGTGTTACTGCAGGCCACAGAGACGGTGTAGCCGTTGGGGGCGTGTGAGGCCGGGGGGGCGCTGGTGACCAGGCGCAGCATGGTGACAGTGGTTGGCGGGGCACTCTGCAGCAGGTGGAGGGGCTGCTGGCCCTGGGCTCCTCCCCCAGGGATGAAGGCCAGCGGTTTCCCCAGGCCCAAGGGCAGGGGTGTGGGGTGGGGCGGCGCGGCCATGATCACTGGCTGGGCGCTCACTGGAGAGCCTGGGAGAGGGCAGGAGAAATAAACAAAAACAAACTTTAGTACAAATTAAAAATGTATGTTTGTGTTTATCTTGTGTGTGCATGTTCATAATGTGCATGTGGCTACAGGTATTTACCCCTGGTCTCTGGACTGTGTGTGTGTGTGTGTGTGTGTGTGTGTGTGTGTGTGTGTGTGTGTGTCTGTGTTTCAGGACACGCTCACCTGGTGCGCTCTGAGAGTACCTGTACTCAGGTACAGAGGCCAGCTTGTGGGCCAGCTGCTCGTGGTGGTCGTGGGGGATCGGAGAGCCCTCCCTGCTCAAACACTCCGGGGTCTGCAGCCCGCTGGAGGTGGGGGACATGAGGCCCTGGTGGCTGGGCGAGGCCGGGGCACTCCTGGAACACCGAGAATAAAGACAGCATGAGCAACTTCACACTCCGTCGCTGACGCACGCACGCGCACGCACGGACACAACCAGTGGCTGTACATCGTCCGGCCAATAGAACTGGTGGAGGAGAATGCAACTAGGAGTCAGAGTCAGACTTACTTGGTTCTAGCCATGATTGCAGGGAGCAGAAGCAGAGATAGAGAGTTACCCAGACTGACAACACAAGAGTGTGTGTGTGTGTGTGTGTGTGTGTGTGTGTGTGTGTGTGTGTGTGTGTGTTTCTACAAATGTGCAAGTTTTATCTTATCGGAATGGAGTACAAAAGAGGACAGTGAGAGGTCATCGTGAAGTCGAAAGGTCAAAGGAGAGAGCTCCTACCTGGAGGAGAGTGGTCCGAAGGGGGTTCTAAAGCAGGCCACTCCTCTCTGGCGTCTCTTCCGGAAAGCCTGCTCCACCAGCTTGCTTTCCGAGGCAGAGTCCACGCGCCAAAAACTACCTTTCCCAGGCTCCTCCTGGGAGCGGGCCACTTTCAGGAAATAGCGGTTCAAAGACAGGTTGTGTCTGATTGAGTTCTGTGGATGACAGAGTACGGATCAGTGGGGGAACAGGGTGAAAGTGGAGGAGAGGTAATGGTAAAAAAAACTGCTGTGCTGTGCTACCTGCCAGCCCTTGTCTGCAGTGCGGTAGTAGGGGTAGTGTTTGGTGATGTGGGTGTAGATGCCGCTGAGGGTCAGCTGTCTGTCGGGGGCCGAGGAGATGGCCTGGACGATCAGCTGGGCGTAAGAGTATGGAGGCTTGGACTCATCCTACAGAGAAGGCAGGGACATGGTCGTCACACACTGGTGCACACACACGCTCTGACACACAAACTCTAAACACTCTGATAAATAGATGGATGCGCATCTTGCCAAATGACGGAATATTTAAACGGGAAATATACTTAATCGATGTTGCTTTGATTTTAGACAGAAGACGCCCAAACACATGGTTTTCATTCGACAAATCTGGGCAGACGCTACACATGTGATGGTAACACAGGGCCCAAACAATAAATAAGAGATTTGAATTGGTATTTATTTTGGGGTGATTGACCACCCACCTTGGGACTGTCCCCGCCCGCCGAGTCCCCCCTCGGCTCGGCCGCTCCGCCCCTTTGCTCGGCGACGCCTCGCCGCTGCTCGGAGACGGCCTTGGCGGCAAACTCGGCGGCTAGCTGGAGGTCAGAGGTCACGTTGCGCCCGAAGCGATAGCCCGACGACCCCGCCCCTCGCGGGCTGGCCGGACACGAGTTAGGAACGCTGGGGGAGGAAGCGAGACGACTGTCAACATTATGGAACGGTGGAAGAACGGAGAGGCTAGTGAAGAGGGGGAAAACAGGAGGGGGTGTGAAGAAGAAAAAAAGAGCTGATTGTCTTGGTGGTGTAGGTTTATGGTATCCCAATAAAGAAATATTGACAGAGACCAATTATCTTTATCTGTCAATGTGTAAACATGCATGCTGAAATTATGTTGTCTTTCTATGATGATAAGAGGTGTTAGGAAACACACACACACACACACACACACACACACACACACACACACACACACACACACACACACACACACACACACACACACACACACACACACACACCATGAATTGGAAAAGATTGCAGTAGCTAAGGTCCAGAGTGCTTTGTATGGGACACAAAGATATCTTTAGACACAGACAGACACACACACAAATCATTAACCATGGTATCTGTCCTGTCAAAAGGCAATAAGACAGGAAAAACACTGACACGTTATGTAACAGACACACCGACCCCGCACACAAACACCCCTCCTTCCTCCTTTTGGTAAAGTAAACACTGCTTTCTGGAAGAGTGTGTGTGTTTTCAGTTGCTGCAGGCAGCAGTGAAGCAGCAGAAAGAGACTGTGTGTGTGTGTGTGTGTGTGTGTGTGTGTGTGTGTGTGTGTGTGTGTATGAAGTGTATGTTTATTTATTTTGGCAGTAGCAGCTAGGCTGTGGGGTCTGATCTGCAGGTGGCTCAAAGAGACAATCATCAGGGAACAGGAAAGAGAGAGAGCACAGAGGAAAGACGTGGGAAAAAAGGAGAGAAACCTTTCAAATGTTTCTCAACACATTCACACAATCACAGCATATTTACTTTCTTTTAATCGAGAAGCGGCTCTATAAAATGTTGAGTCATTGCAACTACAGCCTTTTACATGTGTTGCCACCATGCAGGAAAAGGCCAGACCCAAGCCACATGCTAGATTAGACCAAAATTATGAAGGCAAATGTTTTACAGATATCTTACATCTCTGCCTCATTTATCATACTATTCTGCTCGTTTGCTTTTACACATAAACAATGGCAACATTTACTGTGGACATGTACACATTCACATGCACAAACAGAGAGAGAGGAGTTAAACCCGTCCGTCAAGTTGCGTGGCTTTCAAAAGCATGTGCAGAAGACGAGTTGTTATCGTTTTGAACGGGCATGCATGGTTGGGTGTCTGTGCGTGTGTAAGCTGGTCTGATGGCCGCATCAAATGTCAAACGAGTTTACTCGGGAGGGAGAAAAGCCCATACTGACAGACAAACTCTGTGTTTATCTCCTTTCCAAGTTTGTATGTCTTTTAGTTGATGGATAGCTGAGCATGAGTGCCTCTCAGTTTGTGTGAGCTGTGACTGAGATAGAAGCTGGGGCTGAAAGGGTTTGTGTGTGTGTGTGTGCGGGGGGGGGGGGTTCTGAAAAGGAAACCAGCAATGGACCAAAAAAAAAGCCTACAAGAAAAACGGTCTGCTTGCTAGCCAATAGGATCCCTGTAAGCTGCAGCCACACCATATATGGAGTGTGTACACAGGCTCACATTGGAGGACACACGTGGTGCAATGACAATAAGATACCACAAGGGGGCAGGCCTCTCAAACGGTCTCGTACATTAAAAACACTAACATGCAAAGTAAAAAGCAAAGCGACAAACAAATTCATGTGTAACAAAATGGAGTCATGTCTTGCTTTAAAATAAAGGCAATGACTAATGTCTGGAATAACGCAATTTGAACATATAAGCCAGCAGAGCACTGCATTCTAAGCACAGCAGTGCAGCATAACAGTGCACTCTAAGCATGGCAACGCATTCTAAGCATTGCTGACAAATGCTGCAGAAGCAGCCACCTACCCACTGAAGCTGGTGTCAACCATTTCTTTCTTTTTTTTTTTTTTATTCAGCCAATTCTGAGTTTTCACTCATACAGATATTATGAAGAATGGCTAAATAAACTGTAACAGTCTTCAAGCTGGTATAGGTTTGGTGCTCTAAAAATAAGTACTTCACATTTAAACATAAATAGTGGGATTTCCATGACAATATCCTTTTCAAGCGTACTGATCTGATCAGTCTAGTCTGGTGGTGTTCACGTGTATTCTTAGTGTGTGTGTGTGTGTGTGTGTGTGTGTGTGTGTGCGTACTGCGTACGTATGTATGTTTTATCTGCCAGCGTGATAGTGTAAGTGGACATGCTGACCTGAGAGTGCCTGTGGGCGAGGGCAATGGAGAACCAAAGGCCCTGATGTGGTCTTCGTGCTGCTGCATAGTGGGAATGCTGATTTTGAGGGGGGAGATGTGGGGGAGGAGCGGGCGAGGGGGAGGAGAGGGCTGCTCCTCCTCTCTCTGCTCCTCCATTGAAAGGAGGGACATGAACTGGATCTTGATCACCGTGCTGGGGAAACGGAACACGCATCTGGAGAGGGAGGAGAAAGGGAATGGCATGAGGATGCAAAAAAAACAAGGCTAATTAAAGACAATATAAATAAAGTTAGAATAATTAAGAATGCCATGGAGAAACTGTAGACAATGTGCACTTGGGTAGGAGAGAACGAAAAGATGCATTTAGTAAACAGTCAGACAACAGAGACCAAGAAAAAAAGAGAGAGTAAGTCGCTCTTATATGCCAATATGGTTGGGCTTGCAGTCCCATTCACAAGGCAGGGATGCTACATTTCTGGAAACCTTTTTGGAAATCTTAAGGAATAAATGAATGGGAATAAGCAAAAATGTTTGGGAGTTGTGTGCTTTTGCATAGTCATGCAGGGTGCTTGCCCTTCGAATCTAGATATAAACTAAGTTGCAGCATTCTGAAAAAATCGGGTTATTTTAAACTCACAAGTCCATGCGTGTTGATAAGCCATGTAAATTGTTCTTCACTGTTTGTCTCTAATTTTCAGGAGTCACAGTCTGCTAACATATTAAAGTATAGCAATGAACTTATTCTGTGTAGCATGGTGGACATAGCACAATTTAGCCCTAACCTGAGCCAAAGCCAGTTTAGCTGCTATATCAGTCAACGTTGGGCCATCACAAGCCAAAGTCAAACAAATAATCCTCAATTTACACACACTGCTTTCCAACCAGCACTCAAAGCGGGCTAAAAATAAAACCTACACATAGGCCTAGTTTTCTTAATAGGATTATACTGTACAATCTAAGCCTTCTCTTTATTTCATTTCAACACTGAGGGGAAACTGAACATGGAGTAAGCAACAATAAAAAACAAAAATCTAGATGATGACTTCCCATTTTTAATACAATGATTTGGTTATTTGTATTACACCATGAAAATCAATCAATGTTAAATAATTGAGTCACTACTGTGTTCAGTGCTCAATCAATCATCCAATTTTCTCCTAGATAAGTTCACAGCACTCATACCTGAAACTAGGCTTTTGCAAAGACAAAAACATGTAGTGACTACCAAACTGACTTTGTTTAAGTAAAACTTAGTGTTTGTTGACACTTGACATGGACATGATACACTGCACTTCCTGAATGAAGCGAGAAACACCCCCTTACATTCAGGACAACCAATCACAGGAAATTAGGGCAACGCCCCTTTGTTTGAGTAGTCCATAGAAACCCACACACGTTGACACACAAACAAAAAACAGAATGGAATTTCACCAATAGACTTAGTATGATGATATAATGGTACATGTGTTTTATTATCAAATAAACACGTCGTAACATTATTAAACTACTGGAGTATTTGGTAGAAAAAATGTGTAACTAAAACTACAGGCTTTTCACCTGGTCGTAAAAGTCAGTGTCAGTCAGTTGTACTTAGGCTTTCTTGCTTCTTGCAGGACGTTGGAACAGCCGTACACTATACACACTTGGTTGTGTTTGTTTACATTTTTATGTTTACACTACAACGGCGGCGCACCGTGGTCGCCAGGGCATCACATCAATTATATACTTTCAATATAATTTTGCAGCCAGATTGATGTTAGATAATTTCAAGACAAATTATAACATTGCAAAAAAAATAAAGTTCAAACATGAAAAAAATCGAGTAACAAAGTTTTCCATTCGCGTCGCGTAATTTTGCGCATTAATGATGTTTTGGATAATATCAATTTCAAAAGTGTTAAGCTATGTCAACAGCTAGCCAAATATTCGCAAGTCAGCTAACTTATTTAGCCAGGCTAAGTCAGCTCCTATGTCGTGTATGTTAGCTAAGGTTGTCATGCTAGCGGCGCTACTTCAACTCACTCTCTGGGCAGCTGCAGTGGTGGCGCTCCCCTCCTTTGAAACACTCCGTCCACAAATACGCCGTTCTTTCCCAGACACCGAAGTGAAAAACCGGTTGGTTCGTCATATGAGATCTGCAAGTGCCGTCTGGAGATGAAACTGGAGTGACCCATGTTAATGTCCACGGACCCGTGAGACGAGTTCCGGCCTACAGTGACCGTCCTTTGGCGCATGACAAACTCAAAGTCCCGGCCCTCGAGTCTGGCCAAGGCCCGAGGGGGAGAAGCCAGCCGCATGTTAGGCATTCCGCCGCCCCGGCCTCCCAATATCTGGGGGCTAGAATATACGAGGGAGGACGGGTACGAATGCGAGGTCACCCCGACGCGCACAGGGCTGCATGGTGCTGACTGGAGAGCCAACAGGGCGCGAGCCCCTGTGTCTTCCCTGTAATCTGCCATCTTCGTCCGGGGATATGCACTTCTCAAACACTGGGCGCTGCAACGTGAGAGTTTGTCGGCCTGGGCCCTAGCTTACTCCGTGGCTGTCGGAACAACATGGATTCTGGTTACCGCCAGTACCCGGGATGGATTTAGACGGGAACGGAATTTCAGTGTTGATCTTGACCAATTATCGGAAACTGGCACTTGCACATCATTAACAACGGTTAGATGTTTTGCTTCCCAATTTACATATTATTCAACTTTTACTGTTTTACACTATTAATCAAAATCAATTATGCATTGTGCATGATTAATCTTAACTTCTGTTTGGGTACTAAAATGGAATACAGCTATTTTGTAATGTAAGACCGGTAATTATTTTGAGTAATAAAGGAATGCCTTGTCTAATGATTCAAAAATAGTTTTCATTTGGTCCCGCGAGGGTTAATATGCAGTTCCTGGAACCGGACAACACGTGCGTAACATGTGGTTTAGGTTCCGGGACAGAATTAGGTCTAGATTCTTTGTTAATAGCAGTTAAAAACTTTCCTGTGGTCACAATTTGTGATTAAGAATGCTTTTAGTCTGAATCCCTCATCATTTTAATCAAACATCCTCACAGACTAAAGTTTGCCTGCTCTGTTTATAAACAGGGAAAGTACAGGATGGAGAGAAGACCCGGAGAACGGATTCTGTTTGGAATACTCCGTTTGGAATAGGAGCAGATATTGTGAGGGACAAGACGGAATGTACTGTCCCGAATGTCCACTTGGGGGCGATGCTTGTTAACACAAGCAGTCAGGCCACGTTCACAAAGCTTGCTCCTGCACCTGTCTGGCATTTCGAAGTGGAACCAACAACATTATTTTAAGGGTTTTAATTATCCTCCCCATCTGTTGTAAATGAACAACTCCTTAATGCCACAGACAGCTAACGACGGCTTTGAATGTTAATGATACTGAGTTTGTGGTTAGATAACTCCAGTACAATAAAACAATTCCATGTTACATTTGAGGTCGTTATTTTTCTTTAATTGTAAGTGAAATCACGCAAAAGTGAATGCCTGTTAAATTAGATTATTTCTACATAACATACACCCCAAATGTACTGAGCCAGTCTGCAGTTTACATTAACAACTTGAATGCTGCCTGCCACATTTCAGGTCCACTAGGGTCCACTTCTCTGGCCTATAATTGATTTATCCAACTCCCTAGCTTGTTCCTCACCCTCACAATCACAGCAACTACCACCTATATCACTTGCCTGTCCTCCTTGTTTTCCTCCTGTGGTCAGGAGTGGAGTCCAGTCTTATATGATTCAGTGTACATATTTGTTCTACTTTTGTGGCTTCCTGTGCATGTGCAATGATAATCCCCAAGTTAATAAAGATGATTCTAAAGTGGAGTGAATGTTCAAAAAAATACACTTGTTACCATATAGTGCTCTATATTACATAACACTGTACATACCCCATACATTATATAACACTTGAAGTAAACCCTTCTTATGAGAGGTTCATAAGCTGTTAAAAATAGCTTGTATAGGCCTACACAATCATACATTTTAGCGGCTTGTGTAACAATAATCTTGCCTGAAAAATTTTAAAGTGAATTCCATACTGACTTAATTCTCCTTAGTTTACAAATTTATTACGTTCATATTTTTGTGTTTGAGTAGTGCATGTGTGTGTGATCTAACAAGCGTCTGCTACAATCTTATTGCTGGCAGGTCGAGGCACTAGCTTCATTTTGATTGGTCGCTTGGGCATCAGCAGACCCTGGATGTCCATCTCAAAGGGGACCTTTAAGGATATAAAGAGGCAAAGTCATCAGTTAACCTAATGCGCATACCTCGCCGTTGACTACGTCCCACTAGCATTTACCAAATTTACCTTTTTAAATGTTTTTAAGGGCTAACATTCTTTCTTGCCTGCTAAACCATTATAAATCCAAATATTTAGATCAAGTCTTGATGACCCTAAGAGGGTTGGTTTGTAATCGCTATCAGGGCCACCAAACCAACCCTGGTTTATTTTACACAAGCCATGTTTTATTATGTGCCCATGCAGTGCTGTGTCAGCATTGCTTGCACTTTGGATTGACAAACAGCCAAGCCCATTTCATATCAAAGTTACATAAGTATTACTATATCAGGTAGAGATCTGGCACCAGATTACACTGCATCCACAATCCAACCCATCAATCAACAGTAGTGCATGCATGGCCTGTAACACCTAGTTATAAAGAAAATAGACAGACGAAAATCTGCAAAATGATCTGGGAAGATGATTGTCTATACATTTCCCAACAGGTCTAGGCCTCTGTGTGTGTGTGTGTGTGTGTGTGTGTGTGTGTGTGTGTGTGTGTGTGTGTGTGAGTGTGTGTTTGTTTTGTTTTGGCACTCACCTCTGTTTCATCACAAAGGGCAAAACTGAACCGCTGCAGAATCTCCACCAGGGCAAGTTTCATCATCACCAAGGCAAATCGCATCCCAATACAGTTCCTAGGACCCGCGCCAAATGGCATGTATGTGTAAGGGTCAACCGTCTCCTTATTCTCCTTACTGAACCTGAACAAACACAACCCCAGGACAGTGTGGTCATGCACTGGCATGGGAAAACACAGGGGTGATATAGACCCCTGCACACCGAGTTTATGACTGCATTGGGACTTTGATTAGGTTGCAAACAAACATGCATTTAAGAACACAAACACACGAACACACACACACACACACACACACACACACACACACACACACACACACACACACACACACACACACACACACACAGGTACCTTTCGGGTTTGAACTCCTCTGGGTTGGGCCACAGGTCAGGGTCACGGTGCAGAACCCATGTGGGTACCATGACAACCATATCCTTGGGAATCACCAGGCCGTTGATCTCCACGCTGGTCTTGGCCACCCGCTCTAAGCGGGGGGCGATGGGGTACAGCCTGAGGGACTCATTGATCACACTGTCCAAATACTCCATCTGCATCAGAGGCTCATACTCCACTGCACCCTAAACACATGCACGCGTGCGCGCGCGCGCACACACACACACACACACACACACACACAAGTTATTTCATCTGCTCACCTACATAAGCAAATGTATGACACTCTGCTGCCCTGCCATCTTCCTGTGTACCTGGTTGGGGAAAGTGGTGTCTATCTCGTCCTGGAGTTTTCTCATGGTCCGTGTGGTGGTGGCCAGGTTGTAGGCCAGGAAGGTGAGGGAGCTGCTGCTCGTCTCATAGCCAGCGAAGAGGAAGATCATGGCCTGAGACAAGATCTCATGATCACTCAGCGCTGGAGAAATAGGATTGAGTAGGGAGGAAGGATGGAGTTAGAAGTTAGGACAACTAGACAAGAAAAGGGATGGATGGGGAAGGTTGGTTGATGAAGTGCAGGGCATTGTGGCTTCACCTTTATTGGGATCTTGTCCTTTTGAGACACTGCCTTTCTGGGAGTCGATCATCAGCTGCAGGAAATCCACCCGACTCTGAAATGGCACAAGGTCAACACAGAGCACTGCATGACATCCAGTCAGACTTTGATCTACAGAGGTAACCTGGAAACAAGAACACGTGTAGGCACGGGTAGATCTACCTGTTGCTCGCCGGCTAAGCGGTTCGACTTGATCTTCTTCAGCGCGGCATAGAAGAAGTCTGTGACATTGGAGGGGAAGAAGGAAAACTCCATCTTCTCTAAGACAGGGCCCGTGAAAGGAAACAAGCCTGGGGACAGACAGGAAGGTACTCACCGTACAGGAAATAGGACAATACTGGGTTTCTCTAAAATATTTATATTTATATTTCATATACAATTAAGCTGTGGGTCATAGTAATTACAGAAAGATTGTAGTTTATCTTGTTTTTATTGTTTTTGTCAGAAAGGGGAAGACAGACTACCATAAATGTGGTTTGATGGGTAAGCTAAGAGAAGGATTTGCTGTTATTACCAACAAGAAGGAATAAAGGGCTGAGGAAATCAAACTTGAGCATCTTCTTGATGTTGGTGACAAAAGGATCTGAGGGGTTGTTTTGGGAATCTATGTCCACACTGAATGCAGTGCTGGAAACTACATCCATACTGTAGGGCCCAAAGAAACTGGAACACACACGCACACGCACACACACACACACACACACACACACACACACACACACACACACACACACACGATAAGACATGGGAATATATATGTTATAAATGAGACTACCTTTCCAACCTAATTTGAAATGATCTGTGAATTCTCAGGGCATGTAAGTGTTTATGTGATGAAGGGCTCTACTCACTCTTTCAGCTCTAAGACCTCATCCTTGTCTGCCTTTTTTTTCATGCTGGTGATCAGGTTAGCTGAATGCTGCTTCATGATGCTGAACATCTGGTGGAGGGAGTGGGAAAGGGGGGTAGAGATATTAACAGAGGTTTACACACAAAAAATTCACAAAATATCTGTGCTATAGGAAATGGTCAAAACAAACATGACCTCTGAAGGCTGTAATTGGGAATGTCCACTTGAGGTTTACTGTCAATACATATATCTTTTTTTATTGCTTGTGACTTCAGTATAAATACATACTACACATATGGTATGGACTACAGACGGTATGTGTTTACTTTGAAAATAAATGATAGCTGAGAGATCCGATTTTTAAATTCAAAGCAGTAGTTTCCTCAGTAATGATCACTCATAACGGCAATACGATAGGTCAGCAAGACTGGTTTTGCTGTGCTGAAAACCAAAGACAGGGAGGAGCAAGAGGAAAGAGAAAAGCCTCCACCTCCTTCAGTCGTCCGGAGGTGAAAGAGGGAGAGAGGACGCTGCGGATCCTCCTCCACTGGTCGTCCTCGGCGATGGACACAGCATCATAGAGGGGCCCGTTGAGACGGAAGTTCTACAACAACACAAACAGAAACGGACTAGGAATTTGTATTCTATGAAGTACTTCACATACTGTTTGACATTCCAGTGTTATAGAAGAGTTTTTCTGAGCAATGCATAGGCCTATACCCTGCGGTTGGTGAAGAGAGAGTAGCACTCCTTAATAAGGACAGTTTTTATCATGGCAGGGTTCGTGATACACAACACTGGCTGATGACCATCAAAGATGCTGAGCAGAAAACAAAGTACACAAAACCCATGATGATTTAATCACATTACACACATTAAGTTTGGACATATTGAAAGCTGTAATTGGACATTGTATGAATGCTTGAAGCTGGCCTAACATGCAGGTAGAAGAAGACAATAGACAGACTCACCCCCAGGTTTTGCCATACTTCTTGAAACAGTTTTCGTCAAAGTTAACAAAACCCTGGGAGAGAAAGAAAAGAGACCAAGATATATGTCAAAGAAGAGAAATATCATGATAGCTGTTGTCATCCTGACCAACTCATCATTTCAAGTGCACACACTCAATAACACACTGCACTACCAACCTTCTTATATTCCAATAATGTGCCAAAGAAAGGGAGAGGTTTGGGCCCTGGGACACCCATCTTCTTAAACACTCCGTGGGGCCAGTATCCATAACTTCTCAGAACACATACACAAATACATAAACATGTAAATAGGCTGTTATTTAAAAAAAATATTCATTACTATGTTATGCGTTGACCTTACGACAAACTCCTTACAGTACGAGCAAAGTCACGAGAAGGGCCAGGAGGGTCCACGTCTCCATGGAAAAGTACATGTTGATATGTCCAAATGATGTCCGTTGGGTACGTTCTGTTTAGTCACGAACAACAACAATATAGGAATGTAGCCTGACTGGCACACTTAAAAGTGCACAGAAATATGAGTGAGAGGTAACGACAATCGTGTGCAAGTAAATGATCGACTAACAGCCCAACCTACCTGCGGTAATACAAATAGCAGGCACATGGGCTGTAGTTATGCAAGTGATTGTAACAGTCTTTGTGGCACAATTGCCACTCGTGAGTCATCTGTTTTTTTTAAATCTCAAAATTTCCCAAAATTGTGGCCTGCGCATTAATACTAGTAAAAGCATTCTATTTCATTTCAACCCACATAACCTAACACGATTAAGAGAGATTTTGAACACAGAAAAGCACAAATACAAGAAACTTTGCATTCATTATACATGTAGATTTGCCCAGGTAATGCATCATTTTCTTGCCACTGCCAAAATGAGAGTATGCATAATGAAGAGTGAACTGTCCAAATAACACCATATATTCTGTCGTCTGGTCAAAAGATAAGTCAACGCCATTCTAAGGCAATGTGGCCTACTTGCTATTAAAGACAATGCTCAAAGAAATAAGCCACACTAAATGAAATCAAACCTCAAGCTAACAAATAGCTGCTTAGAACGCCTATTATACTTACAAAGACACACAAAAAAATCTGCTGCAATAGCACTATCATGTGACCTGGCGCTTTCACTGTAAGCGTTAAATTGGCAATGACTGGACCAGGAGCAATTCATTGTGGCCTTCCTATTTACAGACGAAAAACGTAAGAAGGCAAGATCATTTTGAAAAGTATGGTATGTCTTCCATACCAACGATGCAATACATTTCCGCATCCCTTTCTTCACGTTTTTACTAAAAGCCGCTTTCTAGGTTGTTTGTCTCCAGTTTGTAAAAAAATCTCTGCTTGCGTGTGTGATTCTGAGGACGAATGTGTGTAGGATCATGCAGAGTACAAGGCTCTGATGCAAAGACTATCCGCAGTGTCATTGGCTAGTTCCTTAGGTATTCAGAGCTTACCAGGCCCTCCAGCTACATTATTTTATAGATTTTTTTTTTCTCAAGAAAAATTCCTGAGAAGAGGGAGAAGTGAGTGATGACGTAACTATCTCCATTGAGGTCATAGAAACAAGGACCCCTCCTACACTCGCACTGGTCAAAATTGATAAGTGCAGTATCATCAAGCACCAGTTATTGGGAGAGAGAGAGAGAGAATGAGAGAGAGAGGGTGGGGGTCATTGTTTTTCACGCTCACCTGAGTTGAAAAACATATTGCTGTGAGTCATGTTGTTGTAGTTGCAAGCAGTGGGGGAGAGGTTAGTTTCAGTTAACAGGACATCTAGCTGACATCTGAGGTTATGTAATAGCACAATACCTTATACTTTATTGGGCTAATGGCTTTTACAGATGGAAAAGAAGGAATGCTCAACACTCCAGTCCAGCAAAATGTTGTAGTAGCATTTACAGATCCAGGGGTTGTTTAGAAAAGTTGGATTCTGATGTTCATTCCCAACTTGAGGTACAATTTTTTACATTTCACCCATTTTAAAAGTCTTATGTAGCAATATCTTATCCAGTTTCCTTTACAGACATGGAGATATCTCGCTGTGAAAAAATAAACCCTACGTTGTAAAGCCGACCTTTCCTAGAAGAGTGTCCAAAGGCTAACATGGTGCTGACTGGCACTGGCCACTGGGAGATGTGTGTTTGATTAGAAAGAGGTTGAGTCAAGTTTCTCTGTAAGGGAGAGGTAAAGGGTTAGCTCCAAACACACTGCAATTCAAAGGCCTTCTATTCATAAACCCTGAGAAGAATGTGAAACAACAAAACTGGATCTTATTATGTATTAAGACCAGAGGAGCAGTCAGTCTATGCTCTTTCCAGACGTTAACCTCAGAGATGAAAGGAGTTACGAAAGTCTCGCTCCCAGAGCTTCTCCCTCTGCTCCGTCCCCCATCTCTCCCCTTTCACCTTCCTCTGCTCCCCACTCCTCCCTCTGTTCGTGTCTTTAGGCGGCTGTTTGACAGCCTTGGAGTCCTTGGCTTTAAAGTGGGTGACCCGGGCTCTTTTGCTTGGTCCAAAGCCCAGTCCCTTCTGGTCTCTCTTCAGAACGGTCGGTATAGGCTGCCTGGGCCCACCCCCCTCGGGGCCAAGGCCGGCCCCCGGGTTCCAGCCGCTCCGGACCATCATTTGGTAGCTGGTGCTGGAGGGGGGCAGGCAGTAGTGGGGCGACGGGTCGGGACGCCGCAGGCTGAACTGGTGCAGGGTGGAGGAGAGGTGAGAGGACAGGCCGCCACTGTACCGACACGCACACGTGTCACACCACTGCGGCTCGTCAGACCTAGGGGCGGAGGAGGTTCAGTGTATGAGTGAGAAGGTGTCCATTGGCCTCATTTTGACAGCCAACATAGGTAAATGCACCGTTTACCCAGTCTCTATTCTGTGTGTGCGTGTGTGTGTTTGTGTGGACTGACCCGCTAAGCTGTGTGTCGTGTTGAGTTTCTTGTCCGTAGCTGTCTAGCTCCTCTAGCACACCTCGATGGCCCGCTGGGTGAAACATTATTATTACTGACATTATTCATCCAAAAAGAGATCCATGGGGCTACACACAAAACCACTGGCAATAGTATTTATTTGAGTGCTCGATAAGATGTGTGTACTGTACCTGTCAGTGCTAGCTCCCTGGCATCCCTGCCCTGGGTGTCCACCACTCCCACCCATGCTGCCCCCTTCTGGAGTAGCAGCCTCACTGCAGCTCGCTGGCCTGACGAGCTGGCACACATCATTGCCGTCCAGAAGAAGGTGTCCTAGTGGAGCAAGACGCTACGTTTTGGAGCACAACTAATAGCAATCCTTAATGTCTGTTTTTTCAAAATGTCACTAAAACTGAACGAGTCCTAGAAGATTACCTGCAAGACTCTATGAAATCCACTTGTATCAAACGATAACGCTATGGTGTGTTTGCATCTTTTGCTTCAGCCTACATTACTGAACTTATCTCACCTTTTATTTACAACAACAACACACACACACACACACACACACACACACACACACACACACACACCTACCTGGAAATTAATGTCCACGCCCCTGGACAGCAGATCCTTAAGTTCTGTTAAGTTACCCTCTTGGGCACAGCGCAGTAGTTTCAGTCCCTGGAGCTCAGAGGTGCTGGAGGTTGCATTCGCTCCCCCGTGTCCTCTTCCATCTCGGCTACTCCTCCTCTCTCCTCCTTCATGACTACTTCTCCTGTCTCCTGCGACATTTGTCTGTTGTATGTGTTGTTCTCTTTCTGTTCTGTCCCCCACTCTATTTCGAAGCCTACGTCCCTCTGTATTTTCTCGCTTTCTTGCCTCTTGAGGCTTTCTCTCCCTCCCCGTCCCACCCGCTTCCTGCTCTGTTAAATTTAGGTAGAAACGTCTAGCCTCTTCTCCACTCAATGTGTTACTGTTTGCAGGTCTGGCGTTGGAGGGTTTCGTTCGGTTCCAACGAATCTCTTCTTCTTTAGCGGGGGTAAAGTAGCCCATGGCAGTCATTGTTACGATGTGCCTTAATCCTTATGTTTAAAGCACCATTTAAGAAAACACTCTTAATTCGTGGTTGCCGGAATGTATCACTCCAATCCAGAAACATTTGCTAACTAACCTAGCAAGCTACAGATACAACAGCTAAATGAGATACAATACCTAACGTTGTATACCTTTCAGTATTTTTTTTCATTCAAAGCTTATATTACAATGTATATTTATCTATACGAGGGTTCGCTTTATAAAATCATATAACCCTTAAACAGCGGAAAAAAAGATTTCGTTCTTTGGTTGGCTAACGTTAGCTAACGCTAGATTAGTTGTGAATGCAAATGTTCTTGTAAACATCTTTTACTTGTCGCCTGGTTTGTACGTCACCTAAAGTTCAAATGCATACATCGCCACCTGGTGGCTGGCATAATAAACTAATCAAACATACTAGTTTACCTAAGGCTAAAGCTAGAGGCATCCTTAACCGCAATATCACCACGCAACATCCATTTAGTTGCTAACAGCATTGACACCAAGATAGACAGGGCATGAGAACATCAAGATCTTGCCTAGATGAAATACTACAACGCCTTGGTTTTTCCATTTTCTTTATGCTCTGAATTTGAATAGAAAGACTAGTGTAGATGTGTTAAAGTCAAATTATATTTTATCAACATATTTATTGAAAAATAATGTACAGCCTTTTCATACATGAAACAACGATCACATAGTTCTATGAATGATACTTGGTCATATGTCTGTTTCTATCCCCACTCTGCGTGAAGGTCTGCTCACATTGGGAGCACTGGTACGGCCTCTCCCCTGTGTGTGTCCTTAGGTGCACGGTCAACTTATGTCGCGTGAAGAAGCGCTTGCTGCAACAAGGGCAGCCGTGCGGCCTGTCCCCCGTGTGGACGCGCTGGTGCCGCCTCATCTCTGAGGACCGGCCGTAGGTCCTGCCGCAGTCTGGACACGGGTAGCTGGGCGCTATCCCCAGGTGCGTCAGGTGGTGTCTCTTCCTGGCGCTGGCCGTGTTGAAGGTCTTGCTGCACTGGCTGCACTCGAACGGCCTCTCTCCGGTGTGAGAGCGGATGTGGGCATTCAGGCTGGTGGAGCAGTTCGAGCCCTGGCTGCAGAAGGGACAGATGTAGCGTCGCTCCCCCGTATGCATGGTCAAGTGCTTCTCCAGTTTGCCCTTGTGGAGGAAGCTCCTGGCGCAGACTGGGCAGGGGATGGGCTCTTCGCCCTTGTGAACGCTCACGTGCACAGTCAGCTCCGCCAGGGTGGAGAAAGTATAGTCACACCTGGGACAGGGATAGGGGTTGTTTGCCTTGTGCTTATGGAGGTGCAGTTCCAGGTCTTCCTCCTGGGTAAAGCTGTCCAAGCAGTGTGAGCAACAGTGCGGCCTCTCATTGGTGTGGGTCCGCTGGTGCTTTTTGAAACAGGTTATCGACCGAAACGTTCTCTCACAGTGCGGGCACTGGCTAGAAGAGTTCCCGAGGCCGTGGGCGTTTCGGTGGTACACTGTGTTTTGGTGTCTTTTCAGGTGGGAGAGTTTGGCAAAGGTTTTGTTGCACGAGACACAGTGGAATTTGTTCTCTGGGTGGTTTAGCGTGTGCTTCTTAAACATATATGCCAGTTTGAACCGTTTGCCACAGGTGGAGCAGAGATAAGGCTTCTCCCGAACATGAGCCTGCATGTGTGCCTGCAGCTCCTCTGCACTGCTGAAGATTTCATCACACTCCTCACAGCAGGGGGCGCTCTTATTTTCCCTGTGGACCAGCTGGTGCTTTTTCAGGGCTTCGGGGTCGACGTACCTTCTGTGGCAGTCAGGGCACTGCAGCGGTTTCTCTTTAGAGTGACTTACCTGGTGCTGTTCCAAGCGATCCTTGCGGGCAAATATTTTGCAGCACTCTGAGCACGTGTAACTGTGAGTTTTCTTGTGTGTCATCAGTTCTGCCCTGGTGGAAAACGCTTTACTACACTCGGCACACACGAGGTACTCTGTCGGATGTTTCTGTCTGCAGTGTCTCTTCATGTGGTAGTCCTGGCTGAAACTCTTCGGGCACTGTGAGCATGGAAACGGCTTCTCCCTATTGTGGCTCTTCATGTGTCTGGCCAGCTTATATTTTCCTCTGAAGCTCCTGTTTTCACAAATGGGGCAGAAATGTCCCTTCTTAGCAATTTTGGAGGGGGGGTGCCAGTTTTCATCTGTATCTCCATTATAATCTTTATCGGTTTCATCTTTGACCGACACCTTCCTATCGACGTTGACACTTCCACCACAGACACCCTCCTTACTTTGACTGTATTTTTCACCACCCAAATGTTCATGCTCATTAGCATAATCATGATGCTCAACTTCACCATTGCCCTCTAATCCATCACCTGAGCATGCGGAACTGTGAGTTTTCTTGTGTGCGGTCAGTTCGGCCCTTGAGGAAAACGCTTTCCTACACTTAGCACACACGAGGTGCTCTGACGGATGTTTCTGTCTGCAGTGTCTCTTCATGTGGTAGTCCTGGCTGAAACTCTTCGGGCACTGTGGGCATGGAAACGGCTTCTCCCTATTGTGGCTCCTCATGTGTCTGGCCAGCTTATATTTTCCTTTGAAGCTCCTGTTTTCACAAATGGGGCAGAAATGTCCCTTCTTAGCAATTTTGGAGGGGGGGTGCCAGTTTTCATCTGTATCTCCATTATAATCTTTATTGATTTCATCTTTGACCGACACCTTCCTATCGACGTTGACACTTCCACCACAGACACCCTCCTTACTTTGACTGTTTTTTTCACCACCCAAATGTTCATGCTCATCAGCATAATCACGATGCTCAACTTCACCATTGCCCTCTAATCCATCATACCCATCTTCTTCCATAGTGTTTGTCGTCACTATGAGTAGTTCCCCATTCAGGTCCACTGTCATTTCTTCCATTAGAAGCTAGCAATGGAGGGATGCTGTCTGCTGGAAGTCACCTGGAAGCAGAGAAAGTTTATAGTTAGGCTGTCATCCTAGTACGAAAGCTAAAATATCTAAATACCACGCCAGTTTTTCCCTCACTTTTGTTCAGTGTAGTTTAACGTAAAATAGTAATTTCAACCTCGGCCAATATCATACAATAATTATAATTGTTTTGACCATGCCATGGTTAACACCAGAGCATTATTTTTTAAGTAAAATAATTTGGATAAGGAAGACCATATTTTAGATTCCAGTAAAACAATGGAAGAAGAGGCATTACTTTTTCCTAGTTGTTTTCATATGGCTGTGAATAAATCTAATCTGCTATACAATATCAACCACCCTGAATCGATGCTGTGAGAGATTGTGTGAGACATGCTGCGATGTTTTTAGCAAGGAAGCTACCCAACCCAAGTTAAGATTAGTTAGCAAACGTTCACTAACTAGATAATAGCAAGTTGCTACGTCGTTTACTAGCTTATAATAGCTTACCACATCCAAGCCCTGAGACCCAACCATTGTTTATTTTTTATGAATATCAGATTATAAATTCCATTAGCGCCGCGGATCCCAAACTAATGATTGAGATTTGAGTCTGGCTTCCTTCTTTGATGGTTGGGTAGGGTTAGCTCTATTTTATCGGACCATCAGCGCCCTCTGCTGACTCATTTTTCTATTTACTTTGAACGGTCGCCACCATCCGCTCCATCTCGATTGTGGAGCTGTCTTACAAACATTGTGGAAGTTGTTTCAAGATCAAGTTTCGACTTTTCTCTTTGGTCTCCCTCACACCTTGTCCCCATATTTGTAGTCCACGTCTTACAATCAAGCATACTCGCAGTACCGCCCCCTCTCCACTGGGCCCACTTTTCAGGGGATGCTTAAGGCTCCATTCAGTCCACATTGCCCATTCGTTATTCTGGTAAAATACTACCGTCCTATCTTTTTCCAGTTCCACACATTTTTCGTCCAGATAATTAGTCTGGTTAAAACGGACACTGAATCAATAAAACGTTACTGCCGTTTCAGCATTCATCCATTGTAAAGCTATTTAGTTGTGATGTGCCTACCCCAAACACCCATCCACCCTTTATTTAATACACTACCTTGATTATTCAGGATGTTACATAACTACAGAACATCACTGTAATGTTAGACAAGGACCATTTATTCACACACTATGAGATCGAAAACAAGCGTGACATTGAAAGGAAGAGACAGAGAGAGAGAGAAGTTGCTTATGCAATCAAATTAAAAAAATCCCCCACTGA
>CM030176.1:9374040-9401540 GCA_017639675.1 Aplochiton taeniatus
ACAGAAGAAAACGAAAAGGTATTATTATCATTATCAGTACAAAAGAAAAAAAAAGACGAAAAAAGACGAAAAACCCGTCCAACCACTCTCTTTCTCCCGGCCCCTGACGTACCCGCCTGGAGGGTCCTAGCCCCTCGCGGCTCGCTGGGCGGGCCGTCTCCGGCCGCGTTGAAGGCGGTCAGTGTGACCAGGTAAGGCATGTAGCTGGTCAGGTTCACCAGACGCAGGCGCGTGTCCGGGACGAAGATCACCTGCATTTTCTCGGTCTGGTTCTGTTTGTCCCTCTCCCAGTAGTAGATCTGGAACAGAGGGAGGAAAGCCCTCAGGAAAAACCCAAAGCCACGGTGCGCACTTTCTACAAGCCTCTCCTTCTTCTCCTTCCTCGTTCAAGCTTTCCTCCCATCCCTTCTTCTCCCTTATTAATGAACCCAATGATTTGTCTCCTAACAAAGTGTGTCTCCACCTTACTGGGACTAAAAGGTGTCTATGTAAGACAGTTAGGTCTAGATATCAACATATGTGTATTATAATATTTCTCTCTATATATATACAGTATATATTAATACAAAGAAATATAGCTTGTACATAATTACATTTTCCTCTGTGTATGTGTTTTGTTGTGTAGAGGGCGTAATACTTTGAATAAAGGTTATCTGGTGGTGGTATACAGGCCTAGTTCCAGGCTGTTAGGGCTTAGACAGTGGAGGTTACCAAGGGACTCTGACCACACAGCGACGCAGGATCTCCAAGCGCTTTGGAATGTAACAGGTTAATAAGCACCGGCTGGTCGTTAGTGTGCCATTCAGTCAAATCATGTCAGGTTAGGTTTTAACAGCCTTCTAACTATAAACTGTATAAACAAACAAACAAAACCAAAATGCACCAGCTGGATGAAAATGTATCCTGTAAAAGTGTTTGCTCATAGTGTTTATTTGTTTGTTCACACCCAAGTTGTTGAGGGTCGATGCCGACCTTTTGTCAAAGGTGTTTTATTTCCTACATTCAGGTTCTAAAGAAATATATTTGGAGACGAACGTCGCCGGACCGAATTGCAAAGGGAGCCTGTAGACCACGGCGGAGTGAAGCCCCCCAGGTCTACATGGCTAGAGGCTCTGTAATCGATAGTGATAGGGCTAGGCCGCAGAATGGTGATGGAAGCAAGCCTGCTAAGAGGGTTACCATCAGGCAGCCCCAGCTACGGGATCATTAAACACTCTCCCTTCTCCCTTCACTCGTCTCCTAATCCCCTTAACCCCCCCCTCCCCTCCCTTACTTCCGTCCACAGGAGGCTGACTTATTCCCTCTGCTCCCCCTCTCTCCTCATCAGGATTCTACAGAGATCCCTCGCTCCTCAGCTTCGCAAATATTACGTTCCCGTCTCTTTTTTCCCCCTGCTCCTCCAGAAATCAATGTGTCTACCACGGGACAGATAACCTTGTGTTTGAAGTTCTAAAAGCCAAGAGGGGAGGGAGGGGGGGGGGGGCTATCTAGACCATTAGAAAATATTCAGATTCTCTTTCTTAACTTTTTCGCTCCAGGACATTTGAAGGTGCAACGGAGAATGAAAGAGAGAGAGAGACGGCGTGTGTGTGTTTGTGTGTGTGTGTGTGTGCACGTGACCTCGAGCACATTTAGAAGAGTGAACTAACGCGGGGTGTCTTGCTCTGTGTATGAACTTGTCTGTGTAGGGAGTCTGCCTGTGTGTGTGTTTCACTCTGGGCGTGTCACCTTGTATCCTTGGATGAGTCCATTCTGGGTCTCCAGGGGGGGTGCGTCCCAGGTCAGCTCCAGGATGGTGGGGGCCACGGCGGACACTTTGATGGACTGGGGGGCCACAGAGGGAGCTGGGGGCAGAGGTAGAGTGGTCATGTGGACTGAATGTTGCAGTGGGCCCTGAGTGAGTGTGTGAAAAGCTATGCTTTGTCTCTCCCAATTAGAGCTAGCCTGAGGCATCTCCTGATTACCCCATTTGTACAAACATACGTGCATACATTACAGACACGCACACACACATACACATACACACACAGATATGGATACGCATACGGCATAGACATAGACACACACACATGCAAAAGGGTGGGCCCGGGGCTAGAGAACGGGGCATATCACCCCATTTCATCATCTATCTATACTCTTCCTCCACTCCTCCTCCTCTTCCTCACATCTCACTCAGCTGCGTACAACGTGGGCGGCCTACCAAAATCAGCACCAACTGTCTCACTTCCTCCCTCGCTCGCTGTCTCTCTCTCTCTCTCTCTCTCTCTCTCTCTCTCTCTCTCTCACACACACACACATACACCGCCGACACACTTACAACCACGGCTAGTTGAAACGAAGTGCAACATTAGTCTGATAGAAGTGAGAGTTTAAGATTGGCCTGTCACTGAGAGAGAGATGACAAGACTATGCTAGAATTAATAACAAAGTCTGTGTGTGTGTGTGTGTGTGTGTGAGAAGGTGTAACAAGGTAATGCTATGAAGGAGTGACTGTGTGTGTGACTTGGCACTGCAGAGAAAGGATATTTTTTGTGTAACAGTGAGCATGTGCCTCTGTGTGAAGGTTTGTGTGTCTGTGGGTCTGTGTGTATATGTGTGTGTGTGTGTGTGTGTGTGGGTCTGTGTCTGTGTGTGTGTGTGTGTGTGTGTGTGTGTGGGGGATATATTTGCACTCCCGTCTGTCTAATGGATTCGTGGCTCGACTCTGCAGTGAAAGTTAAACAAGGTTGGGCCGTCACGACAAAATGGATGACCTCGCACCGTTCCGAACAACACACACACACACACACACACACACGCACACACACACACACACACCGGCACACACACCGGCACACACACCGGCACACACACACACACCCTATTAGGGAACGCCAGTCAGGCTTTCAGAGGCAATGTCATTCTAGGGGGCGAAGGGAGAAAGACAAGAGGTGGGTGGTTGGTAGGGTGAGACAGAGAGGGAGTGGTGGGGGGTGATGGAGAAACAGAGAGAGAGAAAGAGCGAGAGAGACAGAGAGAGAGAGAGAGAGAGAGAGAGAGAGAGAGAGAGAGAGAGAGAGAGAGAGAGAGAGAGAGAGAGAGAGAGGGACAAAGAGGGGGAGGGCGGCAGCGTGAGAGAAAGGGCAGGAGTGACATAGACAGATAAAGAGAGACAGGCGGATGGAGAGAGAGGGACAGACTAATAGAGCGAGAGGGAGGTGAAGTAAAGGAAGAGAGAGAGCAGAGCGGGAGGGATCCTTCCACCCTGAGGTGACTGATGAAATAAAAGCCTTAATTCTTTAAAACATTCATTGGGCGCGGCTTCAGAACTACAGTATATTGAACCCGGTTAAGAGGAAGTGTTTGAGATTAATTCAGAGGCAGGGGAGGGGGGGGGGGGGGGGGCTGAGCGTCTACCAGGCAATGATCGTGCAACACTGGTGCAGACCAAAAATAAAGGCTGGTTGATCTGACGTCCACTGCCAGAGTCAGTCAGCGCGCTCACATGCATACTAATATCCCTGTAACATTTAGAATATTCCCATATTTGGATCATGAGGTGTAGAGATGCAAACGGCAAGCGTGTATTTTAGCTGGTCCAGAACAAGCTGTTCTCCTGGCTCAGAGGAGCCAGGATGAGTGATGTACTGTAGGAAGCCAGTATCGGCGGGAGTACACGGCCGTGGTGACTGAATATTGTTGACAGTCGTGTTATAACACAAAGGCAAACTCATGGCAACCCCCCCAGAGCATTATGCACACGCTTCTGAGAAATGTTGAAAACTGTCTGCCAAAGTCAAATGGGACTATAACCGGAATATGGGCCATGTGTGTGTGTCGGTGTGTGTGTGTGTGTGTGAACTTGACTTCACCCACCTGCCTCTCCAACAAACACCTCCACCGGGGCGGAAGGCGGGCTCTCCCCGATGATGTTGTAGGTTGTCATGGCAATCTGGTAGCGTTTGAACTTCTTCAGCTCTGTGGAGGGAGAAGGCATCTCGTCATGTGACGCCGTCTACCTGTACGCGCTCCCCAGTGCACTGACGGCGAACCCCCACACCCTAACCCTAACCCTAACCCCCACACCCTAACCCTAACCCTAACCCCCACACCCTAACCCTAACCCTAACCCCCACACCCTAACCCTAACCCTAACCCCCACACCCGTCTGCCTTACAGAAGCACTCACGTGTCAACTCAAACTCCGTCAGCGACGCGCTGCTCACCGTCTTGAAGGTGCTGTGGGCTGGGAGAGAGGAGGTGGGAGATAGACGATGAAATGAGGGAGATCAAGATTGTCCATGCGCTCACAGAAAATCATTGGTTTTGTGTATAGGAGATGAAGGGTCAGGGCGCTGGCTGGAATGAAACGGTGCTCACCGGGGATCAGGGCGCCGGAGGTGCCGTTGGTTTTGGTGAGCATGGCCCCCGCCACCACGGATGGGGTGGAGTTTACCGGCAGCTCCCGGTAGTAGATCCGGTATCCAACCAACACTCCGTTAAGGCTCTCTTCAGCGGGACTCTGTGCACAGGTAGACACACACACACACACACACACACACACACACACACACACACACACACACACACACACACACACACACACACAAACACACACAGGTCTTTAGAGGTTGTGACCTCTCCTGTTTTTCACCTTAGCCTCCCTACTCTTCCTCTCTCCCTTCGGTCCCTCTTCTTTTCTCATTAGGAGTTTTCTCTTCTCCTCCCTTCCTCCTGTGTCTGTCTCCCCCGCACCTCTTCTGTTCATTTCTGTTGCCCTCTGACCTTTCTAAACCTAATAAAAGATGCTAATTAAGTCAGTTCGCATGCGCGCGCACGCACGCGCACACACACACACACACACACACACACACACACACACACACACACACACACACACACACACACACACACACACAAAGGCACTCCTGTAGAGGTAACGGTCTCCTATGCTGATTAACTAATTACAGATGCAAGGCAACACAGAAACAATTGGACACAGCTGTGTGTGTGTGTGTTTTGTGAGCGGTAGCTTTGGTGAGAGAGGACAAAAGGTGAGAGGTTGGATACATCGCCAGCAGCAGGTGGTAGTAGAACGTGTGTATTCGTACGTGTCGGAATAAAGGAATAGATCGGCACACCTGTTTGAGTGAGCCACAGGTGCAAAAGAGAAAACTACTGCAATTAAACCAAGACAGGAAATCTGAGAGACTGGTTGAATGCTTTGGCGTGCTTACCTTCCATTGCACCAGGACGGAGGTGGTGGTGGATGGTTTGACGGTGAGAATCCCCGGAGCCTCGGCGGGAACTACAGCAGAGATAGAGAGAGAAAGACAGAGGGAGAGAGAGTGAGAGAGAGAGAGGGAGAGTGAGTGAGTGAGTGAGTGAGAGAGAGAGAGGGAGAGAGAGAGGGAGAGAGAAACAGAAAGAGAGGGAGAGAGAGAGAGAAACAGAGAGAGAGAGGGAGAGAGAGAGAGGGAAAGAGAGAGAGAGGGAGAGAAAGAGAGAAACAGAGAGAGAGGGACAGAGGGAGAGAGTGAGTGAGAGTAAGAGAGAGTGAAAGAGTAACAGAGAGAGAGAGAGAGAGTGAGAGAGGGAGACAGAGTGAGTTCCATTTGACTGGACAGACCATGACGCGGCTGTCCTGAGTGGACCTACATTACCCAGTTCCTCTCTTGTTCAGCCACCATGCCAAACAGTGCTGCCTATGCCTCTCTTGTCCCTCCAACTTCTAGAACCCCTTCTCGTTCTTACCACCCTCCTTCCTTCCCGCTATTTGACTTTCTCTCTCTCCCTCACCGTCTTGTAGAGTTGTAATGGCGTCGGTCTCTCTGCTGAGGGCACTGTCTCCCACGTCGTTAGTGGCCAGCATCCTCAGCTTGTATGACGTGAAGGGTTTCAATCTGGAGAGGGGACACACACGCACACACGCACGCACGCACACACACACACACACACACACACACACACACACACACACACACACACACACACACACACACACACACACACACACACACACACACACACACACACACACACACACACACACAGAGGAACGAAGTGTTTCAGATGCTTATCATTGATTGGATTCTTTACTTGTTTCCCCCATGTGAAATGAGATTATAAGGCTCGTTGAGTGGAACTGAAAACGATGTCTATTTGTGTTCATTCCCTCCGTAATGGCATCAGATTAGAGGAGCTGAGTTTCAAACACCGCCGTTGCGCTAGGTACGGACGTCAAGTAGAACAGCTTCGATGTGCGGCGAAATGAGAGAGCCCTGCGGGGGGTGAAGAGAGAAGAGCGACCCGCCCCCCACCAAAACACCCCCCTACTCCCGGCCCTGCTATCAGTGTTTTTCACTTAATACTGGATTCACGCCGACCTCTGCGGTTCCTATTGATCCGGGAGCGTCGGGCCTCGTGCCCTGATCGATACGGAGCCAGCTCTCCTTCGCCTTCATCTTTCCAAGCTAAGGAGCCGGTGGTGGCGCTACTCGGATGGACCCGGCCGAGCTGCTCGCCCACAGTGCCGGGAGTCTGTCCGTGGTGGACACAGATAACCATTGGGTGGGGGGGGCGCAGGATGGGCGGCGCCACCTTGATTGCCGGTCGCTCCCGGCGACGCAGCTGCCCCCTTATCCGTCCTCCGGCTGTAATTTCCTCCGCGGGAGCGGCGAGGCTCTGATTGGGCTAATCGGGTCGTTGGAAAGCCTCGAGAGGATCCGGGAGGAGTCGTCGTCTTCCCCAGGGGGGGTTCCCACTATGCTAATGGAGACAGGGAGGGGCCCAATGGGATCGTGGGCATGGTCGGGAAAGGACATCAAAGACTCTTGGCGGGGAGGGGGGGGGGGTAACATTGGGAGAGTGCTGCGGAGGGTGTGTGTGTGTGTGTGTGTGTGTGTGTGTGTGTGTGTGTGTGTGTGCGTGCGGGTATGCGTGAAAGAATGTTTTTCAGCCTAGGGACCGGGATGTTTTGGTACCAAAATGTCTCAGTGGAAAACAACAATTAGGGATAAATAACATGCATGCGTTTGTGTGGACGAGGGTGTGTGTGTGTGTGTGTGTGTGTGTGCGTGTGCGTGTGTGTTCGCGCAAACGCGTCCCGTCAGCGCTGTGATCCACGGCATCCTACATTAGACTGCGACCACGGCAACATCAAAACAACAACAACAACAGTGCCTCAGATAGAGACAGTCCCTGCGGCTGAGAGGCTGCGAGAGACTGATAGAGACGCTGAGGACACTTTGCAGCATCTCAAAGAACCCTCTTATGGCTGGAGAAGGCACGGCACGCAACACACACACACACACACACACACACACACACACACACACACACACACACACACACACACACACACACACACACACACACACACACACACACAGGGGGCTGCCAGCCTCATTGTGTCATCAGATTCGGGCTGCCATCAGAGTTGGAGTAGCCATCCAATCTGACCTCTCTGAACTCCTGTAATAACAGCAGCCAAGAGAGGAGGAGGCGGAGGAGGAGGCTGCAGCAATGGGAGGAGGAGAGGAGGAGGCGTATGGCAGGGCGACTGAGTGGAGAGAGAGGTGCGACAACATAGTTTTAGGGCATGCGAGCTGGACGCGTGAAGAGGAACAACAGACGTGAATAGGGAGGAGAGAGGAGGGAGGGGGGAGGAGGAAGGAGGGAGGGGGGAGGAGGGAGGAGAGAGGAGGGTGGAGGAGGGAGGAGAGAGGAGGGAGGAGGTCTGTTGCATCTGTACGAGTGAGGACACAGGAGGAGGACGTCCATGCTGGCTGTGACCAGGCTTTCCATTAGGGAACTGGTCCTCATCGATCACACTCATTCTGCTGAGGAGGACTGGAGTCCTACCTCTTCACCTGTGTGTGTGTGTGTGTGTATGTGGGGGGGGGGGGGGGGGGGTTAGTGTGGTGTGTGTGTATGTGAATATGGTATAGTGGGTAAGTGTGTATGTGTGTATGGTATAGTGTGTGTGTGTGTGTGTGTGTGTGTGTGTGTGTGTGTGTGTGTGTATGGTATAGTGTTTGTGTGAGTATGGTGTAGTGGGTGAGTGTGTGTGTGTGTGTGTGTATGGTATAGTGTGTGTATGTGTATGGTATAATGTGTGTGTGTGTGTGTGTGTGTGTGTGTGTATGACCGCCTACCTCTCCACCGTCCAGACCGTCAGGTTGTACGGGACGTCGGCGCTGTGGGTGCTCCACTCCCCGCCTGGCAGCTCTCTGCTCTGCAGGGTGAAGTATCGGAGGGGGGAGGAGCCTGTGCCACCCGCCACCCAGTGCAGGCGGAGCTTACGAGACTCAACCCCTTCCTGTGGCACCGTCAACTTCCTGGGCGGCTGGGGGCGCTCTGGATCGGGACGGGGGCGGGAGGCAGGAAGAGGAAAACAGGAGACGAGCGGGAAGAGGGGGAAGGGGAAAGAGCGAGAGAGAGAGAAAGAAACAAGAAGAACTTGACTGGACTGGAAGAAGTTTCTTCTTAGTGCAATGGAGTTATGCAAACTCCTTAATACACAAGCTGAAAGTTGTGCAGCATGGGCTCTTATAGTATATCACTGTACAATAGCACTGTGCAACAATACCTGCCTGTGTGAGGGAACACAGTCTGGAGCTACAGATATGGAAATGAAAAATGAACACATACCCAGAGGAATATCAATTGGAGATGAGTGTGTACGTGTATCTGTGTGTGTGCGTGTGTGTGTGTGTATGTGTGTGTGTGTGTCTTAGTGTGTGTGTGCAAAGTTTGACCTTTGATTAAAAGATGTCTTACATACATGGTGTAGTCTAATTGAACAAAGGACGGAACACTAGCACAATGATAACTCATGAGTATGTTTCAATATGACTATTTCCCCAGCAGTCTGTGTGGATGTGTGTGTATATATATATAGTAGATATTCTATTAGTGGTGTTAAATTATTTCTCTTTGGATCTTGTCTCGGTGCAAATTTATTGGCAAAGATAAATGTAGAAACACAAACACAAATGCACACGAACAAACACACACACACACACACACACACACACACACACACACACGCATGAGAGCGTAATTGTTTAATTTCAGTAGCAGCTGGGTATTGATCGAGTCTGGTAATAAAAGCGCCATTGATTCTCTCTGAAGTTTAATTAATTTGCACATATGTTCTAAAACACCGCCTTTTAAACACATTCTGGCAAACACACACACACACACACACACACACACACACACACACACACACACCATCACTCAGTCATTCAATCACCAGTAGTGATAGGATTACGCTGCACTTGTCTTTGCCTACTACATTCTTTGACTCCCCCCTCCTCTCTCTATCAGACTGTTTCCTTCATCCCTTTTGACTCTCACTCTCTATCTGTCTTTCCTCTCTTTCTATCTATCTTTCCTCCCTCTCTCTCACTCTCTCTCTTTCTGTCTTTCCCCTCTCTCTCTCTCTCTCTCTCTCTCTCTCTCTCTCTCTCTTTCTCTGTCTCTCCCTCTACAGTGCCGTGTCTAAATGGTAATCCAGGGAAGTGTCTTTGATGGGGAGATCATCAGGACGAGGGACGCCCTTTCGACCCTAAGATCACCCTCTCAGCAGCTCCGCCATTTGGGGAGAGGATGAGAGGACAGGTGAGGAGACAGGAGGAGATGAGATGGTGTAAGAGGAGAGACAGAGGGGGGGGTAGAGGGGGGACGGACGAGGGACAGAGACGAGACGAGAGGAGAGGAGAGAGGCGGATGGGGGGAGAGCAGAATAGATGATCTAAATCCTGTTGAAATTGCTCAATTGTCCATTCACTTAGTATCAGTTATCATCCACTCAAAGAGGCTATGCGCAGACAAGTCTCTTAACAGGGAATTACCACAGTCCCACTCTCTGTCTCTCACTCTTAAAACACACACACACAGACACACAGACACACACAGACACACACACACACATAGCTGATCCTTTCTTTGGAGGGGAATGACTAAAGCCGGTCTCATCAGGGAGAAATCTCTATCAGAACACTCTGTCTATGAGGCTGTGCCAATGGAACGCTGCTCTGTTTAAACAGCACATCACACTTAGCCCAACGGCGAACAAGCCCAATAAACTACTGAGTAGGACTGCGGCTTCTGATGTCTATCACAGTGGAGGAGGAGAAGGAGGAAGAGGAGGAGGAGGTGGAGGAGGCTCTGTTAGAATACCACAGCCCCACCGTAATCTGACATCTCCATTGTTCCCTGCCGGCACTGCTTTATCAGGCAGCAAGTACAAGGGGGGGCTGTTAAAAGGTTGCACTGTGTGTGTGTGTGTGTGTGTGTGTGTGTGTGTGTGTGCGAGCACCGTACCCCTGCGTTCGGTGGTGACCACCAGAGCCTCCTGGGACTGGCCCCAGCCCAGCGGCGTGCGGGCGGTCAGCCTGAAGACGTAGCTCTGCTCCGAGGCCAGGCCTGTCACGGTGAACTGCCGGGCGGTGGAGCCCACCTCCACGGTGGTCCAACGCTGGGGGTCGCCGCTCTCCAGACGGTAGGAGATCTGGTAACCTGCCACCACAGCGAGAGAGGGAGTGAGAAGGGGTGACACGGGGGAGGGGTGTGTGTGTGTGTCAGCGCATCTGCCCTACTTTACATGGCGGAGCCTAAAGGAAAGGAAGACGACACACCAGGGGACAGGAAACAGCCCTTAGACACACAGCACACACACACACACACACACACACACACACACACACACACACACACACACACACACACACACACAGCTCACACAGCTCACACACACAGTACACACAGCACACTCTGCACAGACACACATACAGCACGGACACACACCAACACACATACGGTACAGCTACACACACACGCGCACACACACACACACACACACACACACACACACACACACAGAAACACAGAAACACACATGCGGTACGGATACACACACACAGACAGACAAAAAACACACTCCCCTGCAGCCCTCCAAAAAGTCAATTTCCAGAGCTTTCTGTGGAGATTTGGAGGGAGCTGCAGGGTGAAAACTCCCCGTTACAAAGCTATTACCATTGGAGAGTGCACAAAGACACAGGCACAGAAACCCACTGTGTAACACACAAGTCCACGCCTGCACAGCCCCAGACCCACAGTTTCACTTAGAAATACAAACACGTGTGCTAGGTCGTACTATGAGTGAAAAATGTTTTCTCTCTCCACCATGGGGACACACACACACACACACACACACACACACACACACACACACACACACACACACACACACACACACACACACACACACACACACACACTCCTTACTTTCCCTGTCCCCTTGGCTGTGACCCGTGGCGTGTATGGTTTGTGTCTGTCTCTCTGTCTCGCGGGCACTAGGCCATGTAATTACACCAACGCCATTTCATTCAAACACACACACACACACACACACACACACACACACCGACAGTTGATCCTATACCCTGCCTTCTATAGCTCAGTGGTCACTCACAAAAACTCTCCCTGTGAAGACAGCATCAAACATACACACACACACACACACACACACACACACACACACACACACACACACACACACACACACACACACACACACACACACACACATACACACACAAACAACATTTTAATTCTGAGCAGTAAAGACTTAAATATATAACATAAAGAGACTCCTAGCAGACGTGTGTCTGTGTATGTGTGTGTGTGTGTGTGTGTGTGTGTGTGTGTGCGTGTGTGTATGGGCGGGGGGGCATCAGGGTTGTTGATCCGCAGCATTAATAACACATCACTACGATAATCTGCTCCCCGGGATGCCTAATCCGGTTGTCATAGCGATAATCCCATCAGATAATCGGATTGAGTCGCATTCTCAATCTGGAGCATGGCGGCCGATTGGGTAACACCTAGACATCATCAAACTGGGACACTTGGGATGATTGAGCCATCCAAGCTTTACGACCAGTCTACCCCCCCCCCCCCCAGTGTGTTTGTGGTGCCCTCTGGAGGAGGAGAGCCTACCTATTCAGAGCCACTCAGACGGAGCCCCTCTCCACACACTGAGAATGCTGAGAGACAGCAGACTGATCTGTGTCTAAAGCGTAAGAGCACAGTTCCGTGATTCTGCAGCAACCCCACCCAGCGTCCTGCAGCATTCACGCAAGCTGTTGTGTGTGTGTGTGTGTGTGCGTGTGTGTGTGTGTGTGTATGTGTGTGTGCGTGTGTGTGTGAGCGTGAGCGACAGGTTTGGGCTCCCCAGCAGGCAAACAGTGGGGGTCACTCTCAAGGTCCTACCCCTGGAAACAGGTCACACATTACTCTGTGGTAGCTGGCTTCACTTCCTCCCTCCATACCTTATTGAGAGGCAAAACCCATCCCACCCTCCCTCCCTCCCTCCCTCCCTGCCTCCCTCCCTGCCTCCCTCCCTCCCTCTCTCTCTCTCTCCCTCCCTCCAGCGTTATTCACCTCTACAATTCTCCCCTCTGTCTCTCCTTCCCCCCTCTCTTTTCCCAGCCCCCCCCCCCCCCTCTCGCTCTCTTTCTTCTGAAGCTCTCCATTAATCACTTTGCTTTTATCTTACCTTTACTTTTATTTGCAGTTTGAGACATACAATGTCTACATGGAGATACGAGTGTGTGTGTGTGTGTATGTGTGTGTCTGCGGTAAGACAGGTGCCTTGCTTCAGCAGTTCTAATAGCCCTGTTCCCTGGGACCAGCTTGATGACGGATACAAAACAGAGACACACATGCACGCACACAGACACATAATGTACACACACACACACACACACACACACACACACTTTAACACACACACACACTTTAACACACACACACACACACCCACACACACACACACACACACACACACCACCAGAGCGGAGACGGGGGAGGTGTGCCCTCCGATTGAAAGAGAGAAACAGAATCAGCTCTTTTACTCCTTTTCTGCTTTCCCTTACTTCCTTCCGTGCTTGAGGGATCAAAGAGGTGTGTGTGTGTGTATGTGTTTGCATTGGTGTAAGTGTGTGTGTGCATGTGTTTGCGTTGGTGTAAGTGTGTGGGTGTGGGTTTGTGTGTGGGTGTGGATGTGTGTGTACTTGTGTGTGTGTGAGGGTGTGTGTATGTGTGTGCTGGTGTGTACGTGTGTCGGTGTGGGTATGTGTGGATGTGTGTGTACTTATGTGTGTGTGTGGGGGTGTGTATGTGTGTGCTGGTGTGCACGTGTGTAGGTGTGGGTGTGTACGTGTGGATGTGTGTGTACTTATATGTGTGTGTGTGGGTGTATGTGAGTACGTGTGCACTCGCGCCTCAAACTCATTTCATCTACAAGCCCAGTCCTGTCCTTCAAGCACTTGGAAAATAAATCTATTGTCACAACAAGAGGAAAACTCAGACATTGGCTTATGATTAAAATGTTACAATGGGAATACGTGAGAGAGTGCATTTCCCCCGAATAAGGGGTGTGTGTTGTGGTGTGTGATGTGTGTTGAAAAAGAGGTGTGTGTGGTGTGTGTTGGAGAAGGAGTGTGTGTGGTGTGTGGTCAGTGTTTGTTACCCAGTATGATGCCGTTGGGCTCCGAGGGGGGCTGCCAGACCACCCTGACCGACGACAGGCGAACCTCTGGAAACACCAGCCGTACTGGAGGACCAGGAACTAGAGAGAGAGAGGAGGGAGAAGGAAGAGAACATGAGAAAAAAGCAAGGGAGGAGAGGAAAAAGAGGGAGAGAAATAGAGCGAAAAGAAGAAAGAGGGAGAGAAATAGGGAGGGAGAGAGGAGAAAGAGAGAGGTTTGAATAGGGAAGTAAGGAGTAGAGAATGGGAGAGAGACGAGAGAAGGAGGGGGAACGTTGGTGAAAAAGATGGAGAGAAAAAAAGAGGGGGGAAACAGAGAAAGAGAGATAAAGGCAATACCATGTTAATAAAAGCCTGCCAAGCACACAGTGGATCAAACCGGTGTTATTTCAACAAGTTTGCCCACACATTACAATACATACAGTCACTTCTATGCATGTAGGAGTAGGCCCACACACACACACACACACTGGGAACATCTTGTTTGTTTAACAAAGGCACTTTAAAGGGAACTGGCTACAAACTGCAATTTTCTCTCGACTTCACACGGCCCCTGTTTCAGTTCCTGATAAAAGAACATGTTCCACATCACTAAGTGCATGACAATGGCTATGCAAGTGTATGTGTGTGTGTGCGTGTGTGTGTGTGTGTGTGTGTGTGTGTGTGTGTGTGAGACTGTGTGGCTGACAGACAGACAGACAGACGGGAGGTTCATTATACTATATCGGGAATTGACTTCCCTTTCCCCCGTTTCATCCTGAAATGAGAAAAACTTTTCAAACGTGACACAGCTTGATGGAGCGAGGTGTGTGTGTGTGTGTGTGTGTGTGTGTGTGTGTGTGTGTGTGTGTGTGTGTGTGTGTGTGTATGTTCTATTATTCATAAAGACCACGATGACCGTGTTCGCAGCGGAGTCTACTATGGCGACCACATCTGTGCTCCTGGGCTGATTGGACCCAGTGCACACAAGCACACACACACACCGCGGCGCGGCAGGCACACTAGGAAACGCTCCCCTCCGCGCTTGGCTGAGGTGGGGAGGGGGCTCTGCAGGGCAAGCTGAGCCCAGGCAAAGAGCAGTGAAGCAGGGGTGGAACAAGCAGAGGGCAGAGGGGTGGAAGAGAGGGAGGAGAGGCGGGGGACTGGAACTATGGAGGGGGAAATAGGACGGGAGTGTCAGAATAACTGCTGGACAAAAACGATGCCTTTATGGATGAGTGAAGACAGACACAAAGAAACGCAGGCAAGTGTGCGTGTGTGTGTGTGTTTGTGTGTGTGAGTGTGTGTGTGTGTGTGTGCGTGTGTGTGTGTGTGTGAGTGTGTGTGTGTGTGACTGTGTGACTGTGTGCTTGCGCCTACCGTCCTCCTTGGTCCTGTGCAGGGTGCAGTTGCTGGCTGGCCCGTCTCCCATGCGTGTGTATGCCAGCACCTGGACACTGTAGAGGGTGTATTTACGGAGACCCCGGAGGAGAAGGGACATACTTCCCTCCCCCTCCACCACCTCTACACTGTGGGGCGCTGGCGAGTCCTTCTCACTGTGCAGCACCTGTACACGCACGCGCACGCACACGCACACACACACACACACACACACACACACACACACACACACACACACACACACACACAGAGAGAGAGAGAGTAGAGACAACACACTTATTGAATTGCACCACATCCATTAGCTTTACTTTGCGGTACAGTTCTGACAGTTGAATAACTCCACTCTCGTAACGCCAACATAGCCTCCATAGCAATAGACTAAATGTACTGAATGCTATTTCCAGACCCGTTTAGTAGAAGTGGTGGAAAACCATTGAAATATTAAATTAATTTCACTTAGCCGAGGCAGGGTTCTCAAATATCCATTGCTCCTCTAAATATCATCTCATGTTTAATTTGCTGTATATATGTGTATGTACAGTGGGGCCAAAAAGTATTTAGTCAGCCACTGATTGTGCAAGTTCTCCTACTTAGAAAGATGAGAGAGGTCTGTAATTTTCATCATAGGTACACTTCAACTATGAGAGACAAAAATGAGAAAAAAAATCCAGGAAATCACATTGTAGGATTTTTAAATAATTTATTTGTAAATGATGGTGGAAAATAAGTATTTGGTCAATAACAAAAGTTCAACTCAATACTTTGTAACATAACCTTTGTTGGCAATGACAGAGGTCAAACGTTTCCTGTAAGTCTTCACCAGGTTTGCACACACTGTAGCTGGTATTATGGCCCATTCCTCCATGCAGATCTCCTCTAGAGCAGTCATGTTTTGGGGCTGTCGCTGGGCAACACGGACTTTCAACTCCCTCCACAAATGTTCTATGGGGTTGAGGTCTGGAGACTGGCTAGGCCACTCCAGGACCTTGAAATGCTTTTTACGGAGCCACTCCTTCGTTGCCCGAGCGGTGTGTTTGGGATCATTGTCATGCTGGAAGACCCAGCCACGTTCCATCTTCAATGCTCTCACTGATGGAAAGAGGTTTTGGCTTAAAATCTCACGATACATGGCCCCGTTCATTCTTCCCTTAACACGGATCAGTCGTCCTGTCCCCTTTGCAGTAAAACAGCCCCAAAGCATGATGTTTCCACCCCCATGCTTCACAGTAGGTATGGTGTTCTTGGGATGCAACTCAGCATTCTTCTTCGTCCAAACACGACGAGTTGAGTTTTTTCCAAAAAGTTCTATTTTGGTTTCATCTGACCACATGATATTCTCCCAATCCTCTTCTGGATCATCCATATGCTCTCTGGCAAACTTCAGACGGGCCTGGACATGTACTGGCTTAAGCAGGGGGACACGCCTGGCACTGCAGGATTTGAGTCCCTCTCGGCGTAGTGTGTTACTGATGGTAGCCTTTGTTACTTTGGTCCCAGCTCTCTGCAGGTCGTTCATCAGGTCCCTCTGTGTAGTTCTGGGATTTTTGCTCACCGTTCTCATGATCATTTTGACCCCACGGGATGAGATCTTGCGTGGGGCCCCAGATCGAGGGAGATTATCAATGGTCTTGTATGTCTTCCATTTTCTTACAATTGCTCCCACAGTTGATCTATTCACACCAACCTGCTTGCCTATTGCAGATTCACTCTTCCCAGCCTGGTGCAGGTCTACAATTTTCTTCCTGGTGTCCTTCGACAGCTCTTTGGTCTTGGCCATGGTTGAGTTTGGAGTCTGACTGTTTGAGGCTGTGGACAGGTGTCTTTTATACAGATGACGAGGTCAAACAGGTTCCATTAATACAGGTAACGAGTAGAGGACAGAAGAGCTTCTTAAAGCAGAAGTTACAGGTCTGTGAGAGCCAGAAATCTTGCTTGTTTGTGGGTGACCAAATACTTATTTTCCACCATCATTTACAAATATATTCTTAAAAAATCCTACAATGTGATTTCCTGGATTTTTTTTCTCATTTTTGTCTCTCATAGTTGAAGTGTACCTATGATGAAAATTACAGACCTCTCTCATCTTTCTAAGTAGGAGAACTTGCACAATCAGTGGCTGACTAAATACTTTTTGGCCCCACTGTATATATATATATATATACACAGGTACCAGTGGCAGTCTAACAAAGTTTACCTAGTTCAACTAAGTCTACAGCTTTGGTGTCAAAAGTAACGGGGCTTGTCAGAGTGACTAGGAGACTGAGAAGTTGTTATTGTGTGTGTGAGTGTGTGTGTGTGTGTGGAAGGGGGGGGGGGGGGTTAAACACTCGGCTGTGAAGGTTGGATGACTGGCCCACCTGGTCGCGAGGCTAATAACAGACCCAGTGGAACACGTTGACGGAGTGAAGGGGCCATTCAGAGAGCTTTCAGAACAAACTGCATCGTTTGGATGTGTCTGTGCTTGCAGCCGTGCACAGCCCGGTCTCCCACTGTTAGCGGCCCTACTTGAGACCATTTGCAGCTGAAATGCCGGCAGGTTGTTATTTTTATGAGGAGCGAGAAATTTGCTTACACAACGAAGCTACTAGTTGTTATGACTTTAGTACATGACGTTGTGGGATGGCGAAAGGCGCTTCGGAGTAAAAGGTTAAGCGGTAGATGTGAAATTGAACATGAAACCCGCTGGAGGTGTGTGTGTGTGTGTGTGTTTGTGTGTTTGTGTGAGAGAGAAACAAACGTACCTTGTACCCCAAGAGGACTCCGTTCCTCTGTCTTGGGGGGACAGGAGACCATGTGACCAGGATCCTGGTGGAGCTAACGGCTTCGGCGCTCACATTCACCGGGTAACCAGACGGCACTAGGGAACACACACACACACACACACACACACACACACACACACACACACACACACACACACACACATAAACACACACTTATTTCTTCAGGGCTACTTCTACTCATGGACCCATCTTGTTGGTTCTCTATTTGATCTCCATCATCTGCATGTAGTTCGGTGAGCAAAAAAGGGGGGGATTACAAGAGGAGGCTGAGGGGAGCTATTAGCCAGCACTCTGCTTTCTCTCTGTCCTCCCTCTTCCTCAGCGCAAACCCTTCCAATGGACACCTCTTTTCAAATCGCATGCTTCGAGTTGGAAAATGATAGGGTGTGTGACAGGGTATGTTTGTACAAGGCCGCGGTGTGTCTTTGTGTGTTGGTGTTTTTGTGTGTTTTGTGTATACTTGGGTCTATGTGTGTCTACGAGGTTGTGTGCATGTGTGTGTGTGTGTGTGCGTGCGAGTGTGTCCCCTACCTGACTCCGAGGTGAGTGCCGTGACGTTGCTGCTCCACGGGCCTGGGCCTATGGAGTTGTAGGCTTGGATCTGGAGCTGGTAGGGGGTCCAGGGGTCCAGGCCTTCTACTGTAGCCTTGCCCTCCCGGGCCGTGACCCCCGACCCCCGAAGCCCTGCGTCCAAGCCCACGTCCTCCGTCTGCTCCTCCCCCTGGCTGTCGAGGCGGCGCACAGACACCCGATAGCCCACGGCATCTGGGCTGCCATAGTACTGGGACTCTGATAACAGCTGGAGGGATGGATGGAGGGATGGAGAGAGAGAGGGAAAGAGGGATGGAGAGAGGGATGGAGAGAGGAATGGAAAGAGGGATGGAGAGAGGGAGGGATGGAGAGGAAGGGAGAGAGGGATGGAGAGAGGGAGGGATGGAGGGATTGAGGGATGAAGAGAGGTATGACGAGAGGGAGGGATGGAGGGAGAGAGTGGGAGAGAAACAGAAGAAATAAAACACATGTACAAAGGGAGGATAACGTGAGCCGTGACAGTAGTAGTACTATTGGTTCTGTTGTCTGGGGGATGAGTGACAGTAGAAGTACTATTGGTTCTGTTGTCTTGGTGATGAGTGACAGTAGTTGAACTATTGGTTCTGTTGTCTTGGTGATGAGTGACAGTAGTAGTACTATTGGTTCTGTTGTCTTGGTGATGGTTGACAGTAGTTGAACTATTGGTTCTGTTGTCTGGGTGATGAGTAACGGTAGTAGTACTATTGGTTCTGTTGTCTGGGGGATGAGTGACAGTAGTAGTACTATTGGTTGTGTTGTCTTGGTGATGAGTGACAGTAGTAGTACTATTGGTTCTGTTGTCTTGGTGATGAGTGACAGTAGTAGTACTATTGGTTCTGTTGTCTGGGGGATGAGTGACAGTAGTAGTACTATTGGTTCTGTTGTCTTGGTGATGAGTGACAGTAGTAGTACTATTGGTTCTGTTGTCTGGGGGATGAGTGAAGGTAGTAGTACTATTGGTTCTGTTGTCTTGGTGATGAGTGACAGTAGTAGTACTATTGGTTCTGTTGTCTTGGTGATGAGTGACAGTAGTAGTACTATTGGTTCTGTTGTCTGGGGGATGAGTGACAGTAGTAGTACTATTGGTTCTGTTGTCTTGGTGATGAGTGACAGTAGTTGAACTATTGGTTCTGTTGTCTTGGTGATGAGTGACAGTAGTTGAACTATTGGTTCTGTTGTCTTGGTGATGAGTGACAGTAGTAGTACTATTGGTTCTGTTGTCTTGGTGATGAGTGACAGTAGTTGAACTATTGGTTCTGTTGTCTGGGTGATGAGTAACGGTAGTAGTACTATCGGTTCTGTTGTCTGGGGGATGAGTGACAGTAGTAGTACTATTGGTTGTGTTGTCTTGGTGATGAGTGACAGTAGTACACAGGATGTCACCCTGGACAGGAACATCCAACAGTGTTCACCATGTTGATGCATACCTAGACATTTCTCTGTGAGCGCATGCACGCCAGGCTCGAGCATCCCCCCCCCCCCCCCCCCCCCCCCCAAACACGCACGCACGCACGCACGCAAGCACTCACACACACATACACACACACACACACACACACACACACACACACACACGCACACAGAAAATGCAAAAAAAGCAATCTGAAACTCTTCAGCATCAGGTTATTTATGCGTTGGCGTCAAACTCGAGTACATCTTAAAAAGCTTTTACTGGATTTTCCGTCTCTCTCTCTCTCTCGCTCGCTCTCTCTCTGTGACATCTCCTCCCTTACTTTTCCCTTCTCGCTCCTGTCACCCTTCCTGTTTTCTTTTCTCTGTCACCCTCCCCTCCACCTCTCTCCCCCGACTCTCTGTCTGTCACGTCTCTCCTTTCTTTTTCCCCTCCGCTCCATCTTCCTCTCTCTCTCTCTCTCTCTCTCTGCGTGTTGTTTCTGTCAAGAACCACCGTCTCTGTGTGTGCTGCAGGCTCTGGAGATGTTGTTCCTTCTCCACTTCCCACTAAACAGCCCCCTGCACTCCCAACCAACGCCTCCAGACCCCCCCATCTCACCAATTTAGCTCCGAATTAAGCAGAACACCCCACTAAATGTCCCATTAGTCATATTATCTTTAATACAGGGTTTGAAATAGCCCTGGCTAGAACCATTGTGCTGGCTTCATTAGAGGCGGAAACGTGTGGAAGCTTAGCCGCCTGCGCTAACAGGCAGGTAAAATCCCATTAGCATGCTGCGCAGGTAGCCTGGTGCGCCAGTCTCTCTGTCTGATTCTGACAGGCCCGTTTTCTCATTCCAACTCTTAAATGGAAAATACTCTGTTCCCCATTTATGTTATAATAGAGGCAGGGAGCGACGGCGTCAGAGAGAGAGAGAGAGAGAGAGAGAGAGAGAGAGAGAGAGAGAGAGAGAGAGAGAGAGAGAGAGAGAGAGAGAGGAGGGGAGCAAGGGTGGGGGGAGAAAAGATAGTAAGGAGGAAATTATATTGCAGTTTGTGCTGTTAGCGGTCGGCACAGTGAATGGGAAATATCACAGTTTAGTGTTAGCCGTGCTAACCAGGAGAGACACTGATTACAGGTTGTCACCCACTCAACCTGCTCAGACCTGCTGCTGCCATGCAGCACACTCCAATACACACAAACACACACACACAAAATCAACTGAAATACTCAATACAACAGATAACGGAGAAACAGTGTGGTTGTACTTGGCACTGTTTCACTCACATGTGTGTGTGAAGTGTGCGCATTGAGTGTGTGCGTGGAGTGTGTGAGCGGCTTGTGTACTTGGAGTGTATGCGTGGAGTGTGTGAGTGGAGTGTGTGCGTGGAGTGTGTGAGTGGAGTGTGTACATGGAAGGTGTCCGCGGAGTGTGTGAGCAGCATGTGTACGTGGAGTATGTACGCGGAGTGTGTGAGTGGAGTGTGTGCGTGGAGTGTGTGAGTGGAGTGTGTACGCGGAGTGTGTGAGCGGCATGTGTACGTGGAGTGTGTGCGTGGAGTGTGTGAGTGGAGTGTGTGCGTGGAGTGTGTGCGTGGAGTGTGTGAGCGGCATGTGTACGTGGAGTGTGTGCGTGGAGTGTGTGAGCGGCATGTGTACGCAGAGTGTGCGAGCGGCGGGTGTTTACCGTCCACCAGTGTGTGAGTGGAGTGTGTACGCGGAGTGTGTGAGCGGCATGTGTACGTGGAGTGTGTGCGTGGAGTGTGTGCGTGGAGTGTGTGAGCGGCATGTGTACGTGGAGTGTGTGCGTGGAGTGTGTGAGTGGAGTGTGTGAGTGGAGTGTGTACGCGGAGTGTGTGAGTGGAGTGTGTGCGTGGAGTGTGTGAGCGGCATGTGTACGTGGAGTGTGTGCGTGGAGTGTGTGAGTGGAGTGTGTACGCGGAGTGTGTGAGTGGAGTGTGTGCGTGGAGTGTGTGAGCGGCATGTGTACGTGGAGTGTGTGCGTGGAGTGTGTGAGCGGCATGTGTACGCGGAGTGTGCGAGCGGCGGGTGTTTACCGTCCACCGGAGGAGCAGGCTGGTCTGGGTGGCCGACAGCAGGGCGAGGTCAGAGGGCTGGGCGTCGGGGGCAGCCTGCAGGGTCTGGATCACCCTGGAGGGGGCGCTCACGGGGCTGGGGCCCACGATGTTGACCTGACGCATACGGAACCTGACAGACAGGCAGAGAGACAGATAGAGGGAGGAATGGAGGTAGCTGTTAAAAAACCCAGCCACGAGGGAGCACTCAGACAGCCCAGAAGCCCTCATGGTTTGGTTTACGCGCGTGCGTGTGTGTGTTTGTGTGACAGAGAGTGTGGTGGGCGAGTGAAGAATGAGTGCATCACTCCAATCCCGGCAGCCAAGAGAAAAAGACAGATAAGAGGAAGATAGAAAGAGCGAGAGCAGGGGTGTGAAAGAGGGATTTAAAGGAGGAGAAACAGAGGAGGGCATCGCTTCATCTGGCGTCCCAGCGGCGTCGCCTGCGACAGTATAATCCCTGATAGTGTATGACACACACAAACACACACACACACACACACACACACACACACACAAACACACACACACACACACACACACACACACAGCATGATCCCATTAGGGGCGGAGGGAAGGAAGATGTAGGGTTTGAGCGAAGGACAGGTAAGGAGGGACAGCCACAAACAGAATGGAGGACGAGGTCCACTGTTGCTGCTGTAATGGAACGCTGCAAACGGCAGACTAAGAGGAGGGGCACTCCTTTCTCCACTTCTCCTCCTCTCTCCCCCTTTTTCTTACTTACCCCTCCTACACTCCACTCACCCTGTATCGGGGGAGGGCAGAGGCATGATGGATGGTGTGTGTGTGTGTGTGTGTGTGTGTGTGTGTGTGTGTGCGTGTGCTCACCTGTACTGTGTGAAGGGGATGAGGTCAGGAATCACCAGGGTGTCTATGTCTGGTTGGTTCTCCTTCTCGTAGACAATGCTCCAGCCCGCCTCCTCCTTTTCCTCAATCCTCTCCCCCTCCTCCTCCCCCACCACCTAGCAGGGAGGGACAGGAAGTAGGGAAAACATGACATTTAAGATAAAACAACACAATTAAATATGGACAGAGGCTTTTGATGTGAGGGGGATGATGGAAAATCAGATGGCCCCGTGCACACTCACGTGCACACCCACCTGTCCCTCCACGACCCATCGGTTCATGGGCGTCTTGCCGTCGGAGCCGGGGCGGAACTTTAGAGTGGCGGAGCGGGGGCTGATGTTCGAGATGACCAGGTTTGCGGGCGCACCAGGAAGCTCTGCGCGCAGGAAACAGAGCAAACCCATCACTACCTTAGTAAAAAAAAACTCCCGAGGAGGGAAACGAAAACTGACAGTTGTGATTTGTCGAAAAGCCCCTCTGAGCCCCTAGCGTGACGGCGGTCTTCTAGGTACGTTTTGACCCGACGGAAAACGAGAAAGGTATTTGTTACAGCCAAACCGGATTGCGGCGGTACGTTTGTTCCACCCGTTCCAGTCTGTCTGAGGGAGAGCGGCGAAACTTTGAAAACCGTGCAGATGAAAGATAATCATCTCTCAACTCCGTGAATCCATGAATAAATAAACAAGACGAGAGGCCCAACTCAATGGATCTCCCCAACCTGTCACGGCTCCCCTTTTCTCTCTCGTTCTCTCCATTTCTCTCTTGTCTTCATTAATTAATGAATATCTTCTGATATTCCTCAGCCTGGTCTTTTACTTTTATTTCCCCATGTTTGCTCCCCCCCCACCCCCCTTTTTTATGACACTTCCTATCTGTGTTTGTGAGTTTGGGTAGGAGCTTCGTTTGGTGCAGCTCATCTGGTGGGTGGGAGTATAACACTCTGAAGATTGGTTTATTTTAAAAGATGGGAATGCGACATTCCCACTCGGGTGCACATGCACCCTGCTCCGTTGGGAAAGGCTGCTCTTGTTTTCTTGTTCCGAGTACAAAAAGAGTTTGGCTTAAAAGTGCGATTGGAATCTGGGCTAAACAAATGAAGATAACAGGGGGGATGCTGATTGGACAGATCTATTGACGTACGGATCAGCCCCCCTCTTCATAAAAGCACTTTTCCTGACAATTTCTGGCTTCCTTTTTCTGGTTTTAGTGGTTGACATTTTCCATTTGATCTTTTTAATCCTTTCTTGCTTTAGAAGCCTTTCTTTCTCTCTCTCTCTCTACCCCCTCTTCCCGATCTCTCCATTCCCTGACTTATCCATTTGCAGTTAATCAGTGCTAATAATGATTGCAACTTGGCGAGAGCCCAATAACTCATGCAAACATACACACTAACACACACACACACACACACACACACACACACACACACACACACACACACACACACACACACACACACACACACACACACACACACACAAATATACACACCGAAGCCAAAGCTTTTGTAAACAACTGTGGATGTATGCGTGTGTGTTTGTGTGCGCATTTGTGGGTGATGATTCATGGATGCGCAGTAACAGCCACTTATCAGCCTGCGGAAAGACAACGGCTTCTTAGGAGCTCATCGCTCATATTTATTCTGAAGACAGACACACACACACACACACACACACACACACACACACACACACACACACACACACGTACACACTGACAAACACGCTGAGATGATATCTCTTTGTAACGTACTGTCAGCCGCTCCAGCTCCATTTATGCCTATGTGTGCTGGGATGCATGCAACTGAGCGTGTGTGTGTTGTGTGTGTTTTCCATGTGAGGGGGCGAGCGTGTGTGACCTGGCGGGACGCCTGAGGAGATGGTGGAGGACGTGGCGCCGCCTCTCCCGGCGGTGGTGAGGGCAGCCAGCGTCAGGGTGTAGGACGTGGTGGAGGTGAGTCCAGTCAGCTGGTACTGGAGGGTGGAGTTGGACAGGGTCCGCTCCGCGCGGCTCGAGTTCATGCCCGACATCTCCCACGACAACGCGTAGCCTGGAGGGAGGAAACACACAAACAGTTACCAGACACACACACACGCGCACACACACATATTCTGGGAGGAGGGTAAGAGACAGGGGGGAGGGGGGGTTGTGCGGAGGGGAACGGAGCAAGGCCCACAATCAAAATCCCATTCTGTCCCCTCGCATCCACACACTCATATATCAAACTCAGTGTGTGTGTGTGTGTGTGTGTGTGTGTGTGTGTTTGGGGGTGTGTTGGTGTTTAGGGGAGTGTGTGACAGAGAGGGAGACTGCCTCTCTGCTCTACCAGGTGCAATGGGCAGAGCGACTAAAAGGGAAAAGAAGGGATTGACAAGGTGACCTTCAATAAATGGCGACTTTTCAAAACAGCCTCGTATGTTTGGGGTGTCGTGTTTATGTGTAGAACTATCAATGCTTTCTTTTCATAGCAGGCATTCTGGCCCTTTTAGGTGCCTGATGAACAGAGAATTGCGCAAACACAAATAGAAACCATTTGAGACACACACGTGCAACCCCCTCCCTGCCAACACACACACACACACACGCGCACACACGCGCACACACACACACACTCCATAACGGCATGTAAAAGCTTTAGTTTCACATGTCATGTCAAGTAGTACCCTCCGCGAAAGCTATACAAATATGGAGAAAGTGCTGCAAGCATCCACACACAAACAAACGCAAAGACAAAGACACACACATAAACAAAGAAACATGCACACACACACATGAACAAACACAAAGACACATGCACACACAGACACACACACAGACACACACACAGACACACACACACACACACACACACACACACACACACACACACACACACACACACACACACACACACAGGGTGTTGCCAGGCGTGGGATGAGGGCATGTTGGAGGTAATGTGAAGAGACAAGCAGAGAGAGAGAGAGGATTAGGAGTGCTGATGAAACCCCCCTATACAGTCACACACACACACACACACACACACACACACACACACACACACACACACACACACACACACACACAGCCATCAAATAGAGGGGACATGACAAGCCAGACTAAAGTAGAGCCGGGGGTCAAAAGTTCTAAAGGGGCCCTGATTGAGCTGTAGTCCTTCCGCACTGTTTGTTGTCCAAGTTGTAGTTCTGACCTGTGATGATGCCGTTCCTGTCTGCCGGCTCCGCCCAGCTGACCCTGAGTGATGTGTCCAGGATCTCCGTGAAGCTCAGGTGACCCACGGGCCCAGGAGCTGCCACACACACACGCGCACACACACACACACACAGTGGTTAGTTTGAGTGTCACACGTGCAGGTAACCCCTGGTTGGCTGTAGTAGAAAAGCCTTGAGATGGAAGATAGGAATCCAACATGGAGAGTGATGATATCATTAGCCGGAGCTCTCTGCTGTAATTCCATCTTCCACTATTGTCCGCGTCAACGTTACATAAAGACGCTTTGATGGAGCTTCTGTTGTTATTATCTCCCAAGCTGTAATCTGCTGGCCTATCCAGCCACCCACTCCCCCCATCCCCCCACCCCACAACGACACAGACACACGCAAAGCATCACCCTCACTACTCTCTAATCACATCTGCGTTGGCCATTTTGTGCTCTCTCTCTCTCTCTCTCTCTCTCTCTCTCTCTCTCACACACACACACCCACACGCGTATCAACCACATACTCATCGTTTCTCATTCTGTGCATGGCTCTCTAACCTCTCTCCCTGTAGAACGATTAAGCTATTCATCTGAGACATTCAATATCAGGCAGGCTCACACGCACACACACACACTCTCACACACACAGAGAGCAATCATCAAACAAGAATTACACACACCGTTAACCCTGCAACACGCCCAACACCCAATCAATACCTGTCTGACTGTGTGTGTGTGTGTGTGTGTGTGTGTGTGTGTGTGTGTGTGTGTGTGCGTGTCTACTTTAATGCCCCCGTTCCTACTGGATAATTGCAGGTTGGTAATGATTGCTCAACGCACTGCCTACAGGCTATTGTTTTTGTTTGATTGCGCATAGTGATAGAAATGCATAGGGTTTGAGCGTGAACATGTGTGCGTGTCGTGTGTGTGTGTGCGGGTCGTGTGTGTGTGTGTGTGTGTGTGTGTGTGGGGGGGGGGGGATCTGGTTGGTGGATTTGTGAAACGCCAGCCTCTGGTAAAAGGTATGAATCAATGCCTTGTTTAAAGACAATTAGTGAATTAGTGGGGGGTGGGAGAGAACTGGAGAGAGAGCTATAGAGAGATAAAAAAGTGACAGAGGAAGGCATTGAAAGAGACGGAGGAGAGAAAAAGCGATAAATAGACAGATGTCAAGAGTCCTCTGCTGTGTCTCGTGTCTAAGGTGTTCTCATTAAGCTGAGAACTATACGGGAGTGTGTGTGTGTGGTGTGTGTGAGTGTGTTTTCAGTGTGCGTTGTGTTTTGTGTGAGTGTGTTTGTGTGTGTGTGTGTGTGTGTGTGTGTGTGTGTGTGTGTGTGTACATACTGTCCTGGTGTGTCTGCAGCAGAGTGGGGGGGCTGCGGGGTCCGTCGCCGGGCGTCGTGAAGCAGAGGGCGGAGCCTAGGTACCAGGTGAACTTCTTGAGCCCGTTGACCAATCCGGTGTGGCGGGAGCCCGGGTAGTCGGGGGTGATGGTTACCACGGTGATGGCCTGGGGAGACTGCTCGGGCCACAGCAACAGCTGGGACCGGGAGTGAAAAAGAGCGAGAGAGAGAGAAAAAGAGAGAGAGAGAGAGAGAGAGAGAGAGAGAGAGAGAGAGAGAGAGAGAGAGAGAGAGAGAGAGAGAAAGAAAGAGGGAGGGAGGGAGAGAGAGAGAGAGAGGGAACGAGAAAGAAG
>CM030176.1:9409040-9414040 GCA_017639675.1 Aplochiton taeniatus
TTTTAGTGCATTTCTCAGTAGCTTGCTGTTTTCCGAATCAAACAGCTTTTCAGTAGCAAAGATTATTATTATTTATATATATATTTTTTTTAAAGATATTTTTTGGGAGGCATTTCTGTTTTTGACAGAACAGTAGGAAGAGAGAGAGGGGAGGACATGCAGCAAATGGATTCAAACCCGGGCCGCTGTGTCAAGGACTAGCCTTTGAGGTGCGCCTTAGTCCCGGGAGCCCCAGCGAAGATTACAAGCTACATTTCCCCAGGCATCACATAGGCTACCATTTTGCGGGTGTCACTGCATGAGCTTGAATTTAGTTGATGTTCAACAAACACCTCTTGTTCCATGTTGTTACTGTTTGAGTTCACTGTTACTGTTTGAGTTGAGTTTGAGTTAACTTAGTTTGCCCATAGATTAACATACACTGCTTACTGATCAATAAACAATTTAACTGAACATTTTGTGCCTCCCTATCTGTTTGACTGACATTTTCTTTTAGATCGCTTAAATAGCATTGACTTGGAATAAAGTTGGTTCAAAAAAAAAAAAGCTTTTGCCATGTTGCTGTAGCTTGGGTTAGCTACATTTCTCTGCGGGTAGCTTCAGTGTAGTGAAGCTTCATTTAATATAGAGTAACTGGTAGCCTAGCTCACTACACTTTCCAAGTAGCTTGCCCAACACTGCTGTAGCCTATGAATGGAACACAACTCCAGGTATTTTGGACATGTTATTTGATGTTGTGTCATAATTAAAACTTAGGCTAATGTTAATGTTAAACTTAATGTTGATATGGCACACTAATTAACAAGGTCTGGGCCTTGTGTATGAGTATATTTGTTTATAATTTGTTTATTCATGTATTTATTATTCATTATTTTTGTTGAAATGTTTTGTTGTTATCTGTTTTTACACATACATATATATGGACCGAAAAAAAGAATGTAGATCAATCAATCAATCAATCAAGAACATTTCAAACTGGCACTTCTTGTCAAAAAGGTTGCCGACTCCTGGTCTAGGAGCGCTCTACCTCCTCTCAGCTGGCTGCTAACATCCTGTCAATGACTCGCTTAGTCACATTCGGGCCAGACACGGTGGCTTCAACATGGGAGGATATGAGGACAGACAGCAATTGATTATAGTCTGGTTGATAATCTGAGGCTAATAGTGACCGGAAAGGTGTGTGTGTTGGTCTGTGTGTGTGTGTGTGTGTGTGTGTGTGTGTGTGTGTGTGTCTGATGGTGTGTGTGCGTGTGTGTTTGTTAATGTGTGTCAGTGACCTTGGTCTGCAAGAAGCTGGCTGGCACACAGAGCTCAAGGCAGATGCCACGTCCTAATCCATGGCAACGGGACCCAAGGTTGGCAAGGCACGAGTGTTCAACTCCATTAGGCCAGCAAAGAAAGCCTATGTGTGTGTGTGTGAGTGAGTGTGGGAACGTAAGTGTGTGATTGTGGATGTGTGTGTGTGTGTGTGTGTGTGTGTGTGTGTGCGCCACCCGTGTGGCATGCTCTAAAACAGATTGATTGAGGCTAGTGCTACCGGTGGAGCTAGAGTGTGGCTGACAGAGGAAGGAGGGAAGTACAAAAGCCAAAGTACTGAAGATTTAGAGAGTTCATACAATATATGGAGAGTCTTCCTTACTTTTGTAAATTGTGGATGTAACTATGGTAATGGTATGTGTGTGTGTGTGTGTGTGTGTGTGTGTGTGTGTGTGTGAGCTGATGGTATAATTGGTCATTTCAAGGCTCTTCTGCATGTGGAGGTAATCTCTTTTAGCTTTGATCCCAGTCAACCAACCAGTCTCTTTGGACATCTGACTCTCCGGACCCTGTCCCCATGGCGACGGTTGCCCTAACGACTCCGCCGCTGGCCCAGCCCACTCTCAGAGGAGTGACGGAGCGGCAGACGAGCAGACTTGGAGGAGGGGGGAAGAAAAGAGTGCACAACCTGTAGCAGCAGCCAATTCACAAGTCAGACGGTACAACGCAACTGTGCTGGAAAATCTAAGGAGTGTTTTGTCTTTGAGCTCCCTCTCGCTCCTTCGGCCGAGAGAAGAAAACATTCCTGTAACGCTTTGAGAAACGCTGCCTTTGAACAGGCTGGCTGGAGCTGGCAGGGCCGAAGAGAGAGGAGGAGCAGGTGGCCCATTATACATCAAGAACCAGAAACCACAGAGAGTGAGAGGAGAGAGAGAGAGAGAGAGAGAGAGAGAGAGAGAGAGAGAGAGAGAGAGAGAGAGAGATGAGATGAGAAGAGAAAAATGTGGAAAAAGGGAGTGAAGATAGGAAAGATAGGTTGAGAGGAGTCAAGTAGAGAACACTATAGCGGAGCAAAGAGGGTAGAGTAGAGGACGAGAGAGAGAGAGAGAGAGAGAGAGAAAGAGAGGGAGAGGGAGAGAGAGAGTGAGTGAGTGACTGATAGCAGAGTCCAGGGCTTCTGCTTCTGGATGGTGTGTTTGGCAGGAGAAGGACAGGCATCTGTGTCTGCCTCCGCCTCCAAGGCCAGAGCTCCGAGTGTGTGTGGCTCTGACTGGGTTTGGATGGCATCCACAAATTAGCATCCGAGCAGGAGAGCAAGAATTAGCGACCGCAACGTCTTTTTTGGCATAAACTTTGGCATGGCATGAAGCGTGTGTGTGTTTGTTTCCATTTGTGTGTGTGTGAGAGAGAAATAGGGTCTGTTTGTGTGTGTGTGTGTATCGGAGAGGATCAGGGGGGTTTGTTGATTGTTGAGAGACCTACCACCTCCCCCCCTCTATCTAACTCCATCAACAATGAGGCATCATAATTACCCCCATCAGCGTTCTCCCCGCAGAGACACACACAGTCCCGCCCCCCCCACACACACACACAGAGTCAGTAACACACACACACACACACACCACTCTATTCTATCCAATTGCCAGTCCATGTACTCTGATACACACACACACACACACACACACACACACACACACACACACACACACACACACACACACACACACACACACACACACATGCAGAACAGTTAATTAATCCTTTGTGACATTTGGTTGGCTAAGTGCTATATTTAATGAATAAAAAACTGGAAAATGTACACACACACACGCACACACACACACACACACACACACACACAAACCTACGGTATAGTTATGATTAATATAAATTGCTTGTTTCAAAAGAAACGGATGCTTGTGTAACCCGGGTCATATAATGGGTCACTAGCCACAAACAACTTTATAAAATCGAGCTCCGAGGACGTCACACACATAAACTACAATCCCCCCAGCAAATCAGGAGGCCGGACAGACGGTGGTCAGCTGATTATCCGTTGAGAAATAAACTTTAGATCCCACCTTTCCAGGTTTGAGCAGAAGACTCCAACCATTAAAAGAAGCAAGACCGTAGCAAAAATGTAAATGCACTAAAATCTGCTGAGATTAGTTAAAAACCTGGATGGACATAGTTAAGGGAAGAAAAACAATCCGACACAGACACACAGACACAGACACAGACACAGACACAGACACACAGACACAGACACACACACACACACACACACACACACACACATACACACGAGAAATTCTATAAACTTGCCAGGTTATTACATTTTATTATTGTGTTATTACTATTGTTTGAAATTAGATGTATGTTTGAGTTTATGTTAATTGTTGTTTATTGTACCACTACATATTTTCTACTTTTAATACAAGCTGGCAAATCTTTCTTATATGTTAACATTGGTGTCATTATTTAGCCCTTCGCTCTAGTAGTCAACATAAACCAGCCCGATCTTTGAATGTGTGCATTAATCAAAACTGCCTCACTTAACAAAATAGCTCCTCCCTGCATACCTTTCTTATGTTTGAATCCATTCCTCTTTCCAATGCTGCGCACCTTTCAAGACTGAGAGCTCACACACACACACGCACACGCTCGCACACAGACCAACCAGAATGCGTGTGCTTGCATACATTAGGCCTATTGACTCAGGAAAGGTAATCTTTTTGCAGCGAGGTAAATATGGCACCATTCAATACGCCTTTCTCACCCCTGATTTAGCCTTACAGAAATCCCTGTTTTAAAACGTCTAACCATCCACAGCCCGTTCCTTTACACTTACATTCCATCGCGATGCAATAACTTGGTATTCACACACATTCCTCAGCACGCCACTTCACAGGCCCTTAAAAGACACTTGCTCCTTACAATAGGGTGTGAAATTTGCCAATTAGATTGCAACTTACGTTTCTTTCGCTGGCTATGTGTGTCTAATGACAGTAGCTGCAAAGGCCTGAAAGGGCGCTGAAAAGAAACCGTCCAGTGCTGACCCATAGCCATAGTCCTAGAATCCTTTGGATTCTGACAGAGCAAGTGGAGATCAGGAGAGGCTCTGAGCAGCACCCAAAATGGAGAATGGTACCCAAAAGCCTCTGTCCAATAAGCTTCCTGTGACAGCTGGGGTTTTGGCAGGGCTTTTCTTTACTTTTCAAACTTGTAAGGTTTTGTAAATCAACTCGTTTAGCCTTTCACTCATCGGCTATTTTCACTGATGGCTTAAAAGTCCGTTTCTGTCATCTTTCCTCCTACGTACGTATGTTTTTTGGTTGCCATGTCTACCAGTGTTTTCCTCCTGTGCTGGAATGAGAGGCAGTGTGATCCCGTGTGACCCTTACCTCTGTGTCTCGCCGCTGTATTGGCCCCTGCCCACTTGATTGACAGCGCAGAGTCTGAACTGATAGGTCCTGGCTGGGGTGAGCCCGCCCACAGACACCTCCGTCACAGCCGGGTCCACCTCGGAGAGGTAAACTTTCCATGGCGAGTCTGTGACACACAACACATACGGGGGTTAGCCACACACACACACACACACACACACACACACACACACACACACACACACACACACACACACACACACACACACACACACACACACACACACACACACACACACACACACGCACGACATAGCAATCCAAGACATGTCTGCTGCTAGTGGGGGTGGATGGGAC
>CM030176.1:9419040-9421540 GCA_017639675.1 Aplochiton taeniatus
GGCGAACCTTGGTGTGGCTTACAGCTCCGGGGTAATGTGACTGGACAGTCGAGATGAGAGCAGCGTTCCGTGCGTGTCTGATTGGTCGACTCAACCATTATTATTTAGATTAGATCAGAGTAAAAAAAAACTTTAATATCGCTCCAGGGGAAATTGAGTTGGCTTTTGCGCTTGATGAAACTCCTTGCAAACATTTTTTATTACAAATGATGTGAAAACAAGATCTCTTTTTTGTTATCTGTTTATTCGACTGTGTTTATGGGAGCACAAAAGCCAACGAAATTTCCTCTGGTGGGTTAATAACGTTTTCTAATCTAATCTAATTAGTACTGAAAGGTGTGTGTGTGTGTGTGTGTGTGTGTGTGTATGTGTGAGGGTGTCTTACTCCAGACAGTGAGTGAGGCAGTGGCGTTGATGGCTCCCACAGTGTTTGCTGCCATGCAGGTGTACTCTCCTGAGTCCTGGAAGCTGACTGGCTGAACTTGCAGACCTCCCGACTCCAGCAGGGTGAACCGCGGGATCTGTACCGAGCCGCTGGCCAGGATCTCAGAACCTACACACGAACACACACACACACACACACACACACACACACACACACACACACACAAAGACACAAGATATCAGGACAGATTCTCCGCAGATACACGTGTGTGTGTGTGTGTGTCTTACAGAGCGTGCATGTGCTCGTGTTTGTTACCTCTCATCCAGGTTATGGCGGGCTTGGGGGCTCCAGAGGTCTGGCAGGTGAATAGGGCCGCGTTGCCGTCGGTGACGGTCAGGGCAGTGGGGCGTAGGACGAAGGCGGGGGCCACACCTGTGGGTCAGAGGTCATAAGGTCACCTGGGTTGGGTAACCAACGCTAAAGAGCCCATTTATCAGGCTGCCTGGGTGTCGGATGGCCGCTCTCTCTCTCTCTCTCTCTCTGGGGAGTGGCAGACTGCCTTGATGGGACTCTGGCTCGGGGCCGGCCTGTCACATTACTCCGTCTTATCATTCCTCTAGTTCCCTCTCAAATACCAATGCAATCTCTCCAAAGTAAACGGTAAAAGATGAGGGGCTGAGAGGGGGGGGGGGGGGGAGAGACAGGGAGAGGGGGGAAATACAAATGAAAAGAAGATGATAAGCAGCATTGATCTACACACACGCTGTGTGGCCATGTGGGATTTATTCATTACCCAGTGGTGTTTGAGTGTGTGTGTGTGTGTGTGTGTGTGTGTGTGTGTGTGAGAGAGAGGGAGAGAGCGAGCGAGAGCAATAGAGAGCGTGTGTGTGTGTATGCATGCATGTGTGGGTACAGGGGCTGGAGAACCGGGGCCTCCTGGGAATCCGGACACTTAATTATGATCACATGCTCCATAAGGATGGGTAAGATATGCACACAGACGGAGGGCAGATGGGGGGAGACACGCGGAGACACAGAGGAGACGGAGAGGAGAGAAGAGCGGTGAATGTGAATACAGAAAAAAGGTCAATATTTTAATTGAAGCAAATAGAGAAAAAGAGTATGACGAGAATGTAGGGGGAATTAACGGAGAGTGAATGAGAAACGAGAGCGAGACAAGGAAAAGAGAGCAAGTAAAGGATGAGAGAGCCAGAAAGTGTGTGCGTGAGAGAGAGAGAGAGAGAGAGAGAGAGAGAGAGAGAGAGAGAGAGAGAGAGAGAGAGGGCAGTATGGTACAGTAGGCAGAGTGTGGTGAACCTGAAGGAATTGACACACGAAGGACAACAGTTGAGAACATTCAAGGACCTGACAGCTCAAGTCATCCGGTGTGAGTGTGTGTGTCAGTGTGTGTGTGTGTGTGTGTGTGTGTGTGTGAAGGACTCACTGGTGATGACCAGGTGCGTATGTGTCTGTGTTTGTGTGAACAACAACCGGGTGCGTGTGTGTGTGTGTGTGTGGGGACTCACTGGTGACAACCAGGTGCGTGTGTGTCTGGCTGTCTCCGCCAGCGCTGCGAGCAAAGCACTGGAATATGCCTCCGTCTCCGGGCTGCACCCTGCGGACCGTCAGCCCCGTTGCCGAGGTGATCTTGTAACGAGGGTTGGCCAGTTTAGAAAGAGGTACCGCATCTTTGAACCACTCCACCCTGGGCTGGGGCACTCCTGCGGACACACACACAAACACACACACACACAAACACACAGACGCGCACACACACACACACACACACACACACACACACACGCGCACAGACACACACACACACACACACACACACACACACACACACACACACACACACACACAGTCAATAATTGGTACCTGACTTTGTGTAATGGGTTAACAGGTTTCAGGTTTCATAGTGGACTGTTTCTCTCTCTCTCTTTCCATCTTTCTCTCTCTCCCTCTCTCTATATTAGCTAGGCAGCCCCAGTATAAATATGCATGCTGGATTAATGAGCAGTGATAATATATTGATTAGAGGTGGGAGGTTGACGGGGGGGTCGGGTAAGGGTGGCCACTGGGGCCAAAACACGTTGAATAAAAGATGTGGGT
>CM030176.1:9426540-9429040 GCA_017639675.1 Aplochiton taeniatus
TGTCCGCTTGAGAGTCAGGGTCTGAGACAGAGAGACACAGAGAGACATGGAGAAACAGAGAGACATAGAGAGAGAGAGAGTTAGAGAGAGAGATACAGAGAGAGAGAGAGAGAGAGAGAGAGAGAGAGAGAGAGAGAGAGAGAGAGAGAGAGAGAGAGAGAGAGACACAGAGACAGAGAAGGTAACAATGAGTCTAAATGAAAAAAAATCTATTGCCACCGACCATGAAAATTACAGCAGCAAATTGCTATGAAGGGTGAATCTTAAACGACTTCTCTCTCTGTGTGTGTGCGTGTGTTTCATAGACTGACTATATGACAGAGACAACGTAGATTTCCACCATAAGACTAAAAAAGCGGAGTGTAAATTAGCAGCGCTGCTCTGATACAGGAAGGGGGGTGTGAAGGAGAGGATCAGCTTTGATCTCAGCTTTGAAGAGAAAGAGGAAAAGGTGGTAATTGACTCTCCTTCTCCTCTACATTCCCTCTCCCTCTCTCTCCCCCCTCTCTCCTCCCCCGTCTCTCTCTCTCTCCCTCCATCTCCTTACTTTAATCGGAAAGAAAAAACTGATACATATAGACATGCTGCACACGCACTCACAGTCACACACACACACACACACACACACACACACACACACACACACACACACACACACACACACACACACACACACACACACACACACACACACACACACACACACACACATACCTCAACTTGGAAAGAGTGAGGAAATGGGGAAAAGAAAAGGAGAAAAGGAAGGGGGGAGTCATTAGCTGGGAAAGAAAAGGATTGGATAGGGAGTGAGAGTTAAAACACACACACACACACACACCCACCCCCACACACACACACAGATGTAAATTCTATTGTGTGAAATGTAGCACACAGTCTTCTATTCTAAAAGGTTGGATTCTGGGCTACTGACAGACAGGAAGAGGATGGAAGCCAAGAGGGAGAGAGATGCCACTTTCATAATCCCGCTCTCTTTCTCTTCCCCTTACGTTCCTGTGGTTTCTTTCACAAACAAGTCGGTGAGGTCAGTGTGTGTGTGTGTGAGAAAGAGAGAGAGAGAGAGAGAGTGTGGGAGACAGACAGTGTGTATATATGATATCCCCCCTCTTTCTGTGTGTGTGTGTGTGTGTGTGTGTGTGTGTGTGTGTGTGTGAGAGAGAGAGCTGTTTAGCTCCAGCACTTGGGCTGTGGCAGGACTAAAGGCTTCCTGTAGGGAGTGCACAATGAAACTCCAGGAATTTAATCGGACTATCCGTTCCTTCATTTGGCCGACAAGAGGGGCTCGGTGGGGGACGCCGGGGGAGGGGGAGGGACAATGGAGGGAGGGAGGGGGGAATCAAGCAGTCGAATAAAAAGACAACAAAAAACTCAATGGGAAGAGAGAGGACCGCGTCTATAAAATGGAGACAGGGTTCCAATGGGCCTGGCGCCTAACGGGAGCGTTTGGAAGCTTTGGAAACCTTGTTCTCCCCACAACCAACTATCTCCAGGTGTCATCCTGCTTGGCTTGTCCCCACGGTGTGTGTGTCTGTGTGTCTGAGAGAGCGTGTGTGTGTCTGTGTGTCTGAGTGTCTGAGAGCGTGTGTGTGTGTATGTGTGTTTGAAGCCTAGAAAAACACTCAGTGACCAGCAAACATTCACCAATGCGCCTGTGATAGTCTACACACGCACACACACACACACACACACACACACACACACACACACACACACACACACACACACACACACATTCAAACTCCCTTTCACTTGGCCTCTCGAGCTATAACACAGAGCTGAACCCTGAACACACCGAGCGCTTAGACAACCAATGTCAGCAACGTTACGTACATATAACTGACCGGCAGTTAACGTACAGACAACATAGAAAGATGGGGGGGGGCTTGGGGGGGGTCAGCAACAGGAGGAGAAAGGGAGAGGCCGGAGGTCAAGCGGAGAGAGAGGCAATGACACAGAGCGCCGTCTCAGCACCCTGCTCGCTCTGCAGCACAATCACTGTTGATTGGGGAGTAATAGGCAGGGGTTGCTGAGGGCACAGTGTGTGTGTGTGTGTGTGTGTGTGTGTGTGTGTGTGTGTGTGTGTGTGTGTGGGAGGGTGTATGTTTGTTTCCAACCCTGGCCAGCTGAGAAAGTAGTCTGAAGCAGAGGATTTCCAAATTAAATCAAGGATGGGAGGGATAAAAATGGTGGACGGTAAAAGGATTGTTGCAGCTTTGGTAGAGGAGGAGGGGGAGAGAGAGAGAAAGAGAGAGAGAGTGAGAGAGAGATGGAGATAGATAGAGAGAGAGAGAGAGAGAGAGAGAGAGAGAGAGAGAGAGAGAGAGAGAGAGAGAGAGAGAGAGAGAGAGAGAGAGAGAGAGAGAGAGATGGCAGGCAATCCCATCCTCAGATTAGAATCTAATCCCTCTCAGAATGGATTCTGCCAGATTACAGCTTGTTCTCCTATTAAATCTGCCCATCACAGCAGACCTCACTGTGTGTG
>CM030176.1:9436540-9439040 GCA_017639675.1 Aplochiton taeniatus
CTCCATCCCTCCCTCCCTCCTCCCCGTTTTTGTTTTATCTGGTGAGAAAGACAATAGGCAGGCTCTGGCCCAGCTGGAGTGAAGAATATCAAAACAATAGGAGAGAGGGATGAAAGATGAGGCATCAGTAATCAAGGCTTGGTTTGGGAGTGTGTGCGTACGTGCGTGCGTGCGTGTGTGCGCGTGCGTGTGTGTGTGAGACCACCCAGAGCTTCTGCCCCCCTGGTGAACTGCACATCATGCCGGACAGACCACGACACAGAAGCAGGAAACGCATCACTACATAAATCCCAGCATCTTCTCTCCATTCTTCCATGGTTTTCCTAAAAGGCTGGGTGGACTTCTCTCTCCGTTTACCAGTCTCTTTGTGTCCTTGGTTTCTGAACGGGGATCGACATTCAAATGGCTGACGGAATGAGGATCATTTTCTTAGGAACGTAACCAGAGCCAAACAATCAGGCTCCTCCATGATTATGATTGCACCTCCGTACGGGTCTTTCCAAATAAAAAGAACCCTTCCAATCACTTTAAAGCACAGCTGTTCTACACGCAGGCATGTGTGTGTGTGGGTATGTGCGTGTGTGTGTGTGTGTGTGTGTGTGTGTAGAGGGCGATCCCTCATTAGGACAACTGCAGTTCGAGTCAGCGCTGATTAATGGCTTCATTGATTAAGTGGTGTAGAGATTGATTGGTTGGGCCTGGCCGTAATAGATTCATTAGAGCAGGGATAGATCCATGAGATCTGGATGCAGCTGTTTGACCTGGCAACGGACTCAACACTGCCTCATAAGGGACGTCATCTGTCTGGTTACTGGTCATCAACACACACACACACACACACACACACACACACACACACACACACACACACACACACACACACACACACACATAAACACACAAACACACACACACACACACACACCTTTTCTTAGGCTCTCTACATATACTAGTGTGTAGTGAGTATAGAAATACTAGTGTGTGTGTGTGTGTGTGTGTGTGTGTGTGTGCGCGTGTGTGTGTGTGTAATATCTTGTCTCTATCACTCTGACTCTGTCTCTCTGTCTCAGCTTATTTCTGTTTAAATCGCTCTCTGGTGCTTTAATTCCAAAGGAGTGCATAGTTACCCATGCCAGATAGCACGTCGCATAAGACACAGAACGATAGCACAGTGGACATGAGGACAAACACACACACACACACACACACACACACACACACACACACACACACACACACACTTTTCTCTCTCCTAAGAGATATATTGTACAGTATATGTGTGAGAAACCAACGTGAGAATGTATGCGCGGGTCCACAGCGTCTTCTAGCGAGTCTATCCAAAGTCAATGTGGGGCGGCTATTCACACACACATACACACACACACACACACACACACACACACACACACACACACACACACACACACACACACACACACACTCAGTCACTGTAGCCCAGTTGTCAATTCAGCAAGCAGAAGCTAATGAACACTCTGCATCTGTCCCCCAGCCTAAGGAGAGGAGCTGACAGTAGAGTGAGAATGAGACCAGTAGACACAGCATCTAGGCCATGAGCTATTCAACACACACACACACACACACACACACACACACACACACACACACACACACACACACACACACACACACACACACACACACAGACTTGACAAGCGGGAAAATTCCCAGTGGACTGACAGTGCTTGGCTGGGGGTTGATTTTCCCTGCCTAGAAACAAAGACCCATGTCTGAGGCTTTGAAGGAACCCGTCTCTCCACACTGGCCCCCTCCAGATGTCACTTTGAGTGAGATGCCCCAGATATGATTTGGCTTTTTGTTTAACCAGCGGGGAGGAGGCTCTGCTAGAAGCTTCTAGGACAATTCGTTACTGTTTGGGCTCAGGTTGCGTCGGCAAAGTCCACCAAGTGGCGTGTTCCATTATCTTTGGCGCGGGCAGATAGAAGGCGTGTTCACGAGATGAACAAGACACACACACACGCGCGTGCGCACACACACGCTTCAAAGACGAGTTATGGAGAGCTGGCTGACTGGCAACCAGATGTCTGCTCTGGGAGAGCAGGTGTGTGGCGGTACAGAGCCCAAGGAGCACTGAAGGCTGGGAGGTAAACTGCAGGGGAGAACGCACGGAGGACACATGTCCAAGGCCTTCTTTTGGTGCCTCTCTCTGTCCCTGCACTGGCTACAGGCACGCACACACACACACACACACACACACACACACAGACGCACACACACACAGACACACACACACAGACGCACACACACATAGACACACACACACACAGACGCACGCACGCACGCACGCACGCAGGGCAAACAGAAGCGTAGGTGAATAAACCGTGTAGCACGAGTGGGGATTCGCTGGCGGCAAGAGGGCCATTGCTAAGGTCACAGCAATCACTGACTCACTCTCCCCTCTCTCCCCTCTCTCCCCTCTCCCCCCTCTCTCTTGCGCTCGGTCCATCTTCCTTCTTCATCT
>CM030176.1:9444040-9451540 GCA_017639675.1 Aplochiton taeniatus
ATGCCATCCTCACCTATTACCGCAGTCGGCAAGGCCCCACGGGCAACACAACACAACACGCGCGCGCGCACACACACACACACACACACACACACACACACATACACACACACACACACACACACACACACAATACTACACAATACTCACACACTAACTGTCCCTGAATATATATTAGTGCGGCGCGACACAGCCCTTTATTTCCCCTGAGGACGTCTTGGTTGGAGCGGAGCAGTAGCAGGGTAGACAGGGGAAGCTCTGGGTGAAGCTGACTGGATTATAGCCTGAGCTAACAGGAGAGTTAGTTACCCCCTCCCTCTGTCTCTCTCCCTCCCTCTGTCCATCCATCCCACCCTCTGTCCATCCCTCCCTCCCTCTCTCCCTCCAACTTTCCCTCTCTCTCTCACTCCCTCCCTCGCTCTGTCTGTCTATCCCTCCCTCAATCCCTCTATCTATCTATCCCTCCCTCACTCTCTCTCTCTCTCTCCCTCCCTCTTTCCCTCCTTCCCTTAGATTAGACACACTCCCCCACCCTGGTCCGGGGATGAGTCATTGGCATGGGGGCATGGGTCCAGAACAACCCCCATGACTTCTGGGTCACCATAGCGCAACACCCTTTTTCATTGCCATGCTCTGTTTTTGTCTCCGGTAGGTTTGTCCTGCCCTTCCAGTCGTTCTTGGTTTAGTATTCTCCTGCCTTTGTTGTTGTCCGAGCTCATCTCCATCTAGCGGCTCTTTACGTCCTCCAGCGGTTAGCAAGAATGTTCCGATCAAAGGAGGACAGAAGGAGCAGGGGAAGGGGGGTGGGATATCTAATTTATTCTACCGCGTTTCTGAAAGGAAAGATGACATTTTTAGAAATGGGAAGTTTGACTGACAGTCTCGAGAGCCTGTCTACTAGTTAATGGAGAGACAGAGGGAAAGGAAAGACGGAGTTACATGGAGGCGTATCTGTGTGTGTGTGTGTGTGTGTGTCCTCAGAAGTTAAGGTTGCATCTCACAATGCAAATTTAAAATCTAATTTACTGAGCAACCATTTTCTCCTGCCAACCTCTGAGACATATTACGTACATTCCTGGGGCACACACACACACACACGCGCATGCGCACGCAGGCACGCCCGCGCGCACACACACGCACACACACACACACACACACACTAACACTTTCTCTAACACAGAGACAGCCTACACTGATTGGCTTTTGAACTCAGATTACAGCTTTTGCATTCTGAAAGCCTCCTGTCTTTACCCTCTTCCTCTCATTCCTAGCCTCATCCCCTTCTCTTAATACGTTTCCTTATCTGGCTCCTCCATCCTCCTCTCCCTCCCTCCCTCCCTCTCTCCCCTGCATCCTCCGCTCCCCCCCCCCACCCCCCCCCCCCCCCCCCCCCCCCCCCCCCCCCCCCCCCACCCCGATCCCCCACTCTTTAAAGCTCAGTAACTAAATCTATAATGTTGATTTATCATAATGGATATTTTTACTGGAACAATATAGATAAAGCAAACATACACAGCCGGGGGCAGACAAGTGCGGCCTCTCAGACACACCCACACATCTACCTACACACACACACACACATGTACGCACACACACACACACACATACACACACACACACACACACACACACACATACACACACACACACACAGGCACACACGTACACACACACACACACACACACACACACACATGGGCAGAGTGTAATAGAGGAGGCCCTCTATCCATCTAGATAAGACAGAGACAGCGGCGGGGGTTTACAGCTGTGGGCTCTCCGCTGAAGCCTTACGAGACCCTCACCAAGCCTTAGAACCCCCTGGAGGGCTGTCTACCCTGACAGCCCTAACAAGGTGTGTGTGTGTATGTGTGTGTATGTGTGTGTGTGTGTGTGTAGATAGGTGTGGGTTTGGCTGTGCGCGTGTGTGTGTGTGTGTGTGTGTGTGTGTGTGCGCGCGCTCAAGTGTGTGACAATAGATGCCAAAGGATACAACCTCATAAAGAGAATGTAATTAAAACTCCACACAGCCACAAGAGATAGATCAATCTCTCTCTCTCTCTCTCTCTCTCTCTCTCTCTCTCTCTCTCTCTCTCTCTCTCTCTCTCTCTCTCTCTCTCTCTCTCTCTCTCTCTCTCTCTCTCTCTCTCTCTCTCTCTCTCTCTCTCTCTCTCTCTCTCTCTCTCTCTCTCTCTCTCTCCCTCCCTCCCTCCCTCCCTCCCTCCCTCCCTCCCATCTGTGGTTTTACCAGAGTGAAGCACTTCGGCTGAAGGGTCGTTAAACAGCTAACGAGAGAGTCTGTCCTCCGGCCTCCCAGAGGGAAAATGACAGGCAGAATGGGACCGTGAGAAGGCGGTGTGTGTGTGTGTGTGTGTGTGTGTCTTACCTGAGATGCTCAGGTAGACAGAGGGGCTGGTCTTGTTCTCGCCCGTGAGCTCGTTCATCGCCTCTACGTAGTAGCGTCCCGCGTCCGCGGCCGTGGTTGCCAGGACGACTAGCTGGTTGTCCAAGGTGGTGGCCCTGCGAGGTAAAGGTAGACCCAAACCCAGAAAACAAAAATAAAGTCAGCACTCGTGAATGGGTGTAATACCACTTTCCAATCTTTACATTACAGCATAGCGGGCGCGTTTCAGCCCATCAGCCTTCCTCAGCGATGTCAATGGGTATGACCGCTTTAATTAGCAGCCAGGAACCTCTGATATCAACGGTACAGGTGTGCCCCATCAATGACAGATCTAGAACAACTATAAAAGACAAACAACTAAATTAAACAAAAACAAACAAACAAAAAATAACAGAACAGATGAGTTCTAGTGAGTTCAGTCACTATGAACAGTCCTGTGTAGTGAGTTCAGTCACTATGAACAGTCCTCAGTAGTGAGTTCAGTCACTATGAACAGTTCCGTATAGTGAGTTCAGTCACTATGAACAGTCCTCTGTAGTGAGTTCAGTCACTATGAACAGTCCTGTGTAGTGAGTTCAGTCACTATGAACAGTCCTCAGTAGTGAGTTCAGTCACTATGAACAGTCCCGTATAGTGAGTTCAGTCACTATGAACAGTCCTCAGTAGTGAGTTCAGTCACTATTAACAGTTCCGTATAGTGAGTTCAGTCACTATGAACAGTCCTCTGTAGTGAGTTCAGTCACTATGAACAGTCCTCAGTAGTGAGTTCAGTCACTATGAACAGTCCCGTATAGTGAGTTCAGTCACTATGAACAGTCCTCAGTAGTGAGTTCAGTCACTATTAACAGTTCCGTATAGTGAGTTCAGTCACTATGAACAGTCCTCTGTAGTGAGTTCAGTCACTATGAACAGTCCTGTGTAGTGAGTTCAGTCACTATGAACAGTCCTCAGTAGTGAGTTCAGTCACTATGAACAGTCCCGTATAGTGAGTTCAGTCACTATGAACAGTCCTCAGTAGTGAGTTCAGTCACTATTAACAGTTCCGTATAGTGAGTTCAGTCACTATGAACAGTCCTCTGTAGTGAGTTCAGTCACTATGAACAGTCCTGTGTAGTGAGTTCAGTCACTATGAACAGTCCCGTATAGTGAGTTCAGTCACTATGAACAGTCCTCAGTAGTGAGTTCAGTCACTATGAACTAGGGATGGCTCTATACCACTTTTTTATGTCCGATCACGATGCCTATAACGCAACCTGCCAATTCTGATACCAATCTGATACAGTTCTCACTCACGTTCTGGCTCCTGTTCACGTGACACATGCTGCTCACCCGTTACTTGTCATGATACATCTCTCTTTATGGCATGTCGCTCAAAGTTTAGTTAAGCATTTACGTGATCGTTCAAGCTAATGGATCGTATCGGATTATACTTTTTTAAATTTCAGATATCCGATCCACGGATTTTGCCCTGTATCAGCCCGATACCGAGTACTGGATCGGCTATGAACAGTCCTGTATAGTGAGTACAGTAACTATGAACAGTCCTGTATAGTGAGTACAGTCACTATGAACAGTCCTGTATAGTGAGTACAGTCACTACGAACAGTCCTGTATAGTGAGTACAGTCACTACGAACAGTCCTGTATAGTGAGTACAGTCACTATGAACAGTCCTGTATAGTGAGTACAGTCACTATGAACAGTCCTGTATAGTGAGTACAGTCACTATGAACAGTCCTGTATAGTGAGTACAGTCACTATGAACAGTCCTGTATAGTGAGTACAGTAACTATGAACAGTCCTGTATAGTGAGTACAGTCACTATGAACAGTCCTGTATAGTGAGTACAGTCACTACGAACAGTCCTGTATAGTGAGTACAGTCACTACGAACAGTCCTGTATAGTGAGTACAGTCACTATGAACAGTCCTGTATAGTGAGTATAGTCACTATGAACAGTCCTGTATAGTGAGTTCAGTCACGTCAAGTCCACCGTACGAGTGCATGTGAAGAGATCCGTTAAAACATTTAAAAATCCCCCATTTTGAAAAAAGTTACCTTTATTATTCAGATTATGGATGACATGAAAAGAAAAAAACTCTGCATTCGAAAAATCTCAAGTCCTTTCGTGACAAAACTTTAGATGAATAAATCCTTTTCTAGTTCTTAGATACCAAGGTAGAACCTTAACTGAACTTTTTCCTTGAAAGTGTTTCTCACATTTGTATGACTAAACTACCGCCCTTTTAAACAGAGTGAAATTAGATTAATGAGCTATTGTTAAAAATGAACAACTGTGTTGTTTCTTCCTAATGGCTCAATAGTACCCCTCTCTCTCTCTCTCTCTCTCTCTCTCTCTCTCTCTCTCTCTCTCTCTCTCTCTCTCTCTCTTTCTCTCTCTCTCTCTCTCTTTCTCTCTCTCTCTCTCTCTCTCTCTCTCTCTCTCGCAGATTGCTCTGGGAGCCATTTCTCTTTCAAGCTCCAGTTCATTCTCTCTGGTTGCCGTGGTTGGCTGTTCCTCACTGGTGACATTGATCCTGCTGGCCTTATTCATTCACCGCACACTGGGAACGCACGCACACACACACACACACACACACACACACACACACACAGACACACACACACACACACACACACACACACACACACACACACACACACACACACACACACAAACACAGACACATCAATCAGTACACACACACGTAACCAGGATCGTCTAGCGCTGCATTGACACGACTTACCAAGCCTATCAGGTTGAAGAGGGGGGGAGCAGTGGTTGGATTGAGGATGGATCCAGTGGATGCTTGCCAAAGGTCCAGCCTCCATAAAAGGCAGCTTGGGTTTGATGCTCATGTATATAAATATGTCTTTCTCCCTCCTTCTCTATTTACCGATCCCTTAAAACTCGTTACCTAGGTTGCGCACGTTTGAGATGGCAGCACCCTGCCATTGGAGCAGACTGGGGGGGGGGGGGGGGGGGGGGGGTCTGCAGTGGGCACGGGCCTCCTCCTGGTTCTCAGAGCCAGCGGAGCGCTTCCTCCACTTCCCACCCTGCTAACTCTAAACTGGAATCAATATGGCCGCAGGGGGAATATGGCAAATTGAACTGAGATTACTGTCTTGATTTAGAGACCGTGTGTGGTTGTGTGTGTGTGTGTATACGTGTGTGCGTGTTTGTGGTGTACTTTCGTATTGAATGAGGCAGCAAATTTAGATAGGACTGTGCCAAGGATTTTATTGAATACCGCAAAGCTTACCGTTGTAGCTTTATTGAAAGTTTGTGTGAGTGTGTGTGTGGGTGTGGGTGTGTGTGTGTGTTTCTACCCTGGTGTATATTGAATGAAGAGCAGCTTAGTGTCCGCTGTGCATTGAACAGCTATAGGAAGATTGCATTGTGTTTATTGATAACAACCCCCCCCCCCCTACATACACACCGCTAAACACTGGGGGACGCCGCACAGCGTACATTCATACAAATCTTAGATTGCAATATACGCACTTCCACATTGTATAGAGAAGAATTCCACTGCCACAGGCAGAAAAGCAGGGAGGGAACAGAGCTACAGCCTGTCGGAGAGCGAGATGAGCAAACACACACACACACACACACACACACACACACACACACACACACCTAACTTCAGGTTTAATATTATTCACTGTGATTTCCCTGGAGATTTAGAAGACAGAGCTAGCACTATACCACAGCTTACCTGACACTCTGTAATATACACACATAAGCTCAGGTGTGTGTGTGTGTGTGTGTGTGTGTGTGTGTGTGTGTGTGTGTGTGTGTGTGTGTGTGTGTGTGTGTGTGTGTTGAAGGGTTAATGGCGTCTGTCCGCCAGTCAGTAAGGCCCCCCCAGGAGGGGATCAACAGTGGCAGGCGCTGCAGTGGAAACACTATGACAGATAATCAATATATGACTTGCCACTGCGCTTATAGTTGGGCATTTAATTAAACAGACAGATTGGCCGTGGTTGTTAATTAAAAGAAACCCTGTGTAGAAAGACAGCAGGAGGAGGTTGAGTGTGTGTGTGTGTGTGTGTGTGTGTGTGTGTGTGTGTGTGTGTGTTTACCAAGGCCAAGGGCAGGAATTAAAAGACAATAATCAGAAATAGTTTCTGTCCTTCCTCTCCTCATCTGCCAACTCTGCTTCATCCTCCCATACTCCATTTATCTCCGTTACACGCTCTCTCTCTCTCTCTCTCTCTCTCTCTCTCTCTCTCTCTCTCCAGATTGGTCTTTCATTAAGTCTCAGGCCCCTGACTCATTTCATAAACACTCACAGGGGTCCGCAGCACACGCTTGACTGCTGAACACACACACACACACATGCTCCCAGAATTGATTAACAAACACACGTCACAGGCCAGAGAGCATGTGAGAGTGTATGTTAGTGTGTTTGTTGCTGTGTGTGCGTGTGTGTGTGTGTGTGTGTGTGTGTGTGTGTGTGTGTGTGTGTGTGTGTTTGCGAGGGGCCTGGGATTCGAGTCTCCTGCCAAACGAGCCTATCCTGCCTCCCCCTGCTCGCCGTTCCAGCCCCATTCTCAGATAGGCCCGGTGCCATCTCTCTCCACCACTTAACCTGCCCCCCCCCCCCCCTCCACCGCTCCTCCCTCCCTCCCTCCCTCCCTCCACCCCCACGAGAGAGGGATGAACGGATGGAGGGATGACAGAGCGGGGTGTTAGATGGGGAGACAGACGAGAGACGCTCAGCTGTATTCTGCCGGGGCAAAGGAGGAGGCTTTTGGCAGCAAAGTAGAAGTACCCGGCACACACACACACACACACACACACACACACACACACACAGGTGGTCATCCTCGGCAACATGTGAGCATCTGGTTTTCCAAGGGGTTTGTTTCAGTGGACCTGCTGAAAGGCCTGTGGTCTGTAGTCTGTGAGGTTGGTTTTCTATCTACTGAATGGCCTGTAGTCTGTGAGGCTGGTTCTCTATCTACTGAATGGCCTGTAGTCTGCAAGGCTGGTTCTCTATCTACTGAATGGCCTGTAGTCTGTGAGGCTGGTTCTCTGTCTGCTGAATGACCTGTAGTTTGTGAGGCTGGTTCCCTGTCCACTGAATGGCCTGT
>CM030176.1:9461540-9466540 GCA_017639675.1 Aplochiton taeniatus
ACACATACACACACACACACACATACACACACGTAAATGGTGTATATATATATATATATATATCTATATATATATATCTATATATATATATATATATATGCAGCACACGTCCAAACACAAACACTCAGCCAATGGAGGGTGTGTGCACAAAGCCAAGTCCTCCACAGATTAGATTAAGCCTTCTGTTCCTGTCAACACAGGCACACACACATAAACAAACACACACACACACACACACACACACACACACACACACACACACACACACACACACATAAACAAACACTGCACACACACATGTACACAGAGGAAACATCACAAAGCTGCTTTCACTTCTGACACTCAGATTAGGTGTAAGTGTTCAGATGGACTGAAAGGCCCGGGCTACATTTTCAGCCCCAAATTGTGTTTGCCTGTTGTCACAACTAAATGGATGAGAGGAGAGGCATATTCCATATTGGATAAATTAATTGATAACATTGGAAAGCCCATAACGCAATGTGTGTGTGGGGGGGTACTAATTAGATTATTGTAGTGTATCGTGTAAGAGTTTACCACCACTACAGTATAAGAAACCAGGGAAAGCAAAAACTATTAATTCAGGTGAGGGCAGGCGGTGTTAGCGAGGAACCTCAAAAAATCACCTCCGGTTAAGACAGTGGAGAAAGTGCAGCAGATTTAATTTGCCAGCGGCAGCCATTAAACACAAGGGCCAAAAAGGAGCCCTGCAGCTTAATGACATCAAACAAAGATGGCGGCGCGCTATTGGCTGGCTAAAGGCCACCCTGTCCTCCTCCTCCCCTGGCTTGTCCTTTACAATGGAGGGGGGGGCTCTGAACGTCTCGGCTAATATCCTACCGTCTCCGCTCACAACAGCAACGTCGCAACGGCTATTTGATCTGTCGTGATTATCTTTCTAAAAGCGCAATATTCCAAGACTTATTATTGATTTATGGGAGAGCAGAGCGGTGCCGGGTAAGAAGAAAATATTTTTTCATTTTTTTTTTTAAGAGAGGCCGCTCACAATTTGGCGACAGATGAAAATCCCACCAGGCTAATTTTAGAGCTTTTGAAACCGGCAATGTGATTTATGTTCAGCGACAAGAATCTAATCTGTGTGCTTCCATCTCTGGGCTCGCTAACAGACGTCTGTCTGCTGACGATGATACCAGGCGGGAGGCGACCTGCAGCGTGCCGGGGCAGGAGTTAGGGGGCGCTGTCTCCTGCACTTGGGAGCCCCCCTCCCTGCCCTGACCCTCACAAACCCCAAGGTGAATGCTTATGGTCCCTTTCCCCAGCCACTTGCTGTTGATAGGGTGTGGAGCATTAGGTGTAACAATGGCTCCTGTAGTCTTTAAACAGCTATCCTAAACTGACTTACCAGTAGTTACTTTATTAAAGCCAGAGTGTTATGTTATATGTTGTTGGTGTGGTCAACCTGTCTCTGGTATGAACTCCCTCTCTCCCCACACAGCGCCGACTACCTGTTCACTACAGCTTGGTTGGATGCAACACTTTCTGTCTAATCCCGGTATCACTTCGCCTGGCGCGTCTATCCCGATCGATCTGCCAAACGATTAGCTAACGATTAGCTAACACGCTGAGCTCTGTCGGTGATTGTTAACCCCCCCCCCCCCGCCCCCCGTTTCTCTGTCTCTCCCACACTGCCCTTTCATAACCACTCCGGCATCTCTGATCCACTCCAGGCTGCACGCCTAACAGTCGGGGATACAAAAGACCGCATATGAAGCAGAATGATTGAGCTGGTCCGCCAGGCGCTCTGAAATGTTTCTCCTGAGGAGTCAATTATCAGCGGCCATTACAGAACGATAGCACAAGTGACCGGCAGTGCCTACAGTCTGACAGGTGGTCTTCTCCACATTGTGATACCCACGGTGTCCAGACACAAGCACGCACACACACACACACACACACACACACACACACACACACACAGTGAGCCAGCATTGCCCTACCCTTGCCAAACTAGCCTATCCCACATGCTGAGAACTGCCCAGACATAGAAAATGCCCAGTCAATGGCTGACCACAAAATGCTGGATCATCCTGGGTCTGTTTAACTGTTTGTGTGTGTCTGGGTGTTTGTGTCTGGATGTGTGCGTGACTCTCTCTGTATAGGCTGAGCGATGTAAGAACTACTATGTTTTCACAGCTGCAGGACAAATGGGCGGGAAGCTTAGATCAAACAAATCACAACGCTGGACACACACCGGGGTGTGTACACACACACACACACACACACACACACACACACACACACACACACACACACACACACAAACACACACACACACACACACACACACACACACACACCCACACACACACACACACACACACACACACACACACAAACAAAACAAAACAGCACACCAGAGCTGGTATCGATTCTCTCCTGTGCTTTAACCAAATGCATATTTATGGTCTTTGCTAATTATTAATCTCACTTTGCTTTCATTGTCTAAATAGCCTGACCTTCTACGCAGCTCGGTGGATCAAAACGGCCACAGGGACACACACACACACACACACACACACACACACACACCCTCCCTCTCACTCACTGGCTCCCTGCCTCTCTCGTTCTATCTTTCACACAAGGCATTGTTAGTGCTTCTTCACTACAAGTGTCTTTAGAAGGGGTGTTTGAATAGAGTGGGTAGAGGAGGTTGTCAGGAAAGGCTGTGAAGGTAGACAGTTAATACATACAGACACCTAGTCAGTCAGTCAGCCAGTCAGCCAGCCAGCCAGCCAATCAGCCAGTCAGCCAGTCAGTCAGCGAGCCAGTCAGCCAGCCAGTCAGTCAGTCAGCCATTCAATCCTCCAACCAGTCAGTCAGCCAGCCAGCCAGTCAGTAATCCAGTCAACCAGTCGGTCAGTCAGTCATCCAGTTAGCCAGTCAGCCAGTCAGTCAGTCAGTCATCCAGTCATCCAGTCAGTCATCCAGTCAGTCGGTCATCCAGCCAATCAATCCTCCAGTCAGTCAGTCCCTTACATGTATTGTGGAGACCAGGGGCTGATGTAGGTGCCGTTGAGAGTCCAGCGGTACTGCAGGGGCCAGCTGCCCCCCGCCACACAGGTTAGCACCAGACGGTTGCCCTCCAGCACCACCTGCTGCTGCTGCTGGGGCCCCCCTGCCGAGCCACGCGGGTAGGGGGCCACTTCTGAGAGAGAGAGAGAGAGAGAGAGAGAGAGAGGTTAGTTGTCATGTCAAAACATTTACAGTGAGTCAGTTAGACTTTCACATAGGAATGGAGCAGCGTTTAGTCATTAGCTTTGGTCGTTGATGCCAGCGCATGCACTCACTGCACCATTCCACATGTACCCAATAGAGACAAGGAGGCCCAGCCATTGGCTGAGGGCTCCGTCCATTCTGTTTCATCAAGCCCGCCTCTAAGACCACTTTGAGACAGAGAGAGAGAGAGAGAGAGAGAGAGAGAGAGAGAGAGAGAGAGAGAGAGGCTGATGGGTGGAAGAGAATTATGGGGGAGAGAAATAAAGAGAGAATGGAGGAGAGAGGAGGAGGGAGGATTTTTGGAGGGCAAAATTTATTCGCCCTATTTTGATCACAACCATCTGTCGTCACACACACACACACACACACACACACACACACGGCTGGGTTACAGAGGCAGGTTTATCTGGTGGCTACAGTGTGGACAGGTCTATAACTCTGCACAAGAGCCTCGCCCTCTTCCTCCCTCTTTCTTTCATCCCTCCATCACCGTATCACCTCCCAGACCTCTCTCCTCTCTGCTTGTCCATCTTCCTCCCGTCCTCCCCCGTCATTCTTTTTCCTTCCCGCTCTTCACTGTCTGCGCTCAAAGTCCCCCAAAACAATCTCTACCCCCTCCCTCCTCCACAGCCTCTCTCTCTCTCTCTCTCTCTCTCTCTCTCTCTCTCTCTCTCTCTCTCTCTCTCTCTCTCTCTCTCTCTCTCTCTCTCTCTCTCTCTCTCTTTCTTTCTTTCTTTCTTTCTCTCCTAGATTGATTGCCGTGTGCACCGGCACAGGGAAGTGTTCCATCTAAGAAGGATTTATTTGAGAGAGCAAGGGGAAAGAGAGAGAGGGGGAAAGAGAGAGAGAGGGGGAGAGAGAGAGAGAGAGAGAGAGAGAGAGAGAGGGGAGAGAGAGAGAGGGGGGGGGGGAGAAAGAGAGCATAAGTGTGTGTGTTTCTGAGGATTTATCTGGAATATTCCCGTCTCACCAGACGTAGCTTGGCTTTGCGAGGACTCCAATCTCACACTGCTGCTGAGACTACCACCATAACTCACCACTGCCTGCCACCAGTGTGCGCATGTGAGACTGTGTGTGTGTGTGTGTGTGTGTGTGTGTGTGTGGGTATGGGTGTGTGTGTGTGCGATACAGAAGCACAGTGCTGACAGAGGATATGCCACAAGTGGACTATAACTGTGTTGGCGCGCGTGCAGCGTGTGTGTGTTGTTACGGCAGCCCGGCGAGTCCCTCAGCGGTCCAGCTCATTTATGCTCTGTTGAAAAGGGACTCTGACACACACAAACAACGCCCACACACTCCACACACACACACCGACCTGTCGATATTGTATACCCATGACGACATAAATCTAGACAGCAAACACAATCATGGCTGGCCCTCCTCTCTACCTCTATCTCCTCCCAAACGTCCGGCTGTGAGTGGACTCCTTTACACTGAGGCAGCATGCTGTCCTGCTCTCCCTCACTCAGGCCACAGCTTAGCTTGTTAGTCATTGTTTCATGACTAAAACACAGATGTTTTAGTCTTATTTTATTCTAGGAGTAAGTTTTAGGAGACAAAATTGTTGTGCTTTTTTGTGCGTTGTTAATAATAGATGAAAGGCCAGTTTTGATTTGCTTATGTCTTTCTCCGTTGTCTTAAACTAATTTAGTCCAGCACCAAGCCCAGTGTATCGACTGGGGAGTGCTGTTCTGGCCAATAATATCATGCTATAATATCATTAGAGGGGGGGAGTCAGCACTCAT
>CM030176.1:9471540-9479040 GCA_017639675.1 Aplochiton taeniatus
CACACACACACACTCTTCCTGTCTCGCCAGGGCTCCGCCGCCCTCCCTCTGTCTGGAGAGGTAACAGCTGCTCCACGTGGGAGGTAACCGTTGTGACGTTGCGTTTTCCTCCGCTCAGCTAGACAACGCATTCCGACAGCCCTCCTTGGCGTTCCCTTGGAGGCGATGCGTGAGAGACTGCTAGTGGGTGATTCCCATGATTCCCACAGCACTGTTAAGAGGTGTGGTGGGTGTTTTCACGGGGACCCTCCCGAGTCCCCACGTATTCGGAAACCACGTTTTATGACGAAATGTCGGAAGGCATAATCTGCCATCCCTTGCAGATTGTTGGAGCGTTTTCAGGTTGGGTGAACGGAGTGTGGGGGGCTTGTCAAATCCAGCCCTCCCCCTCCCTCTGGCCCTGTCCTGGACTTGTGCTCGGGGTTCCGGGGTTCATCAGGAGTAAAAAGAAAAGGATTACGCCGACGCTGTTTCTTCCGTTTCCTCTCTCTCTCTCTCTCTCTCTCTCTCTCTCTCTCTCTCTCTCTCTCTCTCTCTCTCTCTCTCTCTCTCTCTCTCTCTCTCTCTCTCTCTCTCTCTCTCTCTCTCTCTCTCTCTCTCTCTCTCTCTCTCTCTCTCTCTCTCTCTCTCTCTCTCTCTCTCTCTCTCTCTCTCTCTCTCTCTCTCTCTCTCTCTCTCTCTCTCTCTCTCTCTCTCTCTCTCTCTCTCTCTCTCTCTCTCTCTCTCTCCAGCTCAGTCCACGCCAAATCCCCTCGGTTAAAAGCAAAGTGTCTTTTGTTGCAGCCGGTAAAAAGCCAAAAACAGCGACCACGACAACAACAACACACACACACACACACACACACACACACACACACACGGAGACGCGCAGGGATCTTCCCAACCTGTACTCTATCCATAGTGAGACATGAGTGATCAGAGAAAGGAGAAATGGAGAGGGGGCACGGAGAGGAGGAGGAGGGGATTAAAAGGCTTCCAGGGAACAGAGAGAAGGCAGGGAGGGAGGAGAGGAGAGAAGGCAGGGAGGGAGGAGAGGAGAGAAGGCAGGGAGGGATGAGATGAGAGAAGGGTGACGACGGAGGAGAGGAGTGTAATAGGAAGTGAGCGTTCGCTCCCAAAGCTATCTGACACCAAGACTAGGGCACAACCCTTTCTACTTACACACACTAAAACACACTTTTCTCAAATCAATGCTGGTCGGACAACCATGCCGCCAGCATTGTACTCGTGCACACACACACCTACACACACACACACACACACACACACGCACTTAGACAGTCCTCACTCTCTAACTCTCCCTCTTCTGTGTCTATGTTCTCTGTGCCTCTCTCAAGCCGTCCATCAAGGCTATTCCTGGCTAATTGCCCCCTCTTCTCGTAGACAGCGCCCCCCCCACCTTCTCTTCTCCCCCTAACTGGACCAGGAGGAACCAGCCAAGAGCATAAAAGGCTTCTTTACTTTTCTATGTCTCTTCATTTAAAGATGTCTGTTTGAAAACTTGAACTGAATGAAAACCTAAGATATATGTTGTGTGTGTGTGTGTGTGTGTTTGTGTGTGTAAGGTCGTGTGTTGTGGGGGACATAAAACCTCTCCATCCACTTGTCTTCCCATCATCCTCTCAGACAGCTGCCACTGTGCTGACCTTGGGGGTAGCGTCACTTTTGAAGTGATTGACGAAACGGATCCTTTCATTCATTATTGAAGGCCCAGATCAAACCCTGCCGCCCGCCGTATCGCCGTGACGACCGCAAAGACCAGACAAGGGTGAGGAGGATGGGGAGAGAGAAGGGAGGAGAGACGGGGAAGGTCGAAAGAGAGGAGCGAGAGAAAAAACCGAAGGAGAGGGAGGAGGGCTGGCCGAGAGAACGACAGAGAGAAAGAGACTTCTCATCTGTTAAATCTATTTATCCTGCAATAGTGACCGTCTCTCTCTCTACCTCTCTCCGTCTCTCTCTTTCTGCTCCCCTTTCCATCTCTCTCTCTCTCTCTCTCTCTCTCTCTCTCTCTCTCTCTCTCTCTCTCTCCGAAGTGCAGCGAGCAGTGTCACAGGCTGCAGCAGTATCCAGAACACACCGCTTTGGTTTTAGCAACAGGAATAACCGGCTTCTCTCTCTCTCTCTCTCTCTCTCTCTCTCTCTCTCTCTCTCTCTCTCTCTCTCTCTCTCTCTCTCTCTCTCTCTCTCTCTCTCTCTCTCTCTCTCTCTCTCTCTCTCTCTCTCTCTCTCTCTCTCTCTCTCTCTCTCTCTCTCCATCCTTGTGCAACCTTTCCAGCGACTTCATTGATTGGAGCTGGGCGGAACCATACGTCTCCATTAGAGTCGTCCGCAGTGGGTGTGAAGGGGCAGCCAGCCCCACCAGAAAGCCTGCGCGCCCTGCCAGCGTGTGCCGGAGGTGAGGTGCTCATTTCGTACAGCATCAATATTAATACCCGGCTCGCCATCTCGGAGGCGCGTGGCAACACGGCATTGTTTGCGGAAGCATGAACGACATAATAGCTCAATCTCTTTCTTTAATCCCTCTCTCTCTCTCTCTCTCTTTCTCTCTCTCTCTCTCTCTCTCTCTCTCTCTCTCTCTCTCTCTCGTTAATCCCATCCTCTGTCTCTATCGCTCTATCTCTCTCGCTGTCTTTTTGTCCATTCTGTTCAAATTGCGGGGCTATTGTGGGCTAGGTAATAGGCTTTTAAAGGCTGCAGGTCCACGTGTGAATGTCCACTATTCATAATGGCCTAATCTGTATTCTCTCTCATGTGGTTGTTAGCGGCTCACTGCAAAAACTGGCCGCCAACTGAAGAAGACCAGATATGGTATTACAGTCACTACCTCCCTCCCTCCCTATCTCCCCTCTCTCCCTCCCTCCCTATCTCCCTCCCTCCATATCTCCCCTCTCTCCCCCCAGACCCCCCCCCCCCCCCTCCAACCTCCAAAACCTCCTTCACTCTTTCTCTTCTCCTTCTCTCCCTCCGTCCCTTCACCTGCCAGCCTCACTCCTTCTCTCCCTCCCTCCCTCCTTCCTTCCGTGCCTTGCGGCTCCTTCCTCTCCTCCGACAAGGGCAGTCCGGTGGCGTTCCATGGGAAAGACAAACAGTAGAAACGTTCTTTTTGAAAGCTCCAATTAATTCAATAAAGCCACAGAGGGAGATATCCTTGAGAAGTCCATGTCCATTTTCCTTTCGTACGCATTGGACACGCACACACACGTGCGCACACACACGCGCGCACACACACACACGTAAAAACACACACACAGTAATAGGAGCATTGCAAGATGAAAAAGCGCTTCCTATAGAAGGAAATGTGACACAGGTCAAAGGCCATTCTTTCTTTTTTCTTCTCTATTGCCTCTTCAGTCGGTCAGAAAAGGAGGAGTTATGTGAAGAGGGACGTTTCAGATCAGACACCGGCGCTTCTGGTGCTACTTGCACCATGAAAGGGCTCTCCCACACACGCATATGCACACGCACACACACACACACATACGTTTATAGGAATCAAGTTGGCACTTGTCAAACTCTGATTCGTAATGCAAAGAGACAGGAAGACTCATGCAAACTCTGCATAGCCTGTGTACACACACACACTCACTCACTCACTCACTCACTCACTCACTCACACACTCACACACTCAAATCATTTTTTCTTTTAGACAACTGAGTGTTCCCTTAGGACAGATGTTTCCAGCTCAATGTCTTCACTTGACTAGAGCGTGTGTGTGTGTGTGTGTGTGTGTGTGTGTGTGTGTGTGTGTGTGTGTTTGTCAATAAAACGTCAAAGACCCGAATATAACATTTCCAGATTTGACCCTCTGACTCCAACCCTCTCTTCAACCCTCTCTCCCTGCCATCCTCTCTCGCCTCCCCCCTACCCCTGCCCCACTCTCTTCATCCCACTATCCCCGTCTCTCTCTCTCTTTATCCCTCTCTCGCTCTCTCTCCTGCTCCCTCTTTCCCCTAACACTCACACATTCTAAGGTACTTAGCTAAATCCCTAAAAGTTTACTCCCTCCTCATGCCAGGCTCTCTCTCTCACACACACACACACACACAGCAAAGCCCTGTTGAGTCACCCTTCCTACCGGTAAGAGAGTCCTACTAATGGGCTAAATTTGGAGGCAGGGAGAAAGTGAGAGAAAAAATAAATGTAAAAACAGCACCCTGGTAATAAAGCCCCCTGCTCTCTCTCTCACTATTTCAAAAAACCTGTGCACTGCACACACAGACACACACACACACACAGACACACACACACAGTGAGAAGAGCAGTGCAGAGGATTGAGGACTTCAAAGCGAGACAGGAATTTAAAGTTCAGAGTTTCAGCTCTTCCACTCTCCCTGGGTTCCTGGATATTTAGAAGTCGATGCAGCTTGGTAAGGGGTGTGTGTGTGTGTGTGTGTGTGTGTGTGTGTGTGTGACAGCAAGAGAGAGAAAGAGAGAATGATGGAAAATGTGTGTGTGAGTGGGAATAGGAGTGTGTGTGCTTGTCTATGTATGAGCCTGTGGCTTTAGAATGTACTTTTGATTGATCTGAACCATAACATTGTGCACGTGTGTGTGCGTGTGTGTGTGTGTGTGTGTGTGTGTAGTCATTGGTAGTCCTCCTACTATGCGGCCCCCCACCTCAATCTTATTAAACATTAGCAGGAAGACTGATTTCAGGTGAGTGAGGGCAACGCCTCTTTCTCTCCCTCTCTCCTTTTCTCCCTCTCTCCTTTTCTCCCTCCCTCTCTTTCTCCATCATACACCCCCCCCCCTCCCCCATTGTCTCTCCCTTCTCTCTACTTGTCAATCCTTCCCCCTCTTCCTCCGCCATTTCTCTCTGTGAGACTACCCCCCCTCCTCCTCTTCCTCATTTCTCCTCTGTCCTCCTCCTCCTCCGGTGGTTCTGTCATTTAGCCTCCCAGCCGGTGATGAAGCGCTCCATCATTCCCTCCATGCAGTCAGCACTTTTATTCATTCACTCCTTCATTTCAATCTCCCCCCCCTTTCTGTATGTCTGCCCCTTTCATTATTTATATCAGCCTTTATGGTTATGATCACGAGGGTGGGGGCGTACACTCACACTCGCAGGCACACACACACACAAAGGCTGCCGCACATGCTGTGGTTTCTTCGACTCGGGGGAGGGGGGCCTGCTTGATCACACACACACACACACACACACACACACAGAGAGAGTGGTGTAGGTCGGGACCTATTTCCCTTTGGTGTGCTGATGAGATGAACACAGCCTCTCCCCGGCTGGATTGGACGTGACACCCTCTTTAATCTACATTCAGCAGGCCCGGCCAGAACACAGGCAGCCAGCTGCAGGCGGCCCGCGGGCCCCAGGTATGGCCCTCATGAATAGCTAATGGAGAAAAACACACTGATTCACCCAAAATGGCTTTCTATCGCCCGCTACCTTGCAGACGCGGCGATGGGAGGGGAGGGGGGGTGAGAAGGCAGACTAACTAAAGGCTGGGGAGACCAGAGTGCCAGAGAAATGGCCAGAATTACATAAAGTTATTGGGGGAAAAGGCGCAAGGAAAGTCATTTCACACGCGGCCCCATCTGCTTCTCCGTCCGACTCGCCGGCTTATCGGCGTGCATGATAAACAGGCTCAATAAACAGTAGCACCACACGCACACACACACACACACACACACACACACACACACACACACACACACACACACACACACACACACACACACACACACACACACACGGTCAAACAACGCCTCGTGCTGGGTAACGATGAAGTAGTGACGACTGGGGTTCCCATCGGCCAAGCGGTGGAGGGGTCTGGGTTACCATGGACACGTCGAAAACGGACGGCTTTAGGGAATACGGTGCGGTTGCCAACGTGATCTGGACAATGCGTGCGTGTGTATGCGCGTGTGTGTGAGTGTGTGTGTCCTCCTGTGTCTCCTGGAGAGAGTGCCTTGAACTGCATCGACAGGGCTCCAGCTATTCATTCAGACAGCAGTGCCGTAGCAGGGACATGACAACACTGTCTGTCTCTCTGGCGCGCGCGCGCGCAGACACACACACACACACACACACACACACACACACACACACACACACACACACACACACACACACACACACACACACACACACACACACACACACACACAGGCCATGTTAAAGCAGATTGGCAGCGACAGGTAATAAGCTGTAATCTTATTGTGAATGCTGGACTAGAACACAGAGATAGATGATATTGTTGCACACACACACACACACACAGCACTATCAACGCACAATAAACACTTTGTTTTAAAAGTTGCTGAACAAGTTTGTGTGTGGGTGGGTGGATGTGTGTACTCTATGTTCTATGTACGTGGACTTTAATTAGAACAGCCATTACTGCTGCAGTGAATTCTAGAAATGACCGGACTGCATCGATCCCTGTGTGTGTGTGTGTGTGTCCAAACTCATCCCCACGGTACAATCTCAGTTTTAAACAGGCACTTTTCACGTCTTTGATCTGACGCGTGACTTTGACCTTTTACACCGCTTTCAATCAGGTCCTCCCCAGGTCTGGCTTCTTGACTCCCACTCCTCACACAGACAAACACACACAAACACACACACACACACACACACACACACACACACACACACACACACAATGACAGATGCTGTCAGCAGTTGACAAGGTTTTATATCACCACAGACACGGAGCTGCCCCCCTCTCCCTCCGCTCCTCGACCCCACGACCAAGCCATGATGAGGGATGGGACAATCTGCACTGTGACAGCTCCACTCACACTCACACTGACACACACACACACACACACACATACACACACACACACACACACACACAGCGCCACACACCAAACAACTTTAAACAGGGAATTACCCTAAAGTGTTGGAAATGGCAAGTCGCTGCCCTTATTGTATGAAAAAGAGAATAAAGGAACGTGTGTGTGTGTGTGTGGTGCTAAAGGCTTTGTAGAACTCATGTTCATCATAACTGTGATGTTGTTGCCTCGGGGCTTTGCAGCATAAAGCAATTTCCCTCTCGTTACACACAAACACACACACACACACACACACACACACACACACACACACACACACCCATGGAGGGACGCAAAGACTGCACACACACACTACCTCCTATACACACTTTAAGCATCTGAACCAACCACAAAAAGACACTACGCACATACAATCCTTCCATCTATCTTCAAGTCGGGGGAGATGCTTTTTTCGGGAGCTAGACTCCCAGCGCGCTGACTGCCAGCGTGTGTGTGTGTGTGTGTGTGTGTGTGGTTGCCATGGGAGATGCTTAAACACCATAGGAAGGTCTCGAGGGTTCAAGGTAACGATTAAAAAGGAACGTTGGCGTTCCAGCGTTCCCGACGCTCCGTTTTAAGTCTCCCGCTGAGCACTCCGTAACATTCCTACAGGAAAAAAAACTCTTCTGAGAACCAAGAGCCCCTACGGTTCAGCGAGAATAGGAAGACAACAGAGGAATATTCTGGGGCTGGAATAATAATAC
>CM030176.1:9484040-9491540 GCA_017639675.1 Aplochiton taeniatus
ACAGCTAAAAGCACGCTCACCCATGGAGCAAAGTTTAGCGTGGGGGACTAATACAAGGCCTGAGTCAGAGGAGCGGAGATTGCGAGTCGGAGTGTGGGGGTGGAGGAGTTCAGCCATGTAAGTAGGTGCCAGTCCACATAGTGCTTTGTAAGTAGTTAACATGAGTTTAAATGCGGAATTTGACAAGCAGCCAGGGGGAGTTTGACAAGGGTGGGGGTGATGTGTTGCCAAGGCCTGGCGCGAGGGAGAATTCTGGCAGCAGAGTTTCGTATGTGTTGGAGTCTGTTTACTGCTCTGGCCGGAAAACCAAAGAGAGCGGCATTGGAATAGTCCAAACGGGAGATGAGAAAGAACGAGGGTCTCTGCGACGGAATCAGTGGGTCGAAGGCGAGAAACGTCTCTGTGTTATGGCCAGTGCCATGCCTCTGTTCTGTGTGTGTTTTGGTTTGTTCCTTTCCTTTCTGTGTCCCCCTGCTGGTCCCTCTGTGTATGTGTCTGTGGCATGGGCGTGTCTGTCTCCCTCTCCAGCTCCACCGCCACACCTGTTCCCTGTTGCAATCAGCCTACCTGCCTCCAATTATCTCATCAACTCTTCAGTATATCTACCCTGGTTTTTCATCCACTCATTGTCAGATTGTTGTTCCAGTTCAGTGGACTACTCCTCGTCGTGACGGCTAGCCTGCTGCTCAATAAAACCATCAAAACCCTCATTCCACTCTCCTTGCCTGTGTCCTGCGTTTGGGTTCACTCTGTAAAACTTAACACTCTGAAGTGGGAAAAAAGCTAACTTTGGGATGTGTGAGGTTCAAACGACCGGGACGGGTCAAAGATCCCGCCGAGGTTCTTGAAGGCGGTGCTGGAGCGGATAATGGAACCATCGACGATCATATCTCGCTGTCCCAGCTTTGTAGTCCAAGCCGTCTCTCAACTCTGTTATTTTCACGTTTAATTTAAGGATGCTAGCAGTAATCCACGCCTTGACTTCCAAAGAGGCAGTTCGCAACCAGTGTGGGGAGGCAAGATGGCGGTGGGGTTAATGTGCATGTAAATCTGTCATCTGCATAAATGGGGAATTTTAAGAGAAAATGGTGCAGAATAGGGCCGTGTGGGAGCTTGTGTATAATAAAAAAAGCCTAGGACTGAGCCTTGAGGGAAATGGTTTCTTCATTTATGTTGAAGTTGAAGTTTATCGTTTTATTGTAAGTTATATACTTAGCGGGAGAGAGAGACAAAAAGGGAAGAGAGAGAGGCAGGTCAGGTCTGTATCGTTCACATTACCTCTGACACTGCTGTCTTACTGCCTGTTTGTCTGTCTTCAATCTGTCTTACTGCCTGTCTATCAGTCTGTTTGTCTGTCTGTCTGCCTCTTCTGTCTGTCTGTCTGTCTGTGAGGACAGACGTGTACTTATGCAGGAGGAGAAACAGCCACGCCCGCCGCCTCCCTCTTGGCATAGCCACTCAGAGAAATGAGAATTCACACCGCACCATTGAATCCTCGTAGATATTCAGACCGTGATCTCTCCCTGTCTCCTAGAACCCCCCCCCCAATACACACACACACACACACACACACACACACAGTAGGCAGACACACTATCAGGTAAGGTATTAAAGCCCCTGTCCCTCAATCCCAGGGAGCAGGCCTCTCCCGTCCTGAGGGGATTAGCGATAGGAGAGGGGTCGGAGAGAGGAGACTAGACGGAGCAGACGAGAGGCCGAGACGGAGGGCAGGAGCTCCAGGGAGCCACGGAGCGCAAGGCTGATAGGAACTGATTGGGAAGGAATGGAGAGAAGCAACAGCAGGGGAGGGAGAGAGAGAGAGGCGGTAGAGGGTGGAAGAGACAAAGAAAAGGAGAGATAGAAAAAAGAAAGAAACCAAGAGATGGAAAGAAAGAGAAAAGAAACACAGAGAAAGAATGAGAGGGAGAGCAAGTGGGAGGGAGGGAGGAGGTAAGGATTGATGGTAAAACAAATTGGCCATCTAAACTGAAAGATATTAAGACTGAAGGAGAGAAAGAACAAAGTGGAAAGAAAAAGAAATGAACAGATAAAGTGTGTGTGCGCACACGCCTGTGTGTAGGTGTGTGTGCGTGCGTGTGTATGTGTATGTGTGGCAGGGTATAACGGTTGTCATTGTACACTCCTTTAGCAGGGGACCTACAAAACTTCCTTTAGCATTTAACAAGCAAACACCATAGATTTATCACTTCCCTTTAGATGGAACATACCGTATACAAGACGCCCACACACACACAGAGACACACATACACACCGTGATTCATATATCGGGGGGCAGCCGGTAAATGGTAAAATGGTAAATACATTAGAGCACAGTCTCTCTACAGTTCATCTCTTTCTCTCTCTGGTAATGCACCTTTCATAAACTCGCCCCAACACAAACACACACACACACACACACACACACACATACACACACACACACACACACACACACACACACCACCCACACACACTGTCCCGTCCATGCTGATTTATAGTGTGTCCCTTCAGTTTACCAGTTCCCTGCATGGTAAAAGCTGGCCTTTCAAATTCAGCCACTAACACACAGAGGCACTCCATCTACAGTCAACTCTCACCTGAGAGGGAGGGTGTTACGTCCACACCTATCCAGGTGTGTCCTTGTTTTGGTGTTCTGTTTCCCTCCCTCTGTTGCTCTCATGTCTCTATCATTCACCATTAGATTCCCGCCTGCAGTTTATTTTTAAACCGTCATCATTACTCCATTCCTCAACCAACCAATCAGCGGGATATCCTTCCGGATAAAGCACCCTGGTTGTCGACCAATGAGGAGCCGACTTGTCTTTGAATTATCTGTGTGTTTGTTGTCGGTTCTCGAAGTTGGTCTGGGTGGTTACGTGTTTTCGACTATGGTGGTTAGTCTATGAAAACGAAGGTTTTCATTCGGATTGTATCGTTGTTAACGTAATTTGTTGTTCTTGTTGTCAGTCCTGTACGCGGTGCAGCCGATTTATTTATATCCATTGTTCGGTCTTGTACTCGGTGCAACCGTTCGCGTCACTATAACATCCTGTACTCTGTACAGTTTATAATTTCAGTTTATATTTGCTACCAAAGGAGCAAGCGGGGCAGGTAAGCAACCCATGGGTATACATCCTCTGCCCGTAGATAACCACTGTCTATTTCATTAGGTCAGAGGACGGATGCCGCCCATGTATTTAAGTTTGGAAGTATTTTGTTAGGCAGATTAGCTTTTTATTCTTTTTATGTTTTCTTGTATGGCACCGTTCAGTCCCGTTTGTTACCTGTTTTTGATTTCTTGTAATAAATTTGTAAAGTGATCCATCTCTTCGTTGGCCTGGCAATTACTTAGCCGACATCAAGTCTGACAAGATCAACCTTTGTTACGGATCTCGACCACTTCCTAGACCTGGTCATATACTATCCCTGGGGTTCGTAACAGAGGGAGGGAGAGAAGGAGGGAGGGGCAGATCCAGCAGCCAGCGCGGCACAGGAAGGAGGTAGGTGGGGGGTGGGAGCAGAGTCAGAATGACATCCGTCATTAGTATGACTAAGTGTGTGTGAAATTGTTGCTTGGAGAAAGCAGAGGACTAACATATTATATCAAATGAAGGGACGTGGACATCACATGTTGTAACTCACCACCGCTGGGCGGGTTGGCTTCTGAGTAAGCTTTACTTGGTAGAAACCGCATTTCACACACGCACGCACACGCACACGCACACACACACGTGCGCACACGCAGACACATACGCACATGCAGGCGTAACCCAGTAAAGTCTTCTTTACAGCCTGACCAACTCTCAGGGTCCAGGACATAGCTCAAAGTTACTATACACACTAGGAGAAGAGTGGAGGCGGGAACAAAATTACTAATTCTATCCCTCTCCGTGCTCTTACACAGTGTGTAGTGCTTCTAGGCCTTTGTGTGTGTGTGTGTGTGTGTGTGCTTCAGTCAGTCTAAAGAGGGTAGATCAAAGTCCTGCTGTCTGACTAATCAGAGCAGTGATCTGACACGCTGTCCTCCAGCTACTCTAGTCTTTCTCCATCTCACCATCTCTCCGTCACTCCCTCTCTCTCTCTCCCCCTCTCCTTCGGCCTCTCTCTACTGCTCTCACCCCCACATACAAACACTCCCATCGAACATACAAACAGAAAAGAATATGAGACAAAATGAGTGGGGTTCTAAGAGAAAGAATGTGTAGTGTGTAGTGTTTGTGTGTGTGTGTATGTGTGTGTGTAGGAATGCTCAGGCGAGGACATTATTGTGAGCAGCGGCAGCTGGGGTTGCCAATTGGGGCAGTCACCGTTGGGTTTAAGAGTCTGGATCTGGCAACCTGCCAGCAGCCGCCTCACAAACCCTACATCAACCTGAGGTGGAAAAGAACACACGCGCTATGCAAACACACACACACACACACACACACACACACACACACACACACACACACACACACACCACCAACACAAGAAATACGCAGCACACAGAACTGCTAAAGAACTCTAATTCAACTAACTGGCCGTGTGAGGGAACGTTCCAGACGGAAGTCTTTAACGGCTGTTTAAAAAACAAACACACATGGCTCCTAGTGGGGATTTATTCCTCTGTCAGCTTGCCTTCATGCTTTGTAAGCGTCTGACGACGGTGGGACGCCCAGGCCTCTCATTAAGGAAGTAGGCCAGGCCGAGGGCAGAGCTGTGGGCTGGGGGAGAGGAGGTGTTACTGGGACTGAAGAGGGCCTTCACACGCTGTGCCCGGACACAGATACACATTGTTATAATGATTATATGATATATATATATACAGTACTGTGCAAAGGTTTTAGGCAGATGTGAAAAAATGCAAAGAGATTGATTTAGAGATTGATTTAGATTGTTCATTTGTTCATTCACTTTGCATTTAGCTAATTGATAAAAACAAACTATTAACACTTCGATTTTTGAAAGCATTCCTACTTTATACACCTGCCTAAAACTTTTGCACAGTGTGTATCTATATATATATATACAGTGAAGGAAATAATTATTTGATCCCTTGCAGATTTTGTAAGTTTGTCCACTGACAAGGAAATGAAAGGTCTATCATTTCAATGGTAGGTTTATTTTAACATTCAGAGATAGAATAAAAAAAAAGAAATCCAGAAAATCACATTACATAAAATATATACATTGATTTGCATTTGATTGAGTGAAATAAGTATTTGATCCCCTATCAACTAGCAAGAATTCTGGGCTGTCTAAGGACGTCAGGGACAAGATTGTAGACCTGCACAAGGCTGGAATGGGCTACAAGACCATCGGCAAGCAGCTCGGTGAGAAGGAGACAACTGTTGGTGCAATTATTCGAAAGTGGAAGAAACACAAAATGACCATCAATCGCCCTTGGTCTGGGGCTCCATGCAAGATCTCTCCTCGTGTGGTATCGAGGATCATGAGAAAGGTGAAGGACCAACCGAGAACTAAACGGGAGGAGCTTATTAATGATCTCAAGGCAGCTGGGACCACAGTCACCAAGAAAACCATTGGTAATACACTACGCAGGAATGGATTAAAATCCTGCAGCGCCCGAAAGGTCCCCCTGCTCAAGAAGGTACATGTACAGGCCCGTCTGAAGTTTGTCAATGAACACCTGAATGATTCAGAGGAGGCTTGGGAGAAGGTGCTGTGGTCAGATGAGACCAAAATCGAGCTCTTTGGCATCAACTCGACTCGCCGTGTTTGGAGGAAGAGAAATGCTGACTATGACCCCAAGAACACCATCCCCACCGTCAAGCATGGAGGTGGAAACATTAGGTTTTGGGGGTGTTTCTCTGCTAAGGGGATAGGACAACTTCACCGCATCGAGGGGAGGATGGACGGGGCGACGTACAGTGAAATCTTGGGCGACGACCTCCTTCCCTCAGCCAGGACACTAAAAATGGGTCGTGGGTGGGTCTTCCAGCACGACAATGACCCAAAACACACTGCCATGGCAACAAAGGAGTGGCTCAGGAAGAAGCACATTAAGGTCATGGAGTGGCCGAGCGAGTCTCCAGACCTTAATCCCATAGAAAATCTATGGAGGGAGCTGAAGCTTCGAGTTGCCAAACGACAGCCTCGAAACCTTAAGGATTTGGAGAGGATATGCAAAGCGGAGTGGACCAAAATCCCCCCTGAGATGTGCGCAAACCTGGTAACCAACTACAAGAGACATCTGACCTCCGTGCTTGCCAACAAGGGTTTCTCCACCAAGTACTAAGTCATGTTGTGCTAGGGATCAAATACTCTTTCACTCAATCAACTGAAAATCAATGTATATATTTTATATAATGTGTTTTTCTGGATTTCTTTTTTTTTATTCTATCTCTGAATGTTAAGATAAGCCTACCATTGAAATTATAGACCTTTCATTTCCTTGTCAGTGGACAAACTTACAAAATCTGCAAGGGATCAAATCATTATTTCCTTCACCGTATTTGATCTTATATTATTTGGTTCTTTAGTATTAAACGAGAGAGAAGAATATTGCGCTATAGTGAGACACCCTAACCTTCCATGGACAAAATGTCTGTTTTGCTGACGGTCTGCTGATGGGCTACACCATGATCAGCTAGCTAGCTGTAGCGTCATGTGCTGTATATGTATGCATAAATGATAGGCTGCCAACGCAGGCACTGATCATCTTCCACTTGGAGCCCTGCACAACAGGAACTTGACTATTCCCGAGACTACAACTGGAAAGGCTCTATGGGATGAGCCCATCCTATTAATTCCATTTAGGATCACCGCTCACAGAACTTAATGGATCGAACAACTCACCAAGATAATTAAAACGGAAACACACTTTGTTGTATGTTCGTAGACTTGAGGCCCTTTACCTCACCCTATCGCTTAAGCTAAATTGTCGTAGAGTCGATTATAAAGTAACATCGTAAAGAGTGATCGCAATCGCAACAGACAAATAAATCCTGTTAAAGATCTGTGTGCCTTAAACCGTGAGACTTTGAGTTAATCTTTTTCCCCTCAGTTTAAAAAGTTTTCTCAATTTTGGTTGATACTACAGAGCCAAATCTAAGTCCACATATTTTCCAACCTAATTCTTAACTGAAATATAGACTGCTAGATTTAGGTAACAAAGGTTAATACTTCCCATTTTCAGCATAACATTTTGTACTGTACGGAAACGCTGACACACCTAACAACTACCTTACCTAGTCTCACACACATTAAATATTAACACAGACACACAGGTTCATCACAATAAGATGGTGGTCATTATGAGTGTGTGTGTGTGTGTGTGTGTGTGTGTGTGTGTGTGTGTGTGTGTGTGTGTGTGTGTGTGTGTTGTGTTCCCAGTGGCATCAAACACACTGGTGCGCCCTCGCTCCTCTTCTGCTCACCTCTGTTTTGAAGTTACCTGACCTTCGTCCTCCACCCTCTCTCTCTTGGTTTCCGTTTCCATCTCTCTCTCTCTCTCTCTCTGAGTCAGTGGGGTGGAAGAGGGGTGTATGACACGCTCCA
>CM030176.1:9496540-9499040 GCA_017639675.1 Aplochiton taeniatus
CTCTCTCTCTCAGCATCTGTGGCCCAGCACGGCACATTCCAAAACCATGATTTTTCCTGGATCCCGAAAAGAAAGTGTGGCGTTCTGGCACTGACCTGTTCCTCCCTGCAGGAACCTTATTGGACTCTCTGAGTGTGTGTGTGTGAGTGTGTGGGTACGGTAACTGCTGGGTGGTTTAAATGTCTGCTGGGACATCAAATGAGAGCAGGTCAGAAGACACACACACACGCACACACACACAACCCTAACACAGTCACATAGAGGGGGTGAAGTAATAAGCATGGCTGGTCCATGCAGGGAGGTGGAACTGAGAAACCATTGCACATTCATTTCTATTCACACTCTCTCTCTCACACACACACAGACAGACACACACAAACACACGCACACACACAAAAACACACACTCAAAGTACGTTTGCTTGCACTGAGCTAGAAATTGCTGCTATTGAAACTCAGGGGAGGCACAAATAATATGTATCGCCGAGCGAAGTAGGGAGAAAGGTAGGGAGGGAAAAGTGACCGCCAACTGCAACGGTGATTGTGTGTGTGTGTGTCTGAGTGTGAGTGAAAAGAGAGTTTTTGAGTTGAATCCCTTGTTTATCTTTTGTTGGGAGTGCTAGGTGTGTACGTGTGTGTGTGTGTGTGTGTGTGTGTGTGTGTGTGTGTGTGTGTGTGTGTGTGTGTGGAGGGGGTGTCTGTGTGGGTGGGTGGGGGCGCGTCAGCCGCATTTACTGAAGAGCAAAATGGCTTGTGATTCAATGACGCAGTGCTAGATTGGACTCCCCTCGGTACACTGGGGCGGTGTGTGTGTGTGTGTGTGTGTGTGTATGTGTGTGTGTGTTTGTGTATGTGTGTGTGTTTGTGGGGGCTGGCTGAATGCAGAGGTACTTATCTAGGCGGTTTTATGCTGAGTCGCAGGTATATGGAGAGGCTTAAACACAATCAAGCAGCAGGGTGCTACTTCTGCCATCTCCACAGGCCATACATCAATATGCCTATGCATTGTGTACTCCAGCGCCCATCTCGGTGTGTGTGTGTGTGTGTGTGTGTGTGTGTGTTGTGCTCTCGGTAATAGAATTCTGGGCTACCCGTTGAGTCTGAGAAGGTTGTGCGTGGGAGACAAACATGCTGAAGGGGAAGGGACGGGGACCACAGAGCCGGACAGAGTGCGGGAAAGGAGACGAGAAAGAGGACGGAGGGTGTGTGTGTGTGTGTGTGTGTGTGTGTGTGGGGGGGGGGGGGGGTGGGGGCGTTGGAGCCCACCACACATCACTGCCCGCCAGCAGCGGCTAGGAGGGAAACACGTCAACATGTAGGCAGAACCTTCCTGATGGAGGATCTGGAGGGCAAGCTTTCTGACATTTCTGCTATGAGCACGGTGTGTGTGTGTGTGTGTGTGTTAGCATGTGTTTTGATATTCTACTCAGAGGGATTATCAGAGGAGACCCTGCTGGAGAGAGAAAGGGACAGGGAATCTAGAGGGCCTCCGGCTAGAGTTACCCTACTCCCACAAACACCCAGGACCCCCTGAGCCACGCGCATGCATTTCAGTCAAGACCGCCAATTTATGATCTCTCTCTCTTGAACACACGCACGCACACACACACACGCACACGTGCACACGCGCACACGTGCACACACACGCACACGCACACGCGCACACACGCACTCGCAAACTCAAACACAAAGCAATCCCTCACGACACATAGCAGGCACGAGTCCAAATGAACTGTGTGAGAACCGAGCAGCGTGCGAGTGTGTGTGTGTGTGTGTGTGTGTGTGTGTGTGTGTCAGGGTGCAGATATAGAGCCTTAAAGGGTGGTCTGCTGTGATGGCTGGTGGAAACACGGGCAACTCCCTCCTCACTACGCTCTGAAAAGACAGCCATGACATCAGCCACTGAGGACAACCATCCAACAGCCGCACACACTCCAGGACTCCAGACCCAGACGAATATGGTGTGTGTGTGTGTGTGTGTGTGTGTGTGTGTGTGTGTGTGTGTGTGTGTGTGTGTGTTAGGCCGAGGACGGAAATAGAAGAAGATGAGGACGAATCAGTGTCGGGGAGGTAAAGAAGGAGATTGAAAGCTTGTTTCTATTGACTAATTTGTACAGCAGAAAGCTCTCAGGAGAGGGAAAATATAGAATCTGTGTGTGTGTGTGTGGTTGTGAGAAAGAGAGAGCGAGTGAGAGAATACGTGTGCATACATGCGTCCCAGTGGGCAGATATAGCCCCTGTGTATGAATGATTGAGGTTAGAGGTCTTTACTTAGAGATGGGCCGCTGCTTGGTCAGAAGGTGCTAAAATGGCCACTCTCCTCCTGGGGGAGATCACTAAATCATTAAGGTCAAACACATGGACTCTGTAATGGCCTCAATGTGCTAAAATGACCACTCACCTTCCTCTCCCTCCCTCTGTCTATCTTTCTTTCTTTCTTTCTCTCTCTCGGTGTAACAGGTGTTGCCCGTGGAGACTTTCCTCCCTGTCACCTGTCATTC
>CM030176.1:9516540-9526540 GCA_017639675.1 Aplochiton taeniatus
ATTGAAAGCAGGTGGCTGCCTTCTATCAAAGCGTCATCCTAGAGCACACAAAAGCGTGCGTACGAACGCAACGGACGAAGCATGCGCAAGCCAGACACACACACACACACACACACACACACACACACACACACACACACACACACACACACACACACACACAGCCTCTGTGCACCTCCGCAAACGGAACACACCGTAAAACACCTTGATGAGATGGTGACAGCCTAATAAGCCACCATGTCAGACAAAATGACTCTGGAAGCACATAATCAAGCTGTTAATGCTGAGTGCACTACTGAACACACACACACACACACACACACACACACACACACACACACCGGGGAGAGAGAGAACTCCCGTGTTTTCAGGGCACAGGGGCCGGTTTCTAGATTCAACTAGCCCTCCAATCAACATAATGTTCTGCAGTTGTACTCAGGGACTTCTCAGATAGTAGAGTCTTGGCCACCAGCCAAACCAAGTTTAATTGCAGGCTGGGTGGGTAATATTTAATATAGCGTAGCCCGAAATACACCCCCCCACACACACACACACACACACACACACAACAAAATCAGCTATCCCAGTAATGTATTGATAAAGCAGTAACCTTCCTCGTGGGTCTGGTTAGCTGATCATGTGAGGCTGTTCACACACACAGAGAGCCAGCTGTTTGAAAGCTCCACACCCTTGGTATCGCCTAATTCTTCGAAACGGAAGCCTTGGCACTAGAGGAGCCTCCCATCCCCCCATCCCCCCCCCCCCCCCCCCACGCCCGTCTAACAGGGGGTAGTGTGGGGCCAGCCCTCCACCCACCCCACCGCTCAGCAACAACACTGGACCGACACGCTGCAGCTGCAGGACTAACACATAACTCACCGTGACTCAGGGTGTGTGTGTGTGTGTGTGTATGTGTGTGTGTGTGTGAGTGAACGGGACTGCTTTCCAAGGCACAGGATACTATTAAAGGGTGCTGCCTCAATGAGCAAACATGATAATTAATTTCTCTCTTTCGCTTGGACGCTTTCATTTCATTTTCATTTGTTTGCCTTTGCTCCCTTCGTCATTCCCCCCGTTCTCCGCCTAACGCGGTGAAATCCTCCGAGAGATTACTTGCGATTCCGTCCGCATGCACACTTGCAAACACACAGAGACACACAGAGTTAATTTACGACAAAATAAAATGAATGTTTGCATGGGAGAGGGGCGGGTGCGTGTGTGGGTGTGTCTGTGTGTGTGTGCGCGCGTGTGTGTGTGTGGGTGTGTCTGTGTGTGTGCTTGCGCGTGCGTGCGTGCGCTTGGTTAACGAGATGAATGGCTCTGCCCCGCCCCAATTACCCAGAGTGGAGGAGGGATAACTGAAAAGGAGGGAGAAAGATGCAGAACAGGGGGAGTGGATGAGAGGGAGGAAAAGAAATGTCTCTCTCTCTCTCTCTCTCTCTCTCTCTCTCTCTCTCTCTCTCTCTCTCTCTCTCTCTCTCTCTCTCTCTCTCTCTCTCTCTCTCTCTCTCTCTCTCTCTCTCTCTCTCTCTCTCTCTCTCTCTCTCTCTCTCTCTCTCTCTCTCTCTCTCTCTCTCTCTCTCTCTCTCTCTCTCTCTCTCTCTCTCTCTCTCTCTCTCTCTCTCTCTCAACCGTCTGTCCACATTTCCTTTAATCAGAAACTCCTTTCCAATTCCAATCTTCGTTTGGTCTCTCTGCTTTTCCATCCACTCCTCCGTCTCTCTCCATCAACTGACTGGGGATCTGTTTCTGGCACAGTTGGCGTGGAGAAGGTGCTGAGCTGCTGACCTCAGGACAGCCTCTGTGTCTGTCCGGCCGTCTGACTGTCTCCGTGGCCCCGCCTGGGGCCACCCTCTGCTCCTCGCACGGAGAATAAGACATCAGCACGCTGACAACACACACACTCTGACATTTCCCCCACGCGCACGCACGCACGCACGCACGCACAGTCAACACCGCTTTGGGCACTTTCTGAATTGCACAGACACACAAAACCAACGCCTTGGGCTGTGTCCACACACTCACCCACAGCCACTCAAGCACACGCACACACACGCACACGCCGGCGCGCACACACACACACACACACACACACACACACACACACACACACACACACACACACACACACACACACACACACACACACACACACACACACACACACACACAGCTCCTGTGTAGTGGGAGCCAAGTCTCCATGCTGCTGGCTAGCTCTTCACAGAGGTATGCCCACCTCTGGTTCAGATCAAAGGACTAGGCTAAATCCTCTGGCCAGACACACACACACACACACACACACACACACACCTCTTGATAAGATCAAAAAAAAACTTTGCTAAGTCTACAGCACGGATTTAAATCAACACACACACACACACACCTTTGGTAGATCAAACAGCTCCACTAAGTAACAAGTCTTCAGAACACACACCTGCAGCAGAGCCCCAAGGACACGGTGAGTGCTCCTGTGACTGAGACACACACACACACACACACACACACACACACACACTTCTGTCGCTGCGCTTTCAGCTCCCCAAACCTCTGCACTTTACCCTAATATAATCTGGCCATGGAGACATGTTGTGATTCACCATGCAAATGTCTCATTTAAATGGCTGGCCACCGTCTGACCGTCTGAGCACACACCGTCCACCTGCTAAGGGAGAGGGAGAGGGAGAGGGAGAGGGAGAGGGAGAGGGAGAGCAGGATAACAGAGAAACGGATGAAGGTGTTAAAAAGAGGAGACAGCTATTGTCTGTATGTGTCTACAGGCTTTGTCCCGCCAAACTGTTGCTGGTTTGGGGGGTGGGCATACAGGCATACAGCCAATTTGCCCCTGCCATAAAGGTCCATTTTATATGTAAATGTGTCCAAACGTTCACTCCGGAGAGGCAGTCCGCCCTTTGACTTTCCAATATGGCTGCCTGTCTTCCTGAATGAAGGCGGTGGCGCGTGGAAATGTTAGGGACCACTTGAGAGCGACACCTCCACACCACCGGGCAGACGAGCTCTTCCGATTTGATTTGGGATCCCAAAACTGTGGTGTCTTCCAGCTATTTGAGTTGGGTTTGCCGTAATAATTGACCACTGCGGCCATTCTGAATCTCTCATAAATGGTGACTCCAAACGGCTCGCGGCAACTTTGTTTTAATTTCCGATTGGCGGAAGCCTTCCAGGTCGTGCTAATGCATTTCGTCTTCCATCACTCTCGCCAAGCCTATAAGCGAGTCATTTGCTTATAAATATGCATGGAGGCCGTTGTTGATTTGAGGGAAAGCATATTTAGCTAATATATTATAAACGTGATAGGGTAACCAACGTACGGTGGTAGGAGATTTGTTTTCTTAGTGCGCACGCCCTCCTGACCTGAAAGTACACTCTCATTTTCCTTTGCTAGAGGGGGCCATTGTTTACCAGCCATGGCGGGGAGAAAGAGATGGCTGAGCGTTTTCGTGGTCCCACACTGTTGATTGATGAGCTAAAGCAGCACTGTGGTCTCCTCCGCTGAACAAACCTCCGCTGTAGCTGCGGTACGTTTCGGTTGTCCCCGTCTTGGTCACTGTGTAAAACCCATCTGAGAGAAAGCCAGTGCGGCTGACTGTATTATTCTCTCGCAGCCATTGCATTAGTGCAATCAAAACGGCAATCTGAATGATGATGCTTTGATGCAATAAAGCTACCTTAGGCTGCTTTAGATGAACCCTTAATTAAAAATGTGTTTATTCTATAAGCTCTAAACAACGCGACTCACATGTCAGGTGAATTCCTCTCTAGGATTAAACCTAAAGGTCTTCTCAGAGGATGCACTTGGCAGGGCTTTTCTTTTTAAAAATAACCTATCCACAACTGGAGGATCAATAGCAACCTTACATAATAAAAACCCATGTGCTTTTGCAGCCTGACGTTCATCCAAAACGTTGTTCGTCTTCGCGTATGTTCCACGCATTCTAAAGCATTCAGCAACAATTGCTTTAGAGTCTCTGTGCTGGGGGCAATGTCTTTTACATGGTCGCCCAACAACAATAGGAAACTAAGTCCTATTTTGTGTGTGTGTGTGTGTGTGTGTGTGTGTGTGCTGATAGAAAGTTTGAATGAGAGAGAGAGAGAGAGAGAGAGAGAGAGAGAGAGAGAGAGAGAGAGAGCAAGTGAGACAGCCAGACAATAAGCAGGAAACAATAGCCGCCCAACGGCTTTCACTGGCTGAATCAGTCAAGCACACAATGCACTGTAGCAAGGGTCACGTCCCGCGCGCACACACACACACACAATCACACACACACACACACACACACACACACACACACACACACACACACACACACACACACACACAAGAACACTAACTCAGTGAGAGAGTGACGGGGGCGAAAGGCACATTTTGGAGACTAGGACCTCCGTTTGGTCATTGAGCCTGAAGAGGCTTGGGTAGCAGAGAGGCGATGGGCCTGTGTGTGTGTGTGTGTGTGTGTGTGTGTGTGTGTGTGTGTGTGTGTGTGTGTCCCACCCCGGCTCATCTTTCAGTGCTCGCTTTTCCAAAGAGCGCGCCTTTTGAAATGTCGCCATGGTGACCTTGACGTGGTCTCAAGCAAATGACAATATACACCCTACACTGAAAGACTCTACCTCTATTCATCAGGCCCTATCAAAAGAAATGCTCCTGTGTTCTCATGAGGGGAGGCGTGTTTGTTTATGTGTGCATGCGCGTGTGTGTGGGAGAGAGAGTGACAAAGTGACTGGATAAGGTATAGAGAGTGAGAGAGAAGAGTGAGAGAGAAAGAGAGAGTGAGAGAGAGAGAAAGGGCAGGTGGACCTGCAGTTCTCTGCTTGGGCTTCTCTGCTTGGGCACCATAGCCTGAACCACTTCTCCAGAGGAGAGAGGAGGGGTAAGAGAGAGAACCAGACCGAGAGAGGAAGGGAGAGGTAGTTATTTTCCATTAAATGGCCACCAGTGCTTCTTCTCGAGAGCTGCCAGTTCCACTGCTGCAGGGAGAGAACACTTAGGGGAGAAAGGGGGTAGTTGGTACCATCAATCTGGCACGCACGCGCACACACACACACACACACACCACACACCCACACACACACACACACACACACACACAGACCAGAGGCACCAGTCACACATGCACACCTGTCAATCTCAAATATGTAGTCAACAGTCCTTCAAAAAAAGTAGCACCCACGCACAACTGGCTCTCTACCTCGCACACACAGATACACGCGGACTGACACACACGCACACAGCTGACTGTCAGGTGCAAGTGAGAGAGGGCTGATTATGTTCCCACTGGCAGACAGGAAATAAGTATTGGACCAGGTACATCCCTTCCTCTCAGACCTGACGGACAGAACGTCTATCACACACACAGCAGGCTAATTCTCTCTGCTTAACCTCCTGACAGCTAGCCTGCACAGTGTGTGTTTACATGCATGTGTGTGTGTGTGTGAGAGTGAGTGAGTGAGTGAGTGAGTGAGTGAGTGAGTGAGTTAGTGAGTGAGTGAGTGAGTGGATGAGGGAGAGGTGCTGAAGTCACAGTAAAGTTGTACAGCAGTGAAGTTGCAGGATGACAATCAGTTTGACGTAATTCCTCTCATTTCTTCTCTCCTCATTACAACACAATTAGGCAAACGTCCGCTGTCGCTGTTTGACACTGATGAGAGAGAAGTGGCCCTGCGTGTGTGTGTGTGTGTCTGTGTGTGTGTGTGTGTGTGTGTGTGCATGTATGTAAAAGCACGCTTGTGTGCGTGTGTGCATTTCTACGTGGTCCACTTCGTGCGGGTTTTCCAATCACGGACGGAACCTCTTTTCGGTTTTCCCAATCCTACATCCGAGCGTGTCCAATCAATGACCTCATTTCTCGAAACACGGCCACCGCCCAATCAGCATCAAGCCCCAGTTCTGTACAGCCAATGACGCTCTGTCGCTTCCCGCCTAATCAAAGTGATAGATCTGCTGGTGGAGGAGTCCGTCCAGCTACCCTCAAAGCCCGGAGCAGGATTTCAAACGAGGCCTGTAGATAGTTAGCGCCGTTAAACTTTTCAGCCGGACAGAATGTAGTCCCCGTTCTGACTCGGGGATGAAGACAGCCGCACCAAATTCTAGCGGGAGACTTTAGCGGTGCCGGCATGACCGCGAGCCTTAACATTACCTCTCGGAAGCACCTGAGCCGGCCGTCGGGCTCCGGATTGAACACACCGGTCTGGGAGGAGGAGGGGGCGGAAGGGAAGGGATAGGAGCGGGAGAGGAGGAGGGGGCTGAAGGGAAGGGAAGGGATAGGAGCGGGAGAGGAGGAGGCGAGGCAGAATGAGAGACAGTAAAGCGCTGCCGTCACTTAAACTCTGAAATGAAAGATCGATGAGCTTATTTAAAATGTGCTCCCAGAGACGAGAACTGGCTCGTATAAAACCCAGCATTTATGAGAGGGGAGGTGGGCATCGATTGGGGAGAGAGAGTGAGGGAGAGAGAGGGAGAGAGGGATGGGGAAGAAAAGGTGGAGACTGGCAAAGAAAAAGGGGAATATAAGTGATAGGGTGAGAGATCATGCTTGGCTCATGAATTTTCTATTTTTCCCCCTAAAATAAAATGTCATAGTAAACGCTGGAGGTCAACGTCTCGCCAATTTACAGCCTTCAATTGGTCACCTGGCACAGCTGATCAGATCAATAGCTCTCTCTCTCTCTCTCTCTCTCTCTCTCTCTCTCTCTCTCTCTCTCTCTCTCTCTCTCTCTCTCTCTCTCTCTCTCTCTCTCTCTCTCTCTCTCTCTCTCTCTCTCTCTCTCTCTCTCTCTCTCTCTCTCTCTCTCTCTCTCTCTCTCTCTCTCTCTCTCTCTCTCTCTCTCTCTCTCTGCGAGGGGTTGGCATGAGGGCTGACGCGGTTTGGAAGCGGGTACAGTCACCTTGACATTAGGAGGAGGACGGTGCTGCTGACGCTGCAGGCACGCTGCTTAGAGGCTCTGCCCCTCTGCTGAAGGGGGGAGTCCGGGGGCTTGGGGCAGAGAGTGTGAGAAAAAGAATATATCACGGAGTAGCAGGGGAGGGGGGGCAAAGAGGGGTGAGAAAATGAGTGCGCGGTCAGGAAGAAGGAGAAAAGACAGAGCGAGAGGGAGGAAAGAGAGTAGGGAAGAGGGTGGGAGGGAGGGAAGCGAGTGAGAAAAAGAGGGTGGGAGGGAGGTGAGAAGGAGGGGAAACTTTTGACACCCACCGAGGTGATATCACGCCGTCATCATCGATTGAACTGCAGGAGCCAAGCGTGTGAGTGACAACCAGAGAACTGCAATCCCCGCCCTCTCTCCTCTCCCCCTCTTCCCCTGTCTCCTCTCCCCGTCTTCCCTCTTCTGTCTCCCCCTGTCCCCTCTCCCCCTGTCCCTCTCCCTGTCCCCTCTCCCCTCTCCCCCTGTCCCTTCTTCCCCTCTCCCCCTGCTTCCTCTTCTCCCGCGCGCTCTCACGCACACGCCCACAAACACAGAGCCCTGGTTCTCTCCTCTTTCCCCGTGTCCCTCTGTACCCAACATGCTCCCTCCCAGCGCACGTGCATTAACACCGCCACAACCCCCCATCCCACCCCTCTGACACACACACACACACACACACCACACACACATTCACACACAGCGCTTATGCTCACACATACGGGCGCGCACACACACCCTTCCCCCCACGTGGGCCATGTCTTAGACTCATTCTGCCCAGAGCCCCATCTGTGACCCGGAGAAGACTGCATGTCGACAACGGTCTGACCTTTACTGGGACTTTGTTCACCAGTCTGGCATGAGCCTGGAGGCCACACACACACATACAGCGGCCTATGCCCCCCCCCCCCCCCCCCACACACACACACACACACACACACACACAAACTGTAAACGCCAGCACACACAGTGCGCACATATGCCCGGTCGCGGCGCACAAACAATGAACACACACTCCAAAGCAGCAGTTCCCCCGGCAGGGCCGATGGAATCAATATCTCATCATATCCAACCTCAAGGGAGCGCGCTCTCTCACCCACACAGACAGACATGTTCTTTCCCTGATAACCCCGTAGCGCACCGCGGGGTCACACATTGATCTGGATGGCTGACCACTGAGCAGAGTAAACGGAGGGCTAATAGGAGGTGAGTTTAATTAATACAGGGGGTGGAAGTGTGTGTGTGTGTGTGTGTGTGTGTGTGTGTGTGTGTGTGTGTGTGTGCGTGTTAGACAGTTAAGCAGGTCATCGACTGGGAGAAGGATTAATAATTCTGGGTCCGTACAACCCCTCATCCTTCCTCCTCCACTCAACCTTAATCCCTAGATTTGGTCCATTCATCATCGTTAACAACAACAACATTTACATATTTAAATGAAGGCCTAGGCAAACCCTCTGCATATCCTTTCGCACGTGTGATTTGGAGGAAAAATACATTGGCAATCAACAGCAGCACCCTGAGGAGAAGGGGCCTACACCTTGACATAAGATCCCTGTGGGACTCAGACACCTGATGGACTGACTCGACGTGCTGCGGTCGCTGGACCACGCAGTAGCAACATGTTTAGTCCATTGATGTCCACTTTGCTACAAGGAATTTGGCGCATGCTTCAGCTTACTGGCACAGCCAGCACCCAGTGCTGAGACTGGTAGCTTACCTTGGGCATGCAACATGTGGCAACCGCTGCCGAGCAGGAGCAGGAACAGGGGCAGCCAAGAAATTCTGCCGGTGGTACCCATCCTCTGCCAGTGAACTGCAGCGGTGCGTCCCCCTCCGCACACTTGTTTCTTCGCCGCACTAAAATCTGCGTCTGAGTGCGTAATTCCTATACCGCTGCCTGTCTTCGTAACAGGGAGTTTGCTCCTGGCAATTTGGTGAATGGACTTGTTAGAACCGAAATTGTCCTTCTCTTCCTGTGCTTTAAAAATGTCACCAAAGCTGGCGACTCTTTCAATGCCCTGTACTGGGGGGAGACCGGTGCCGTGGAGAGAGACGAATAAGCCAGCACCGTTCAACTTGCGCAGTTCTGTCACTCCACTGCAATCAGAAGAACCACGTTCGCAGACTTCGTTGGTATCACTGTGACAGATTTCAAGGTCCTTGCGTTGACTCCTGTGCCCCGGAGTTAAAAACGCCCCGGGCGGTAGCACCACTCGATCTTCGCGAGTTTCGTCCGCTGTCTGACTTCCCCCTTCCACAATATTATAGTCTCTTTTCACTGTGGTTGGGTCCGTGGATTGTTGCGTCCTGCGATACCTCATTTTCATTAGAATTGATCCGATAGAATTAATACATTTGAGAGAGAAGTTTAGACTTATCAGCTTATTCCCTGCTATCAAACGTAAATCCGTGCTGGTTCTGATGTTCTCACCGGGGATTTGTCTAGTGGATCATTTGGCTGTTTAGATAGTATTAACAGCACACAATAAAGCGCATAAATTATCCATCCGTGTTTGCTTATTGTGTGAGCTGTCGAAAAATCAATTCGATATTGATTCCGCAAATTCCCTGGTTTGTCTGCGAGCAAGTGAACAGACTGCCTGAAGTCTTTTCAAGGTGCACTCTTTGACTACTTCGGTTATGATGAAACTTCAAATCCGCACCTATAAAATACCAACTGATCTTCATTAACTATTAACCAGCGGTCAGCTAGGTCAGTCTGGCTACTGGTTAGCCTAGACTGGACTCATAGTTATTCACAGGCTGGGTTTCCTCTTGTACTTTCTCCGTTGTCTGGTGATGCTAATAAGACAACAACATACAGTAGACTATTAGAGACTGCAGGATATGAAAACGAAAAAAAATATGTTAACTTTTTCCAGGCGTTTCAACACCCTATAACAACCACTTTCTTCAACACGGGATAGTCAGTCTACCGGTAGTTGAGGCACGCCGCAACAAAGATAGTCAGCCTCGGGTATACGGCGACACTGTTATCCTATATTCTCTGTAACTTACATCCGAGCAGTCCTCTGCGCTGCTCACAACCTCCAGAGCCGTTTAAACAATCCTTCTGCGGGAAAGT
>CM030176.1:9531540-9536540 GCA_017639675.1 Aplochiton taeniatus
CACTGGTGCGTTCGTAATTTAGGCGCACCCCTCCCCTCCCACACAACACACACACAAAACATTTAGCTACTTCGATAACACTCTCTTGTGTTTGTGTGTGTGTGTGCGTGTGTTTGTCTTTTCCAAAATAACAGGAGGTCTGTGTTAAAAAGGCTTATCTGATGGGTTTCCATGTTCCACCGGTCCCTCACTCCTCTTCTGTGCATCCCTGACACATGTGCCCGTCACTATGGAAGCACTACAGATCCACATTGCCCCCCTCAGGGCACAGAGGAAACTGCATGCAGCCCAGACTCACTCCTGGGCTACATTCAGTCCCAACAGCCCCCCTCTTTGATGACGCAGCATCAGAGTGAACCAAATTGAACGGGTCTATGCCAGACTGATTTATCATCATCAGTAATTGCTTTATATGAACGGGTCATATTTTAAGGCAACATGTTATGGATGTCAGCGCTGTTGTGTCATCAGGTTGTCTAAGCAACGTACCGGGTCTAAAGGGTCAAAGGATGTAGGAGGACAGTAGAAACCGTGAGAAACAGAGAGGGGGAGACTACATAGACCACAATGCCTGTGAGAGTCGTGCCTGTTTCAGTCTGTGTCTCTGCGTAAGTGATCCTACAGAAACCCTTTGACCACAGACGGCTTCCATTGAGGAAGGAAAGAAAGACTGTCCTCAGTCTTTGACCATTTGTCTTCTCCTTGGGTCACTGCTTACTGCCTGGACTCCTTAAAGGGGTAGTTCAACATTTTGGGAAATAAGATATACTCAAACTTATCCCTTGGATATATTAAATCAGCATATTAAAACATTTTGTAAATTCAACCCACATTTTCACACAGGCAAATGTCTATAGGAAGTATGTGTTTTAACTTCTGGGTTTGGGAAGTTAACATAAAAAAAAATGTCCAGGCAGGTCAAGCAAACCCACCAAGATATTTCCTGGTCTTCAACCTTCAACCGACCTGTGTGTGGGACGGATTAGGAGAGATGAAGCCAGGCTGTCAAGTAATGGTCCCTACGATAAAGTTTACACACACACACACACACACACACACACACACACACACACACACACATTATTATTAAAGCTAGCCCCCCTGTAGAGGCTGAAGACCTGCACTTGAGCCAAGACAACATTTGATCGGCTTTCAATTTTCAGTTCCCACAGTTGGACACCAACGTGAATTAGAGCCTCTGGTCTCAGCTGTTCTGGTTCAGTGTTCAATTCAACTGAATCACCTTCAACTCCGGGCTCATCACTCTTAGACCACCTCCGTCGTTTGTGTCCTCCTGTCTCTGACAATCCCTTCCACATTCAGTCTCATGGCCTTGTTGTAGTCCTGAGGATATAGCCCACAGGGAAGAAACATCAAATGAACAGTACAGTGTTCAAAACTCTCTCCCACCAAGGGTATTGTTTGCCTCTTTTTCGGCTAATGAAAAGCTTTCCTTGGGCATGTGGAGGAGTGTGCAGCACTGTGTGTGTGTGTGTGTGTGTGTGTGTGTGTGTGTGTGTGTGTGTGTGTGTGTGGTTGACCATAATGATGTTGTTTGCCCCCAGGGAGTGGTAGCCTGCTGACTGAGATTAGTTTACAACGTCTCCTGTTCAATCTTCCCTCTGTTCCCACAGCACGATGTACAACTACAGTAACACAGGTGTGTGTGCATGTGTCTGTAAGTGTGTGTGTGCATATGTGTCTGTGTATGCGCGTGCAAGGGCTCGGACACTCTGTTGTGTCTGCGTGCGTCAGGGAAAGAAAGATGGAGACCGAGGAAGTAGAGAGTTGAAGGACGAGAGAGCCCAGGTGCAGTATAACAACATAATGAATCTGGTTTTTTGACGGTACATCTTTCTTTTTCGCTTTTTTATTTATGTCCTCGTGAAGAGGCGTTCGGAAGGGGAAATAAACTACAGGGGGGAAAAGTAGGTGAAAGAGAAGTGGAAAATAGAGCAGCAGGAGAGAGAGAGAGCAGTCGGTAGGTTGTTCGAGAGACTGCGAAACACCATTAGAATCCTACACAAGCCTTATCCAATTATAGCTTGGTTAGAGTTTGTGTGTGTGTGTGTGTGTGTGTGTGTGTGTGTGTGTGTGTGTGTGTGTGTGTGTGTGTGTGTGTGTGTGCGTGCGTGTGCGTGTGCGTGTGCGTGTGCTGAAGAATCTGAACCTGCGATTCAATTCTTTGCATATGGGAACTTGAACTGGTTTGCACCTGAGTGAATGTGAAAGAGTACAAGAGAGAGGTAGGAATAGAAAGATGCCGGGAAAATAAGAGCGAGCATGTGAATATATGAGGGTATGTGTGGTTGTGTGTGTGTGTGTGTGTGTGTGTGTGTGTGTGTGTGTGTGTGTGTGTGAGTGTGTGTGTGTGTATGGGGGTGTGAAATATATGTGGTGTGTGTCCTTCAGTACAAGAGCAGCTAGGTTCCAATTGAAGAGCAGTGACTTTATTCCATCTCTCCCTAGAGATCAAAGACTCGTTGGCTTCTTTCCTTCTTTTGATCCCTGATCCCTCATTTCCCCTCTCTACCCTCCCCTTTTCTCCCTCCCTTTCCCTTCCTTCTATCAAAAAAGACTGTAATTTTAGCTCACCTCGCCCCCGCCCTAGAGATGGAAATGAGCAGGTTTGTGTGTGTGTGTGTGTGTGTGTGTGTGTGTGTGTGTGTGTGTGTGTGTGTGTGTGTGTGTGAGTCTGTGTTGCCCTCACCAGGATCTATCACTGCTATGCATCATCCTGCCACACACACAGTCACAGGCCTCTCCTGGGGGAGACTGAATCTGATCAAGCACTTTTGGGGACACACCTTACAGCGTTAAGGGATGTGATTGCGGAAAAGCAGACTCCCCACTTTCACACTCACACCAACATTCACACCCACGCTCATGGCCGCTACAATACGCAGTTAGCAAGGCGGCTTAGCCCCTTTTGCGAGAAACCGCGCATCCACAAACCCCCCGTACAGCTAACCTAATCCCATCGGTTCTGCTGCCATATATATAAGGACCACTGTTACCTATGAACCAGCGAGGCTAAAACTGCCACCGGTGGCTGGCATTTCAACGGCACCGTTTGGCAGTGCGGGAGGACCGCTGCACACCAAAGTCGCAGGGACAGCCCAGCTCTAACAACAGTGACATCTACTGAGCTCCTCGCCACCAAACAGAATACACGGCCTCAGTCTCTGTTACATAGACGGAACATACGTGTTCCGAGGAGCTTTGTTTGTAAGAATCGTTACCTACACCAGGGCTGTTTTATGTGGCTCTTTATGTTGGTGCAGTTTAATTAGATGATTGTATCATGCCTGTTTTATGTAAGGAGCATGGTAAGGATGGCAACCGTTCGAAACATGGGACAGGCTGACAGGAATTCACACACACAAACACACACACGGGCGCACGGCGACGCGCACACATAGGCCTACATACACAAGCAAACACTCTACAGCCTCCCAGCTGTGGAACTGACTTGTAACTAGGAGAAGGCAATCAGCGCTCCACTTGGGCACGATGTGCAGTCGAGTCAGTCCGTGTGTGACTAAATCCCCTGTAGCTTCTGGATACACCGGCGACGCGCATTCATTAACACATGTACAATAACCACTTCACCGCCTCGGCGATAGCCTTCCGTGTTCGGCCAACAACCGTGGGAGGAAGGCGGGGGGAGGAAATCGATGGGCTTTACCGGTGAGATTGATGCCTGCAAGGGTTCAGGTCTCAGGCATGGGAAGAACTCACGCATTACAAAGTTGCTATGAATTTACAGAATTCGATTTAGCAGGGTATCGCGAAGTTCTCCTTTCGCACTACAGCATGCTCGACATTCGTTAAAGAATTAGGCAAACGCGCAGTAAACGTCGCTGCGGGCTCCTCGTCTATACTTACTGGCATACTGAATTTATTTGACCTCTCACCTTTTCTTGCACATATAGTCGACACACGGTGGGATAAATTTGTATTTTGAATCTCTCATTTAGTAGCCATGATGGACAGTGTCGATACGTTTTGTTTGTAGCTGTCCTCCACTTTTCATGCTTCTTATCTTTTCAGCCACCAGGAAGGCCCAGGGGTAAGGTCCTCCATCCGTTGCCCTCAGATCATGCACATACTGGCCTGAGCAGGACCCCAGCTAGCTAGAACCCTGAGGACTGCTTGCTCCACCTCCACCTCACACCTTAAATAGAACCCTTTGGCAAAGCACTACCAATACCATGGCGTCTGTAATGGTGCCCAATCTGGCTGGTTTTGACTTCTTTTTAAGGTGCGGTGGCAGCTTGCACAATAGGCACCTTTGTTTGTTTGATTGTGTGTGCACCCAATGTCTGTGTAACTCCACAGTTTTCTCCATGTCTGTTTACATTATGTTATTGAGATCGTTTTCAATTACTTGCCAAATCTCAACACCTACTCTGAACTCCTTTTAACACTTCACTCCTCAGAGAATCTAGAGGCAACCCACAAAACAACAACATCAACAACAACAAACAACAGGAAATAGAAGAAACACTTTTCTGAAGGAGTTATAGCAATATATCGCTCATTCCCGCTGTCTCTGTCCCTCCATTTCTCTCTCTCTCTCTCTCTCTCTCTCTCTCTCTCTCTCTCTCTCTCTCTCTCTCTCTCTCTCTCTCTCTCTGTCTCTCTCTCTCTCTCTCTCTCTCTCTCTCTCTCTCTTACAGACACTTGGAGAGAGGGACTGAGAGGAAGATGGCGTAGGTGATTAGTATGGAATTAATCTCTGGTCAGTGTGGGGTACAGGGTGTCCTTCACCATGCCCTAACCTTACATTGGCTAATTAAGTCATATATAATACATAAAAAACAGAGCTGTACTTCCCGTATAATAATATCATAGCCCGCGTGCGTGTGTGAGAGCGAGTATCTATTAAAGAGCTGAAGGGAAAGGGATCATATAAGATAGTAATTATGGAGTGCTAATAACAGTTACCGCCACTCCAATGCCTCACACACACGCACACAGGCCCGCTTGTACTCCGA
>CM030176.1:9541540-9556540 GCA_017639675.1 Aplochiton taeniatus
GGCGGGGATCAAATAGGTTTGTTATCAGATTGTCGTTTTGATGGCTTTTCAATCTGGACCCTGATGTACACCCGTCAGGTGGCTCAAGTGGGAACACACCATGTAACCATGCCAGCAGCACGTTGTTCAAGTGCCGTAATTCCAATGTTGTTTTCTAGAACGCCGTTGCTTCAATCTGGTGGGAGCCCATTAAATGGAATTTCTTGCACGACGCTCATTGTTTTGTTTCATCCCAATTTCATCTCCTTGATGAATTTTTCATCCGAGTGATTGGGCTTCATTGCTTGTTTTAAAGTTAAGCCTCGAGTCTGTGTGCGCTTAAACATGCACATGGTGTGTGTGTGTGTGTGTGTGTGTGTGTGTGTGTGTGTGTGTGTGTGTGCGCTCACAAACACCCCAGGAGGCTTAGTGTTGTCTTTGACTTTGTTTTGATGTAGGCGAGTAGGTGTTACATTAAAGACGCTTTCTGCTCAGCTCCCGCTTGTCTCCCAGCTCCAGTCAGACGTGTCAGTACACATTATCAACCTGTACCTCTGTTACGTGCGTGTGTGTGTGTGTGTGTGTGTGTGTGTGTGTGTGTCTGTAAGTCTGTGTGTGTGTGTGTGTGTGTGTGTGTGTGTGTGTGTGTGCTCTCGTGTGTTCATGCCTGTTTTTTTCTCTGCCTCAACTCCTGCTCCCTGTCATCCCTAAGACAGGAAGGAACTTGACATGAGACAGAGGCTCGTGCGCACACAGACACACACAGAGAGGGAGAGAGAGGGGAGAGAGAGAGCTAGAGAGCGAGAGGGACAGAGAAAGAGAGAGACAGACAGACATAGAGAGAGAGAGAGAGAGAGAGAGAGAGAGAGAGAGAGAGAGAGAGAGAGAGAGAGAGAGAGAGAGAGAGAGAGAGAGAGAGAGAAAGAGAGAGACAGACAGACATAGAGAGAGAGAGAGAGAGAGAGAGAGAGAGAGAGAGAGAGAGAGAGAGACAGAGACAGAGACAGAGAGACAGAGAGAGACAGAGAGAAGGAGCAGAGTCACGACTGTTTGTCTTACAGTTCCACCGTTAGCGTTGTGGCAACATCCCATAATGACTCAGACCCCTTAGAAGGCAACACCGCGTTGATCTATCCTTTCAAAATATCAACGCTCTACCACGCGCTCACAACGTCACAGGTCAAAGGCCGGCCAATCAGATCCCGAGCCTCTGAGGACGATGGCGGGCGATGAAAGACAGCATTCCCTCCCGTGAGGGGCGTCCGCTTCCTGTCTCGGGGGGGGCGGGGCTAGCCTGGCACGGCGAGGCAGCTGTTCCCCCGGCGGACGGCGCCGTTGATGGATGGCCCACGCGAACTCAGCAGGAGCAACATTTACATGCAAATAATAGCATCTGTCTGCCGGCCACTCACGCGTGACACACACACACTCAGACTGGCGCGGCACGCGGTACACAGACACACCACACACAAACACACAGACACACTCACACAGGCAAACAGACACACAGGCATAGGGACACAGACACACTCACACAGGCAAACAGACACACAGGCACAGACACACACGGGCCCACAGACACACACTCCCAGCAGAGGTAATGAGATGATGTATGAGAGCTCTTAAGCCTTGTCTGCTGCCCTTCTTCATCCCGTCCCCCCCCCCGTCCCCCCATCCCTCTCCCTCTCCCTTCCCCCGTGACTCTTCTCTCTTCCTCCTACTCTGCCACTGTTACTTTATTACAACCTGGCCCCTCACACCCACCCCTCTCTCTGTCTGTCTGGCAGTTAGACAGCCCCGGGCCTCTCTACCCTCATAATGAGGGCACGGTGTTGTTGGATGACAAACCCCTTGCCAATCGGCGCACACGCGTGGAATAGGTACCCGGAAGTTTCAACGGGAACGGTTCAGAGAGTTGTCGGGAAGGGAAAGACCTCGGGAGATAAGAGACATTCCACTTGAGCTATGGAAACAGATCCCACTGCCGAGACACATGGACTGAAACGCAAGCACCTCCGCCACCTGCAAGCTATCTCCCCTTTCCCTCTCTCTCTGTCTCTCCTCCTGCATTTCTCTCCATTGTCTCTCTCCCTCTTGTTTCACCTCTCTCACACCATGCATGCCGCTGAATATTGTTTTCCTCCGCTCTCCCCCCCTCCCTCTCTCTATCCCTCTCCCTCTCCCTCTTCCCCCCCTCCCCACCCCTCCATCTCCCTCTGCATGCCTCTGCATCTCGTTTGTCCTCCACTCGCGTGCGCTTCTCCCCGTGCCCTCTCCTGGCTGTTTTACATATAAATTGCGGCAACGCACACCAGTTCCACGAGGGTCACCACGGAAGAAGGGGGCCAGACCGGGGCCATAGTGGACTCCTCACACGGTCACAGCCCAGAAACTCTGGAGCCGACTGGACCACGACCTGTTCCACCCGCGACAACAATCCTATCCATCCACCGGGGGGGGGGGGGGGGGCAGCTAACAAGAGCACAATCACTTCTCCATGCCGGCACCCTGGCAGCTGAATTTCATGATCCGAGAAAGTTGGAAGAAAATAATTTCCCAACTAGAGCGGCGGTTTATTTACCATCAGGAAGCGTGGGGGATACTAATTTTGTCACCGCCAATGAAAGCGGTTGGTTGTGTTCGCAGATCTGGAGACCACAGGAGACTCTGTGATCACAGTCTTTCTTGCTCTTCTTTTCTCAAAGCCTGAGTTCATCACACACCCACATCCACACACACGTGAACACACGAATACACACCGAATGTTGTCACCCATTTGAGACATATGATCAGAATCCTAATTTAAACTAAACACATAACACACACACACAAACTCACACACACACTGCTCTGTATCAATACTTAACTGGTGGATGACAGTAACTGCAGGAGGGAACTCGGTTCTATGATGCCTCATTGACACGGCTCTAAACATGAAAGCTGAGGGGAACACACACACATGTGCGTGTGCGTACATACACAACTGAGTTAAATCTTCTTTTTTTTCTTCCTTTCTCTCATTTTCTATCTGTTTTATTCCGACTCATCAACAATTCTATCAGAAGTTTGTTTTTGAAAAATTTGGCTCTACGCCTTGCTCTGTTGTCCTGGTTTTGTCGATATTTTCTTATAAATGTTAATTTGGTGTGTGTCTACGTTTGTGCGCGTACGGGTGTTTGTGTGTGTGTGTGAACAGCTGTTTGTGTGTGTGCACGCGGGTGTGTGTGTGTGAGCGTGGTAGATTACCAAATCCAGAGGGTGGTGTTTACGAATGAAGCCTTAAGCTCCCCAATGACAGTCGTCATGTTGTTGCAGCTCTAATTAACTAATTAAAACACAAACAAGCAAACAAGCAAAGAAAGAGTTTGAATGGAAAGGAATACAGGAAGACAGACGGACGGACGGACGGACGGACGGGCGGACGGGCGGACGGGCGAGCGGGCGGGCGGGCGGGCGGGCGGGCAGGCGAGCAAACAGACAGACTTATGAAACCTCCTGTCAGACACGTGGGCAGACTGTCCGTTGGAGAGAGGACTGGACAGTGGTCACTGTCACGGGTTCCACTCCAGACAGAGGTAGACATGTTGAACGGTGAAATATCTATTTTAATCCGACACCTGTCCCAGTGCTAGGCAACAGGTACTGACTTTGGAAAAAGCTCCTCTGATTGGTGGATATGGAGCAACGGGTACTGACTTTGGAAAAGCTCCTCTGATTGGTGGATATGGAGCACCAGCTAGACAAACAGAGAGTCAGACAGCAGCACAGCTGTATGGAGTGTGGATCAAAGATTCACTGTCTCACCATTGATCCAATACCTCAACAATGTCGAACATTCTTTCAATCCTGCCTTGTATCTCTTTTTTTATTTACTCTCCCCGCTGGGACGATCCTCTCTGGACTGCCCTCTCTCCCTCTCTCCCTCTCTCCCTCTCTCCCTCTCTCCCTCTCTCTCTCTCTCTCTGATCGGTCCCATTCTTTTCTTCTTTCCCTTCTCTCTTTAAGGCTGTCGGCTGGGGTGTCATTATCTGACTCAGCTGATGCACAGGCTTGTCCGACAAAATCTATCTTTGAAACTTCAGACAACCCTGCGTTCAATCTTCAATGTGCTAGTCTACCATAGATGTGTATTGTGTGGGTGTGTGTGTGTCTGTGCCAGTGTAATGCGTATGTATGTGTGTGTGTGTGTGTGTGTGTGTGTGTGTGTGTGTGTGTGTGTGTGTGTGTGTGTGTGTGTGTGCGCGTGTGTGTCCCATCTGTATGTATTGTGTGTGTGTGTGTGTGTGTGTGTGTGTGTGTGAGAGAGAGAGAGTAATGTGTATTGTGTATGTATGTGTGTCCCATCTGTATGTATTGTGTGTGTCCCATCTGTGTGTAGTGTGTTTGTGTGTGTGTGTATGTGTGTGTGTGTGTGTGTGTGTGTGTGTGTGTGTGTGTGTGTGTGTGTGTGTGTTGGCGCCAGACAATAACAACACCCCAGTGGGTCAGAGACAGTGTTATGGCGGCTGCAGGTCAATGCGGGTGGCTGCATTGTGTGTGTGCGGCCATGCGCTTAAAGAAGCAGGCATGTTCACAGGAGACAGAAAGAGGTTGTGTGTGTGTGTGTGTGTGTGTGTGTGTGTGTGTGTGTGTGTGTGTGTGTGTGTGTGTGTTTGTTATCACATTCCCCATGAGCCCACACACAAAGCGCTAAGACGGGCACCACAACATTGGTTTGTTAGGGGTTTGCTAGTTTCCCACTACTGATGTGTTGCAAGGCAGCAAAAAGAAAAAAATATTCTGAAATGTATAAAAAGGTATCACAGCAGATCAAAAAGTTTGTCTGCTATCGCTTCAGGGAAAAGCGGTTTGAATTTATAATGGATGAAAACTTTGACGTAACATGTGAACAACATTTAGCAACATTTCATGATTTATGTATTAATCAAAACAAGCCACGCTCAAAACACACGCACACACGCATACACACACATACACACACACACACTTTGGCACATAAAAGTAGTAAAGTACAAGGGAGGTAATTGCTACGTCAAATTAAAACGACAGGGCAGTTTTAGTTATTGCTATTTAAATTTTGAGTAAACAATTGAATACCCTGAAAATGATCATGTTCAATCATTTTCTTTTCTTATAAAAACAAAGATTTCTCTGAATAACTAAATCTAAATGTACACACACACACACACACACACACACACACACACACACAAAACACTCACACTGTGCCTACTTCATCTACTCAGCGGTTGTAATCTGGGATTAGTATAACTGAGACGTGTAACACAGATTATCTTGGCGCAGTAAACTCATTAGAGCCAGACAGACCTAGTTAACACAAAGTAAGGGGAAACTGGAATATGTGGTTTTTACAGAGATAACACAGAAAGAGAGAGAAAGGGAGAGAGATAGAGAGAGAGAGAGAGAGAGAGAGAGAGAGAGAGAGAGAGAGAGAGAGAGAGAGAGAGAGAGAGAGAGAGGGCGAGAGAGAGAGAGAGAGAGAGAGAGAGAGAGAGAGAGAGAGAGAGAGAGAGAGGGCGAGAGAGAGGAGGATTCGCATGCAACGGAGAGAGTGAAGGGTGGTACATTAAAACTAGACCATCTTCGAAGTGAGACCATCATTAACGCCTACCATTTTCTCTCTATGGAGAAGGAAAGAGGGAGAAGGAGACGGTGAGTGCGAAAAGGAGGAAGAGAAGAAAAAAGAAGTGTGGAGAAAGATGCTGGCTATCTCTTGAAGCAAGACATACAACCTGGAGGAATGACAATACCCGTTGCTATTAATTAATTCAGAGACCACCTTGGAAGCAGACAAACACACACACACACACGCACAAATATTGCAAGAACATCCGGATAACTGCAGGCCAACCAGTAGCTGCCCAGGTGTGATGGAGGGAATAAAAATGACTAAAAAGGAGAGGTTGGCTAATGAATATTGCAAATGAAGAGAATCCTGAGGAAATATGATAACCCCCCCCCTCCTCCTCCTCCTATATCTCCAACCGCTGCCTCCCCCTTTCCTGTTCTTTATTCCACAAGCGGCCTCACCTGCTCCCCTCTCTCTTCCCCCTCTTGCCCCCCCTTCCAACATGTTGGTTTTTAATTAGAACTCATTTAATAAAACATTTACATTTTCTTACTTTCTTCAGAAATCTCAGGGTTTATTAGTTATCAAACATTACAGACCAACCCAATAATTATAGTCCCCAGGGTGGGGGTGGGGCTTTGGGGGTTAAGGCTACTGACTGTGCGTCTGGGTTTGTGTGTATGTGTGTATCTCCCTGGAGACCTTTCCCTCTCTAAATAAAGGCATTGTTTGGCTAAACCTCGATGTGCAGGGTTATGTTATTTACCTGTGGTAATTGGTTTTCCCCAATGGTAGTTTCCTGTGTCACACGCATACATAAACACACACAACCACACACACACACACACACATACACACACACACACACGCATTAACACACACACACACACGCATACACATGCAGATACATACACACATACACACACTACTGGTAATGAGGAGAGGGACCAAGAAGATGCTATTTTAGATAACAGAGGCATAGAGTAGTCTCACATACACAAAACGAAGCACACATTAACACACAAACACACACAGTGCTCTTAGCAATATTTCACAGATTGTCACTATCTGGAAGAGGGAAAACATTCTAAGACAGCTAATCAAGTACAGAGAAAAGGCGCTCACACACACACACACACACACACACACACACACACACACACACACACAGACACACACACTACTACAACCACCATGTCAACAGTCACAACCGTTGGCCCTTTAATCAATGGGGCCTCTCAGGTATGTCAGGGTATTGACTGAGAGAAGACTGACAGAAAAGCTGTAGGTGGGTGTTTTTATTGGTGTGCACATGAATATGAGTTTATTTATGAAAGTATGGAAACACCCTCTGTAAGCATACGCTAAGAGTGTCCCCTGGTGTTGAAACAGGCATGGTGCACCCACACACACATTGACAGGGTGAGCAACTGATGGGAGGAGGAAGAGGGTGCTAGACGGCACAGCCTATGACTCATCGAGCTCTGTGTGGGATGTGTGTGTGCGTGCGAGTGTGTGCATGCGAGCGTGTGTGTGTGCGCGCGTGCGTGCAGCTGTCTTTTGTGATGAGACCGGCTTTAGCAGCTCTCCATCTCTCACCCTCTGAGGTGAAAATCACACCTTGTCAACCATGTCTACATTCCTCTCCTCCACTCCTTTCTCCTCTCTCCTCCTCCTCCTCTCACTCCATCTCTCTTTCATTCGGCTCAGCCTTGTCCTTTTGAAGGAACCATCTTATTTCTTCCTGCTCACCGACCCTGTATCTTCCTACCCTCGAACGGGAACCACTTCATCGTTTACATTTGCTCTATAAGATATCAGATGGTTTGAGAGGAAGCATCTGAGGAAAAACAAGGCGGTGCTGGAGTTTCTGTGTCATCCATGTTGTATTTCTTCCCGGCGGTTTGGCGTCACGGTAACAGCTCCAAGCAGTGAGAGCAGGCCCTTAAATCAGAGAAGAGAACGGATGACTCACGGTGGAGATTCGCCTTCAACAGAGAGTTAACCCATGTCAAACCGTAGGGCACATTCCACATCAAATGAAGGAATCAAATGAAACCTGAGCCGTGGGCTTTAATTACCGTCATACCCAGATTATGCTCGAGCGAGGGCCAGAAGGGGGTGTCTCTCTTCCGGGTTCTCTCGCCCTCTCTCTACGTTGGAGAACAAGCCGGGCCACGGGCACCACGGAGCCCCTGGGACCTGCCCGCCGGCACATCCGGACTCCTCCGCGCGGCGGCCCCCGCGAGCGGGCCCACCTCCCCGTGGGTAATGGAGTTGAGTCGTCCATTGTGTGCCGCAAATAGCTCCATCCATCTGAGTCTGAAGGACACGGCATGCTTCTGTTGCTGTTCAGGAACGACAAATGGTCGCCGGTCGGAGAAGGACGCCGGTCTGTTCAGATATATGGCACGACTCTTTCTCAAGGCCTCCACACACTGAGCAGCCCTTATGTATGGTTGGTGTGCAGAGGCGTATGAGAAGGCCGTGTGGACACGGAGGGTACCAGTGCTGTAGGGATGCAGGCTACCGACTGGTGGTTTGTTGGATACCGGATCGATCAGAGACGGGTCACCCTCTCCTAACGCTATGCCGCCTCCCAGCAGGGAGAGAGAGAGAGAGAGAGAGAGAGAGAGAGAGAGAGAGAGAGAGAGAGAGAGAGAGAGAGAGAGAGAGAGAGAGAGAGAGAGAGAGAGAGAGAGAGGGAGAGAGAGAGAGTGTCACAGCAGGATGTTTTGGTGGACCCACGAGCAGAGCAGAGCGGAAACTAGACTGATAAACTAAGAAGGATAAAGACAAAGCGTTTGGCAAGACAAGCCAAGGGCTTTTAGTTCGGCTTGACAAAAAAAAAAAAAAAAAAAACGTTTCACTACCACTCAAGAACGGGAACGCAACAAAGGCTTCAATGCAGACAAAGACCAAACGATTAACCAAGGAAGACGAAACAAGACATAAAACGGGTGGGAGGGAGCAATGAAACGAAGTAAGCCAGCCACATGTTCATGGAGCTTGGCCTCGTGCTCTCAGGCTCCCCCTGGAGGGCGGAACAGTGGCGCTGGGTCCCCCACCGCCACACGGAAACAACCAACACAGACCCAGGAACACCACAGATTGCCCCCCTTGACAGCTGCCAATGGCTCGCCAGGCTGTTGATGTCTTCATTATTTTCAATACTTGAGAGGAATTCAGCCCCCCCCCCCTTACACACACTGCACAAAACCTGTGAGCAGTTCTGCACTGACTAAAAGGGCACTCTGATTGTGTCTTTAGAACTCTGCCCGGTGACACCTTTATAAAAATGCAGAAAGGAATGTGTCATGTAATGGCAGCGCAGAGGGATAGAGAGCCACCAGATGAGGGGCGTGAAGGAAGGTAACATTATGTACCATCGCTGAATTGTTTTCTGGGTGTTGCTAAAGGCACTTGTTAATGTTTTTCCTTTCTGTCTGTGCTACACACACACACACACACACACACACACACACACACACACACACACACACACACACACACACACACACACACACAGTCTGCTTAAATGAACTGAACACAACCTCCCACGCTCAGCCTAACAAGCCTCCTCAGAGGCATTAGCATATAAATAACACCAACACACACACACACACACACACACACACACACACACACCACACACTCACAGAGAGACCCTGTTGTCATACTGCGGCAGCCTTTTCCAGTAGCGTGAAGAGCTGACCAACACATATTAGCCATAGCCTAACCAGCAGACACCAGTTGCATACATTAGTTTGTGGGTGTGCGTGTGTAATGTGTGTGTGTATGTCGGGATCTATATGTCTGTGCATCTGTGTGCATGAGATGTGAGCCAGGCCTGATGAAAATGCTTTTAAGCTAATTATCTGGATCTCTCAGACACCACATTCGCACACACAGACGAACAATGGGAGACGGATTGTTTTTGTTTGTGGGCTAGAGGGACAGCGAGTATCAACAATATTAATGTGTTTTGGGGACGTGTGTGTGTGTGTGTGTGTGTGTGTGTATCTGTGTCAACTCTATTCGGGGAACGTTCCATTACATCAGTCTGTCAGCACGAAAGTCGCCTAACCCATCCAAATGAGCGTGTCTACTCAGAAGGTGACTGCGACCTGTCACACAAATGCGTTCGTGCCATGCATGCACTCACAGATCCTCGGAATGATGATAGATGATGATGGTGGTCGTGGCAGATGAGGATGAAGATGACTATACATTTCGATTACTTTCCTGCCACTTCAGTGTAAACTCGCTGGGAATGATCCCAGCCGGTTCTCTCTCTCCCCGACTGTATGATAGGAACGGACCTGAAGAGCCAAGGAGTCAACGAGTAGGACATTGCCTGACTCAGTGACCGTCGCAAGCATGGTCAACAGCGCCCTCTGATGGCAAAACATTGGAAAATAGCTGCCCTATGCATAAGACTCTAAAGAGGAATGGCCGAAAGGCTAATGGCCCATTAGTCAGAGCACATTTTCAACGCATGCCACTTATCTAGCCTGTAATATCATGCTCTGACTCAAAAGTAATACGTTTTATTATTGGCATGGAACCAGTTCTAAAGCAAAGCCAGGCTGGTCAGCGCGCGTTGCAGTGGCTCCCATTCACTTTTGTAGCCCCGTCTGTCGGTGAGCCCCGGTAAGACACCGGGAGGGCCCCAGACTGGGCGATCTGCCGATACCGCCCAAAGGACAGCTCAGCTCGCATTGTTAGTCCATTCAAGTTCACAGAGCGCTGTTAAGTTTGGCCTACTTTAGAGAAGCATGATCTTCGATAGGATATTAAACCAAAGTCTGCCAATTTAAGTCTATGCTTTACACTTACAGGTAGGCGGCTATTTTGCCTTTTAGTCGGAGACTGGAGTAGTCCTAAATTCAAAGTTTTAAACTTTTCGTTTCAGTGTTTTTTCTTTCGATTTTCTACCCCTCGCCTGCGGATAGCCCTAACCAAGATGGACACTGGGGTATCTCTCGTCTACAGATGAACCAATGGTGCACGACTCAAAACAATTAGGCCGTTTCCCTACCGAGTATTTTGCCAATTGTTTGACGGTCTGTTATTAACGGGGCAAGAGGAGTCTCTAAAAGTTTGATAGGCTGGGGTTTATTCCTAACCTTTTGCTAACTTAATTGGGGGAGCTTTTGGTCACATTATGAAAACGTTTTGTTGAAGTTTCGAGGGACTTTCTGAGGTTTGGCCATGTCGGGAGTGGTTCGCACATTGAGCCGCTGCTTGCTCCCGGCTGAGGCGAGCCGAGAACCAGGCGGCAGCAAAGAAAGATCCCGGGACAGGGACTCTGCACAGGAGCGAGAGGCACGTCGGAGGAGTCGGGAGATTGACGCTATGCTCGCCCGAGAGCGAAGAGCTGTCCGCCGACTAGTGAAGATACTTCTCCTTGGTGCTGGAGAGAGCGGCAAGTCCACTTTCCTCAAACAAATGCGGATTATAAACGGCAAAGAATTCGATAAAAAAGCACTGCTGGATTTTCGGGACACTATATATGAGAATATGATAAAGGTAAAGGAAACAAATGATTTATTGACCAAGATCGCATATAGGCTATGGCGCAAAGTTTGTCTGAGTAAAAGTTAGTCAGGTACCCAACTGCCAAATGTGGGCGATTTATAACACAGGACTAACTCAACTTGGGGCTTTTCAGCCGCTCCTAGTTTGTAAACTCAGTACAAACGTGTAATGTGAGATTAGCAGCCACTGCTGTTTTTGTTTAGACAGATTGTTTCAGCAATTTAACTCTTTCTAATGGACACACGCGCGGTCGCGCACAAACATGCACACTCAAATCTATCTTCGCAGTTTATTGTCATGTTGTCGACAGTGGATTACAGTACAGGGGGGGCAGCAATGTTGGGTTCTCTCACCAAGTGAACAATAGACCTACCAGTCCCATTGGACTGAGATGTGTCCTGGGTACATCCGCTCTGCCTGTTAGAGGTAACCTGTAAGAACCAGCACAGTGCTACCACACACCACTATTGACAGTGAGACTATTACAGGCAGAGTTGAGGTTTTTCTAGAACTTTCCAGTCCGATAAAGCAGAAGGACTTTGAGATGACAGAAGACCAAAACATCACGCCGTGACTCATCGGTCTATGGTTCCCTTTCTAAGGGTTAACCCCACACAGACACATCTGACTATAGTCTCAGACAGACAGGCAGGCAGATCAAGATAGATAGATAGATAGACAGACAGACAGACAGACAGACAGACAGACAGACAGACAGACAGATCAAGATTAACAGACAAGCAGCTCAAGACATACAGATCAAGATAGATAGACAGACAGACAGACTGATCAAAACAGACAGACAGATCAAAATAGACAGACAAGCTGATCAAGACACAGACAGGCAGATCAATATTGACAGACAACCAGATCAATATAGACAGGTGGGTGGATCAACATACACAGACAGACAGATCATGTTAGACCAACAGATTAAGGCAGACTGACAGACAGGCTGGGAGAGCAGACCCAGACAGACAGGAAGACATACAGACAGACAGGCAGACTGTGTACACTATTAGCTCTGACACATCCTGACTCAGGGCTGGTTCATCACCCCTCAGAGAGGGGCCTGTCGTCTGACCCTGGGTCAGCCATAGTAATGGGCCCCGGGGCCCAGTGTTTGTGAGTCTGACTGGAGGCCTGTGTCAGACAGTGTGTGTGTGTGTGAGACACATTGTCAGGGACCCTGACAACATCGATATTGTTATTATTAACGCACATTCAGAGGAAAGTGGGTTGCAATAAGGAAGTAATACCCCTCTTCAGCAGTATAGAGCACTACTTAGTCATACTGGGGCCTCCAAGACATGCACACACACACACTCACGATTCCTCACATGCTCCAAACCACAAACTCGTCTCGTGTTCTGGACAGTGTGTGATGCCATGCAGCCTTAGTGGAGTCGAAGATGAATGCGAGAAGGGAGGGCGGGTGATGGAGTGTCGTTCTGTAGAGGGGTACAGCATTTACAATTCTGCCCCCCTTGTGTGTGTGTGTGTGTGTGTGTGTGTGTGTGTGTGTGTGTGTGTGTGTGTGTGTGTGTGTGTGTGTGTGTGTGTGTGTGTGTGTGTGTGTGTGTGTGTGTTTATGATGCATGTGTGTGATTAGTTGGCTAGTTCATTTGAGGACCTCCCAAATAGATCAGAGCTCATGACACTTTTGCAAAAAAAATATCACCAGCAGACAGGCAGTCTCTGCGTGTGTGTTAGTTAGTGTGCTGGTGTGTTTGCAAAAAGAATGTGTGTGTGTTGGTTAGTGTGCTAGTGTGTTTGCAAAAAGAATGTGTGTGTGTGTGTGTGTGTGTTGGTTAGTGTGCTAGTGTGTTTGCAAAAAGAATGTGTTTGGGTGTGTGTGTGTGTGTGTTGGTTAGTATGTTAGTGTGTTTGCAAACATAATGTGTGTGTGTGTGTGTGTGTGTGTGTGTGCTGGTGTGTTTGTAAAAATAATGTGTGTGTGTGTTAGTTAGTGTGCTAGTGTGTTTGCGAAAAGCATGTGTGTGTTAGTTAGTGTGCTAGTGTTTGTAAAAATTGTGTGTGTGTGTGGGCGCGTGCGTGCGTGCGTGCGTGTGTTGGTTTGGGTGCTAGTGTGTTTGCAAAAATATTGTGTGTGGTAGTTAGGGTGCTAGTCTGTTTGGAAAAACAATTTGTGTGTGTGTTAGTGTGTTTGCAAAAAGAATGTGTGTGTGTTAGTGTTTGGAAAAACTGTGTGTGTGTGTGTGTTAGTGTGCTAGTGTACAAAAAGAGTGTGTGTGTGTGTTGATAAGTATGCTATTGTGTTTGCAATATAATTTGTGTGTATGTTTGTGTGCTAGTGTGTTTGCAAAAAGAATGTGTGTGTGTGTTAGTGTGTTTGCAAAAAGAATGTGTGTGTGTTAGTGTGCTTGCAAAAATAATGTGTGTGTGTGTGTTGGTTAGTGTGCAAGCGTGTGTTTACAAAAAACAATGTATGTGTGTTGGTTAGTGTGTTAGCAAAAATAATGTGTGTGTGTGTGTGTGTGTGTGTTTCAGGTTCTATGAGAGGCTGAAGATGAGATAGTGTTTCCCTTTGTGTTTGTGCCTCGTCCTTAGTTGGCTGATCTAGTTTCATCGACCAGATCCCCCAGACCGTCCTGTCCTTAACTGAAAACAACTTTAAACGTGTGGGTGTGTGTGTGTGTGTGTGTGTGTGTGTGTGTGTGTGTGTCTGTGTCTGTGTCTGTGTCTGTGTCTGTGTCTGTGTCTGTGACGGAGATAGAGCTAGCTGCCGTGATGTTTATGGGACCCTGGTGTCAGATATTTACTTCATCCGTCAGTGCTGCTATGGAGTCCTAGTGTTTTGATTCTCTATGCCCCTCTCCCTCCCTCTCTCCCTCCCTCCCCCTCTCTCCAGGGCATGCGTGTGCTGGTGGACGCCAGGGACAAGCTGGGCATCGGCTGGCAGAGCTGTGAGAACGAGAAACAGGGCATGCTGGTGATGTCGTGGGAGGGGCGCGTGGGCGTGTCGGGGGTGGAGCCCGGCGAGTTCCAGCTCTACGTGGCGGCGCTGGCGGCGCTCTGGGTGGACGCCGGCATTCAGGAGGCCTACACGCGACGCTCCGAGTTCCAGCTGGTGAGTCTCTCTCTCACACACACACACACACACACACAAACACACACACGACAAGAACTCGGGGTCAGCGATGGACGGATCGGTGTAAGAGATTGATAGATGTGTGCATACACGAGCAAACTCACACAAGCACTCCGACGCAGAAGCACAAACGGTCCGATAGTTATTGTCCAAAAACCCTTGAGTTTAGTTGTGTTGCCACACGCTAGAAATTTGATGTTGCAGTTTGATGTTGATGTTGTTTTCTTCCAAATGGTATAGGAATTCTTCCTCACTAGAATACTGTATGTAACGGTGAGGAAAAACGTTTTACTTGGGTCTCCCTGAATGGACGAAAGTGGTTACGGCCCAAAGGGTCCAGCTAGATACAGTATGTGGGTTAGGAGCTCCGTATACATGGGTAACTCACCGACGGGATACACAGTGGTCTGCCGAACGCTATGCTCTCTATTTTGAACGTGTGTGTTTGGAGGTATCTCACATGCCTCAACTGTAGCTAGCACACGGCTGTAGCACAGGCCCAAAGTGATGGACACAGGCCCTCCAGTCTGGGACCTCTCAGACATTTTGTCTGATAGCGGTATCTGGAGCCAGACAGGTGTGACTTCCGTCTGTGTGTGTGCATGTGTGTGTGTGTGAGAGAGTATGTGTTTGTTTGAGACTGTCTCCCAGGGGGGGGGCAGTCCCAAGATGATAAACTTAGCATGCAGCTATCGATGCAGCCAGACGTACAGTCGACACTCTGACTTTAAGTAGAGAGGGGTGGTTTTAACTAATGTGCTGAGCTGGACCTCTGTCA
>CM030176.1:9561540-9576540 GCA_017639675.1 Aplochiton taeniatus
GACGTCCAGGTGAGGCCGCAAGTAACCCCCCTCACACCTCCCCTCCTCATCCTCCTCATCCTGATCCTTCACGTCATTCACCTTTTAGCAGAAGGAATTACCTTCTTTTTCTCTCTTCGTCCTGTGTTGTTGTTATTTATATATTTATTTGTGCGCACACAAGCACACAAAAACACACACCCTAGCCGGATCTAATCCCCCCCTCCCTCCCTCCCTCCCTCCCTCCTCTCTCTCCCCAGACGTTCCTGGTGCAGTCGTTCAGCCGCAAGAGGCGTAACCGAGGGAAACCGCTGTTCCACCACTTCACCACGGCCATCGACACGGAGAACATCCGCTTTGTGTTCCACGCCGTCAAGGACACCATCCTGCAGGAGAACCTGAAGGACATTATGCTGCAGTGACCCCCGGATGACCGTGAAGAGAACCCCCCCCCCCCCCCCCCGCTCCCCCCCCCCCCCCCCCCCCCCCCCCCCCCCCGGCGCTCCTGCGTTCACACCCGGCTCCCGCACGGCCTGACGCCCCCTGGACATGGTGACTGCTGGACACCGCCTCTGATTCTAACCCTGGGAGATGCTGGGGGGGAGAGTCGGCCCCTGACGAGAGGGGCGGGGGGGGGGGGGGGGGGGGGGGGGGGGGGGGGGGGGGGCGATGTTCTGACCGGGACCCAGGCATTGACATGTGCCGTTCATTTGCTCTGACTCGCAAGGTAGGCGCTGATAGTCTGACCTTTGAACTCTGTGGAGCACCGGGGTCAGTCGTGGCCGCTCGGGTCAACACCTGCGCTGGGGTGAGGGGGGTCGTACCAGTCCTGATGCTGACTCTAAAATGTGTGTGTGTGTGTGTGTGTGTGTGTGTGTGTGTGTCCCTCCTTTCTAAAAAGCTTCTTCTCTCGCCACTCAACCCAGCCGCAGCGTGAACAGCTAGAACACCCCCAAGCATGCAGAGCCCTGAAAGGCCATCTATGACACGGGGCTGTGATTACGGAAGGCCTCCTCGCCCGAACGACCTTTGACTTTGCCATCCCTGAACTGGGTCAGTCTGCAGCGACGGATAGAGCTGGGTTACCAAAGAGACAAGGAGGATGGAGAGAGAGAGAGTGGGTGAGGGAGAGGGAGAGAGAGAGAGAGAGAGAGAGAGAGAGAGAGAGAGAGAGAGAGAGGGAGGGGAGAGGGAGAGGGAGAGGGAGTGGGAGGGAGGGTTGTTTGGGAGCAGAGGAACATCAGGGGGGGAAAGAACGGAGGGATTAATATAGTTTGGCTTGTGTCCGGCCATGTCCTGATACACCCACATGTGACTAAGAGGAGGGGAGCGATGCAGGGCATGCTGGGAAACCAGCGTGGTCATATGCTGGGCTACGTGATCCGCCCGCACAAGAGCCTCTCCGCCTGGCTCGCTCCTTCCTCCCTTTTTCTGCTCTTCCTTTATCACCTCTCCCTCTATGACTCTCTCCCCCTCTCTCTCTCTCTCTCTCTCTCTGTTTCCCCTTCTCCTTCCCTCACTCCATCGTTCGGGAAAGATGAACAGCTGCAGATAGAGAGACACCGCTGGCCTCCCACCACTCCCCTCCTCTTCCTCCCTCCGTCTCCAGGACAAAGGAGGGATTGTGCCCTCTTTTCCTCTCCTCCCTCTCCAGCGGAAAGAAGGGACTGATGAATTACAGGCTCTTAGAGGCCTGGAGAAACAACACTCAGAGTGCGCACACACACACCCACACACACACACACACACACACACACACGCACACACACAGTGTTGATAGCACACCTTGTGCAGAGCACACAAAAGTGCGGTCACACACAAATCCATGAAGACATATGTCCATGTTCATTGCAGACACACACACACACACTTCCCTCTAGAGAGCAGTCTGACCACAACAGAGAGGGGCTAGGAAGCCAACACTGGGGTGTCTGTGTCACTCTGCCAGCGTGCTCTGGCCTTGCCCTGGCCCTTTGACCTCCGCCATCTGGCCGCACTGTACCCTCCACTGTACCCCTCTGTGCATCTCACACTCCAGACTGGGCTACCACGACCCCCCCCCCCCCCCCCCCCCACGCCACTCCCTACAGTCACCCCCGTGTCTGCCCCCTGGGTCTGCCGGTAGCCTGCACGTCACGCAGACCCACGTTCACCGCCGTCTCACTCGCCCTCTTACGGCCTGTCCACGTCTGACCTGCGGAGGTGAAGGACTCCTTTTCCATGGGATCGTTGGGGTTGGGAATAGGGCATCCAGGTTTTGCTCCCGAGGGGTGGTGTGCCTTTCCACCTCCTCCCTTCTGGCTGTGCATGTACTGTGTTGAACTGGATGTGGGTGAAAAGAAAAAATGTATCTAGTGTGAATGTGTGAGTATATGTGTGTGTGTGTGTGAGAGAGAGTGAGAGAGAGAATGTGTGTGGTCTTCCATTCCCGATGTACATACTGTAGCTGTGTGTAACACAATGACATGCCCTACACGTCACCACTAGCCCCTAACCACTGAAGCGTTGTTGCTCTAACGGATGTTTACTAACCCAATGATTTGTGCCGTGTCCAACGTTTGGTAGCTTTTTATTAGCTTCTTCATTGCACTGGATGTAAGTTGACAAGAATACTTTTTTGTTTTTTGAAATAGACGGAAATCATTGCAGAAAGGATGGACCAAGGGGGACTTGATAAAAAAAGAGAGAATACGTTTGGTATGTGTACTAGCCTCTAGTTCACTCTTTTTTTGTCTTTGGTCTATTGGTTTAGTCTGTTTGTTTTTTACTGCCCTGGCTCTGTGTTCTGTGGTGAAATACACTGCCGTTTGTCGTCAAGCTGCCTCTGTCCTTTTTTGGTGTGTGTGTGTGTGTGTGTGTGTGTGTGTGTGTGTGTGCGTGCGTGCGTGCGTGCGTGCGTGCGTGCGTGCGTGCGTGCGTGCGTGCGTGCGTCCTCGTGCACAAACGCACAGGTCAAGACCTTCTGGGAGAGCTGGTCTGGAGAGAAGGGGAGGAGAGCAAGATGCCAAGAGTGAGGGAGAGAAGAGGAAATCTGATACGGGGCAAAGAGCATGATGTGGGGAGAGAGAGAGAGAGAGAGAGAGAGAGAGAGAGAGAGAGAGAAGGGGAGGATAGGAGAGGAGGAGGGGGGAGGCGGTGAAGCTATGGAAGCCTGTTGGGCTCAGGCTCAACAAGCGCCGTCTGGTTTTTGCCCTGGCCTTCTTTATCGGAGGAGCCATGATCCGGAACAGACCGGCGGAGGAGACGCGGTGAGAGGGAAGGGAGGGAGGGAGGGAGGGAGGGAGAGTGAGGAGGTACAAAGTGCCCGCGTTGTTTTCCATGTTAAGACTATGTATAGGCCGTGGCACACACTTTGGAGAGCGTCCGCCGGGGCTCTTGGCTGCAGCTTGGGGAACCGGAGGGGAGGGGAGCAGGAGAGAATATGAAAGTCATGAAAGTACAGAGAGAAGACGGGGAGGGGGGGGGTCAGTGAGAATAGAAGAAGAAAAAGGGATGGAGGGATGTAATGTTTCCTCTGTTGAGCCCACTTCCTGTCCTGAGCCCAAAACAGGCCCCCCCCCCCCTTCATCTCTCTCTCTCTCTCTCTCTCTCTCTCTCTCTCTCTATTTTTCTCTCTCTCTTTACTCACACACATACACACAGCGCGCATCACAGAAACTGCTAACCAGACACCCACAGTGTCCAACAACAAGACGATGGAGGCCAGTGAAGAGAGCGGATAGAGAAGGGGAATTGGAAACGTGTCAAAACATATCAAATGTGTAAGGACCGCTCCGTTATCGTATGGGCACAGGATGAATTTGTGGGTCCATTCTCCATAAAACCTGGAACACTTAGCCCTTCTGTGCTCAGAATTTTGCACGATGGTACATTTTAATTTGCAGTTGTTGGAAGGACTCAAAGGACTTAATCATATGTTATTAGATGAGAATATTTGAGGAACTTTTAATTTTCTACCAGCCATCCTCTTAGATTGGAGTATATGTCCCTATTTGAATCGGTTAATTGAGTGAGCTCTAGACCAAGAAAAATATACAGTAACTGGAGTAAGCAGACCGTGGCATCCGTATGCATCTCAATGGCTGTGTGTGTGTGTGTGTGTGTGTGTGTGTGTGTGTGTGTGTGTGTATTTGTGTTTGTGGGATCGTGTGATCTCATGACTCGGGTTAAGCAGATTTTTTCTTCTCCCAAGACTCGTTTTGATTGGACTTTACGCTGAACTCTGATATTTAATAATGATTGGTGTATGTGTGTGCAAAACACCCAGACAAACACTTGCAGACTCACATAAACCGCGCCACGGAGTTCCCATGCTTTGGTATTGACTGTAAAATGATACGAACAGCAATGCTTTGCTCCCCAAGTCCAGGCCGGCCAGTTGGGTATCGTTGAGGCGCAAAGGTCATTGAGGCCAATCATGAAGTTACACAACTCCGACCCCCCTGGGCTAGTCCTCAGAATAAACCCTACTATAAAATAGCGATCCGAGTCAAATGTCGACCTTTTAAAAAAAACGTGGTCTGTTTGATCTCTTGATGTCGTTATTTAACCACGATGATAAAGTTTTCCGTTTTTATTTGCACCAGAAAAAACTTTGTAAAAGAGTTAAAAGGGCTTGGATACACGCACGCGCACACACCATGCTAAATGTATTTTGCTCTATCTCCAAGAACAATCACACTGGACATGTGGAAACAATTACTAAATCAGCGATTCTGCTTCCCTCGCTCTCCTCCCCTCTGTCCGCCCCCCCCCCCCGGTCCCTCTATCTTTCCATTAGGAGGCAAGAGAGGGAGGGTGAGATGCAGGAGTGGAGTTTAGCAAGGAGAACACTTTCCCCTAGTGGTTGAAAAGCGTACTGCAACACATCTTCCATACAGACAATATCAGAATAGGGTTTTCGATCGTTTCGTTTGTACAATATTCTGATAATGCTTTCAAATGCAAATACCAATACAAACCATAAACCTTAAATACTGTAGTTTATTATGGAACGAAAGGAAACGAGGATAAATATCTATGCAAGATAGATCTATACTTGATCTATTACCTGCATTGTGCTACATCAAAAATGAGGATCTTATAAAATACACATGGATCACTCTACTTAGCATCCGCCTCTTTGGCCACTGCAAATATCGAAGAGTAAATGTCAAACCAAAGAAGAGGAGAGGGGGACTCAAAGTATTTATTTAATTCCTTTGTTTCACAAAAAAAAAAAAAAGAAGAAAAGCAAAGTACAAAATCCCTTATTTAAATCCCTTCATTTGCCCTAAAAAACACAAAAGCAATCCATGAGCCTTCTTCTCTCACGCACATTGCAACAGCAGCAGTGCTAGTCTACGGGGCATTTCAAAAAGCCTTCAACACAAGTCCACATGATCCTGATTGGGGACTGTAACCTTCAAATAACGGAGTGAATTCAGTAGAAATATGTTTTGTGCCAGAGGGAAGGGCACCGGTATTCATTCTCATCAGTAAAAAAATATCAACAACATACTCCCGAGGTTTCTGGAAGTCACATTCTCACGCCATAGTGCTGGAGGTTTGGTGGACCATATCAAGTTACACCAATTAAAAACTCATTTCAATTATTAATATACGGGGAGGATTATTTGAGGCAACTTTTTTTCCATGCTGTCGATACAATAAATATCTGTTCAGTAAAATCTGTTCTTTACAGTAACAAGGGCATCATCAACATCTTTTCAAGTGTAAAACAACATATCCTTTAAGAGTAAAAAATATGTCCGTCTCACACACACACACACACACGTTCACACAGACACAGAACCAAAAATATCAGTTATTTAGATAAGAAGGTAGTCAGACAGAGACAGCCAGGGCAGCCCCAGGTCTCCCCTCCCTGAACAGCAGCACCTCCTTCTCCGCTCCTCCTTCTCCGAACCTCCTCCTCTTCCTGCCCAGAACTTCCTTCTCTGTACGTCTGGAGCCCAGAGGCTTCTAAAAAACACCTGCGAGGGGAGTACAAGCCGGTCCCTGACAAAATGCCAGTGTGTTACAGACCACACAGGGAGCAAGTAGGAAGGGAACAGCTGTCCCGTAGGTAAAGTGAGGGACGGTGTGTGTGTGTGTGTGTGTGTGTGTGTGTGTGTGTGGGGGGGGGGGGGGGGGGGGGGGGGGGGGGGCAAGGGGGTCTTATTGGGCTGCAGGGGGCAGATAGTAGGGGTGGAACAGTCTCTCATGGGCACAGGTGTGCAGGGCGTTGTGTGTGTGCAGCAGTAGCCGGGGGAAGCGGGAGGTGAAGTAGCTGACGAAGCCCTCGGGGACCTCCCCCAAGGTTTCCTGGACCTCCGCCGGCAGCTCGTGGTAGTGGTGCTTCTGTTCCACAAACGGAACAGGGAGATGCAGGACAGGGAGACAGGACAGAGAGACAGGGCAGAGAGACGTCGGACAGGGAGACAGGACAGGGCAGAGAGGGACGTCGGACAGGGAGACAGGGCAGAGAGACACAGGATAGGGGGACAGGGAGACAGGGTAGAGAGACACAGGATAGGGAGATGCCGGACAGAGACACAGGGCAAAGAGACACAGCATAGGGAGACATGGGACAGAGAGACACAGGACATGGAGACAGAACAGGTAGACACAGGACAAGAAGACAGGACAGAGAGACAGGATAGAGAGACAGGACAGAGAGACACAGGACAAGGGAAACGGTCAGTGGCAGGGACTCAATCCAACACAAGCCAACTTATTAGTTTGACCCCTATCCTACAGGTTCAAAACACAGACCACACAGATCCGTCACTTCCAAATGTTATTAGTGGTGGAATCACATAGACTGACCTTATTCCTCATGGCTCTCAGCAGGTCTCTAACGGAGTTCCCTTTATACGTCCTGAACCTCCGCAGGTCTGTACACACACACAGAAAGAAAACACAGAGTACACACACATACAAGAGGTTACAGTAGGTGCATAGGCAAGGAACCATTGCCTTTGTAAAAGACGTTGCTCTATCAGCTTTATGTTGTATTGGGTATTTGTGTGCGTGTGTGCATGTGTGTGTGTGTGTGTGTGTGTGTGTACCAGTCTGCAGGGGTGCAGAGATGTGCATTCTCCAGTTTGTCCGGACCACTGCGCGTCCTGCCGTCTCCAGTCTCACCACGATGGGACTGTCAACTGGCTCCTTCTCTATACGGTCACTCACATCCTGCACACACACACACACACACACACACAGAGAGAGAGAGAGAGAGAGAGAGAGGTAAGGTATAGCTGTATGCTTGGGATTTTAGAACATCTAGCACTGTGATCGGACATTTCATGAAAAACACACACCAAACATGCCCACACCTGAAAGAACAGCAGCTGTTTCTCGGGGGTCCAGAAGAACGGGTGTTTGAGCACACAGGAAGTGGAGGGGCGGGACTCCGGATCGGCGCTGATCATTAGCTCAATCAGGTGCCGTGCTATGACATCATCTGACGGCGCACATGGACATGCGATCCAATGCAGTTAGGAGAGGTGCAACACAATGACACATTCTGTGTTTTGGAGTGTTTCAAAACAGGTTGCTGGAGTTTGTTTCAAAGTATGATTACCACGGACGATGCTTAGATCACCATATGCCATATTATATATATATATATCATTAATATTAATTAAGATAAGATATTAATTAAAATACAGGCTGTTTTTACATGGCAACATTAAAGCGGCGTAACAAAATCTTGCACAACATTGTTTTGGAAGACTCCCCCCCCCACACCACACACACACTGCCCCCTCACCGTGCATTTCCTCCATAAAGTGGGACAGGGTGTATTCCCCAGTCAGGATGTTGGACTGTCGCCTCAGTGCGTCCCCAAACGGGTGCTGCCCCCCGCTGACCACAAAGTAGAACACACACCCTGCTGAGAACACATCCACCACGGCCGTCTGGGTGGGGGGGGGGGGGGACATACAGGTGGAGGGTGGAAAGGAGAGCAGAGACAGAGAGAAGGGGGAAGGACTTTACTATTAACAGACTTAACCCTGTGGAAATGGACTGGGCCATACATGAAATAGGGAAGTGTGTGTGTGTGTGTGTGTGTGTGTGTGTTTGAGTGTGTGAAAACACAAACATTCCCGTCTCTCACCGGGTTGTTCCCGGGAGTGTCCCGCAGCACCTCGGGAGCGATCCAGCCCTCAGTTCCCGGTATTCCAGAGCGCAGGGAGAAGCTGGTCCGCCCTGCTGTGATTCGTTTGCAGAGTCCAAAGTCTGAGATGAGAGCTCGGACGCGGCCCAGTGGACCGGGACTGGACAGAAGGATGTTCCTGGGCTTCAGGTCGCGATGGACTGGAGGAGGACAGATAAGATGAAGGACCATAGTGGGAATCATTCAAACATCAGCCACGCGATAGCGAAACAACCACGGAGAAGTCTGGATACTGTGTGTGTGTGTGTGTGTGTGTGTGTGTGTGTGTGTGTGTGTGTGTGTGTGTGTGTGTGTGTGTGACTAACCTATGTTGAGGGAGTGGAGGTGAGAGAGGCCACACATGGTCTGCTCCAGCAGAGTCACCGCACTCAGTTCAGGGAAACGGGACGGCTCCTCCACATACTTCAGAGGAACACACACACACACACACACACACACACACACACACACACACACACACACACACACACAGATTTATATTTACAGTTCTCAAGTCCTACTGGATTTGAGCATACAGTTTCTTTGAATAGCAAACACCTACATTCCTCATATGGATTTTGGAGGGAGAGGGAGAGGGAGTGAGAGAGAGAGAGAGAGAGAGAGAGAGAGAGAGAGAGAGAGAGAGAGAGAGAGAGGAGAGAGAGAGGAGAGAGAGAGGAGAGAGAGAGAGCGAGAGCGAGAGAGAGCGAGAGAGAGAGAGAGAGAGAGAGAGGGGAGGGTTAGTGTTAACCTGTTGCAGCGTGGCAGCACACAGTTCTATAGCGATGTACGTGAAGAGCCGGTCCCTCTCGGTGCAGAAGTAGCGGATGACGTTGGGGTGTGTGTCCGACTCCCGGAGCAGCTGCACCTCGCGCTCCGCCACCTCGAAGCACTCCGGCAGGATCCGCTTCACCGCCACGCGCCGCCCGTCAAAAGAGCCCCTAAAAACAAACAAAACACACACAGTGTTTTTTTTTACTTACGCATACGCTCAAAAACCTCCTGCAGTCTGTTGACCCCCCTCACTACTGAGGAAGGAGAGCCACGCACCTGAAGACAAAGGTCCCCTCCGTGCCGTGCCCCAGGACCTCCGACGGAGAGAAGGAGATTTTCCCCACCTTCACCTCCTCGCCCTCTCCTGCAGAGACAAACAGAGAGGAAATGAGGGTTGAGAACAGAGATAGGGGTCAGCTGCTAGGACTCCATAAATAACAAGGGTAGGGGATGAACGTGATGCCTTTGTGTGTGTGTGTGTGTGAGTGTGTCCTACCGAGAGTGGGCGGTGGTCCAGAAGGGCTCGACCCGTCCGAGTTGGAGCGGCAGGCGGGATCACTCGAGGGAGGGTCCGTGGACACGGGCGGCGAGCCTGCAGAGGAGCACACCGTCAGAGGGCGCTCAGACCCAAAGTCTCTCTACAAAGTGACACTTTTTCACCCGACAGACGGCCTCCAAGTTACCCCACACCCTAGTAGCCGAGACCACAGGCCCAATGTGGCCTGGCTTAACGTTCCATCCGCCGGTCCGCCTGTCCCTTACCGTCAGACGGGGGTGTGTCACTGCAGACGGGTGTGTCCTTGGAGGGAGGCGTCCTTAAGTCGCTGTTGGTCTCCAGGCGCTGGAGGCGAGACTCCAACACTTCGTCTATCTGACTTTGATTTTTCTGCTGCCGTGCTGCCCTCTGCCGACACACACACAATTTTATTTGTATTCAGGTCACACACAGGTGCTTGATTGTTGCAGAGTTTTCCACCCACACGGAAGAAAACTCACGGAGGGGTATGTGAGCACGAAGGCCAGCCACCCCCCCAGCAGCAGAGTGAGGACTGCCAGTGTGACAGGGTCTTGAGACAAGGGGACAGGCAACACGGCGGACAGCCCTGGGCCTTCGGCTTGGGTCCTTTCATCCACTCTGCCACTACTGACATCCCCATCGCCATGGCTATTTTGAGTCTGGAACTTTAAGGGTTTTGGAGACAGAGACAGAGAAAGAACAACAATGCAACATTCAATAAATGTATGTGCACATTACATTTTTCCTAAACAGCAATAGCCATGTAAAAGAAAATCTAAAACATATTTTAGGGAAACGGGGTAACACGCAACCAAACTGAAAAAAAGAATAAAATAACACTCACAGGCTTAATAACCTGGCTAAAAAAGTTTGTTTTCAGTTTTCATTAAAAGGTTTGAACATTATCTGCCATTTCTCACATTGCCTGGAAGTGCATTCCATTGGCTAGGATCATTGTGACTAAAAATAAAACCTACAGTAGCCCACTGCATAAGTACAGCTAGCCTACGGTACATCTTCACCACACTATAAAATACAGCTAGCCTACGGTACATCTTCACCACACTATAAAATACAGCTAGCCTACGGTACATTTTTAGACACTCCATAAAATACAGCTCGATTCTGTATCCTTCGTCTCTCCAAGTTTCTCAAAATGGACATCCCACCCTATGGGCAGACTCACGTGACTGTGGTGGTAGCGGGAGGCTGGGGAGACGGGAGATCCCGGTTGGCGGGGAGGGATGACGGGCTCACCGGACCGCTGCAGGCTCACAGGGAAGTCCCTCAGCATGGTGGTGTGGGCTATGGGAGGCAACTCATGGTGGCCTACGCCAACGAAAACAGACACAGACAGGGCATATCTTAGGTCTCATGAGCTGACAATGGTCCTCCATTATTTCTCAATGTTTGTGTGTGTGTGTGTGTGTGTGTGTGTGTGTGTGTGTGTGTGTGTGTGTGTGTGTACCTATGAGCAGCCACTGGTTGTGCAGGGTCTGGGTGCTGCCAGGTGGGTAGCGCACACTGGTGGACGGTGTGATCTCACACTCTCCTCTCTCTCTCACTGTGACGCCCGCCGTGGTCGGACCCTCGATGCGAGCCAGGGTCAGCCCCCGAGGCTGCCATGGAAACAAGACGTTTAATCAGTCCCCGAGGGCCCGGTAACTAAAACAATCCCATCATTCATCATTTTCATTACGACAAACATGATAACTCATCATTTTCTGATTAGTCAGGTTAACCAGCAAGCTTCTGTTCAAATGAGCCTAATGGGAAACAGCTTGTTTCACATTAAGCTTGTTTTTAAAGAAGCTTGCTAGATTACAAATGGCTACACTTGTTGTGTTATGGTTATAAACCCTGTGTGTGCGTGTGTGTGTCTGTGTACATGTTTGTGTGTGCGTTTGTGTGTGTTTGTTTGTGGGTGTGTGCTCACCACCAGTGAGACTCCATGGTGCACCAGGGAAGTGGAGGCGTACAGATGAGAGTCCATCTTACCGACGTAGAGGGTAGGACTAGAACAAAGACATGTCACGATTCAGTTTAGGATCGTGGTGTGACTGACTGCAACATAGGCAGCCTTGTGTTTTTGTGTTTACATAAGGGTGTGTGTGTGTGTGTGTGTGTGTGTGTGTGTGTGTGACGGGATGGGTTGGGGGGGGGGGGGGTCTGTAGTCGTCTTACACTAGCTGGGCGTGTGCGCTGGCCTGCTCCGTGACAAACTGGTAGCTCCACTTCAACGTGTGTGTGCGTGCCTCGGCCTGTGTCTGGTCATTGGCCGCGGCAAAGGTGAGGTAGCGCAGCGTTTCCATGGCGAGAGACAGGTGGGGGGCGTGTCGCAGCGAGTCGCCAGCGTACAGGTACACGCCCACCACAGGTGAGCCGTAGTTCTGACTCCACAGGACGTCGCCTGGGGGTTAAACACACATTATGGAGCTTTCATAGGGCGAGCAAAATAATCGTTACTGTAAATGGGAGCTTGAAGTTGGGAGTCGGAGTCACACACACACACACACAGGTGCACACACACACACACACACACACACACACTTACCTGACTCCCTGTCCACTGTTACGACCAGGCCATCTCCACTGGAGACCAGGTGGGCCATCTCTAGAGACGGGAGAGAGGAGAGGGAGAGGGGGAAACAGATGAGGGCGGAGGACACAGTGTTGGATTTCTCTACAATGAAAAGGGAAAGGCTCTGGACAGACAGAGAGAGCATCCCGCCATTTGCAACGGCACTGCCGCCTTCAACGAATGAATCTACAAGTTTCCTGTCGGCCAGCCTATGACGAGTGTAAGCAATACATGGCAGTGACTCGGGAGTGTGAACTGGGACAGAGGTTGGACATTCAGCGTCCTTCACTAGCCTACAGTACATGAAGAAGAAAAGCAGGTAAGAGGGGAGCAGACGGTGACTGACTGTAGTCCTGCTTCTCGTCGTAGGGAGGGGCCGAGTAGTCGTTGTACGTTGCGTTCCAGCGCAACTCCTGCGTCTTGGTGTCATACATGGTGATCATGTACTCTGAAACAAACACACACACACACACCCCTGCCGTCAACACCAGGCCAGGCACCGACATCGTGCGTGTGTGAGCGTGTGCGTGTGTCAAAGAAAGAGAGAAAAGAGTCATGTCCACCTGTGCGCCCTATGTAGAGCAGGGGCGTGTTGGGGCAGATGGACTCGGAGGTGGAGGTGGTCAGACTGGTCTGCTTCTCTCCCGTCTGGGGATCGACCACAAACCACACATCCTGCTTCTTCCCTAGACAAACACAGAGGAGCGGCTGTCAGCTGACGCCGGCACGGCACCCTTTGGAACTGGAGGTATGGATTGTTGCGCCCGTGCCAATCCTGATTCGTTCAGTGACCAACGAGACCGGGGGTCAAGGTTGAATGGCTTTTTTACTCATGCTTCCACGGGTATACACGACGATAGGCGACATCCCCCCCCCCCCGCAGGGAGCCTCACCGGTGTAGAGCATGCCGTCAGAGCTCTTGCAGGGGGACGACTGGACCAGCTCGGGGATAGTGAAGGGTAGTTTCTGGAAGCACATTTCAAAGAAGTCCCTTACTGTAAAACCACACAGACCAGGACAAATAGGCGCATACTCATGCACGTTCATACTCATGCACATTCATACTCAGACACCTTCATACTCCTGCGCATTCATACTCCTGCGCATTCATACTCATGCGCATTCATACTCCTGCGCATTCATACTCCTGCGCATTCATACTCATGCACATTCATACTCATGCAGAGATACGGACAGACACGGCCACACCTTTAGAACTACGCACGCGGCCGTGCAAACAGAACAACAGCAAACACAAAGGCTTTGAGGTCTCGAGGTCTCACCATTAGTCCTTCCTTGTTCTTGCCGCCCAATATGTAGAGACTGCCATCGTTGGGGTCTGGGAGAAAACCTGGCCTGAAGACAACGCAGTCAAAGTTTATGTCGATTGCTACGCATGTCTGTGTGGTGTGTATATGTGTGTGTGTTTGTCTACGTGTGTCTGTGTGTTTCAGGGAGCCGACGGTTACTCACTCAGTTAGGTAGAGAGGCACCTGAATAATGGGGTCTGAAAGAGAGATTTTCTTACGGTCAACAGACAGTTGGTGAACGCTACCTGCTGCAAGCAAGTGTGTGTGTGTGTGTGTGATCTAAGACCTTCTCTGAGGGTCCACTTGATGTCCCCAGACTGTTTGGAGACCGCGTGCAGACTGCCGTCCAGAGTGGAGACAAAGAGCAGGGACTCTGGAAGGGTGACAGACCTCACCCCTCCCACCTGAGTGAAGGGGACAAGCAGACCATACCTTATTACAGCTCTATTGTGGAGTTACTAGTATCAGGTTCCTTGCCTTTTATCCTTTCATTTCCTGGTTATACACACAGCCCGGACATTATTGCATTCAAGAGTTTGTTTGGTCTGGGGGGTTAAGATGAGGTTAATCATACTTATGGCTCGGAGTGGTCCTCTTTCAACAGGATTTCCTTATTGTTACTTCCTGCACCCCCTCTCCCTCTGTGTGGATGTGTGTTTTAGGCACCACTCCCATATTTACCCACTAAGGGGTGGCAACTGACACATATCTACACAGAGAACACCTACAGGCTATAGAGCCCATTGTAATCAGTGGGCCATACGTGCACGCCCGCGCGCACCACATAATACCACTTATACTCTCTGTCGCACACACATATACAGAGAAAGTCACGGTTCTCTTGAAAGTTACAAGCTGTGATAGTCTCGTTTAGATAAAAAGTAACAGGGTGTAAACATATCATGTCAGCCCGAAATAGACTAAGACACGCGCAGTAGGGTTTCATTTGCGCCCTCCTCTGTCAGGGCTCGGAACACAGGCAAAATAGAAAACAACAGCAAAAACCCTATGATGATTTACCTGAACAAGCTTTCCTTCCCAAGAAAGCAGGAGGAACGACAGCAGCAAGCAGCCCAGGGTCTTCATGGCTGCAAACATACAGTCTTTCATATTGCTAAACAACAGCCTCGCGAATCTATAGAAGTAACAACAGAGGTCGAACTCTCTCCAAACTTCCAGCGCGCACCCATCTGTCAAAACGATCGTTACAACTGTCCGTTAAGCGGACATTGCTACGTTTCGATTCAATAATGTGTCCATTTTTAAGCGGTATGATAAAATATAGAATCCAGAAATAAACCCTTAAGATACTACTAACATAGTTCTAATAACTCCGCGCCCACATTTCCGTGTTACGGCGGAACTAGTGACGTCAGGGAATAGAGAACCGTCAAAAGGTGAACGAACAACCCTTCTCTCTTTGAGTGACCACTGAAAACACCAACTGGAGCTGCGAAAAAAAAAAAAGAGGAGGGTTTAGAAACAGCTGGAACACGTGGAACCACTGCATGCAATAACAGAGCCTAACGTGTAATACAATTTTTGTCAAACACACACTCATCACACGTGTTGAAAGAATCAAATATTTACATATTATGATTTGCATAATTATTGTTTATTGATTGCCATATCAGTTATTACAGTGACGTAATCACATTACACATTTTCTAGGAATACTGGTACCACCATGTCTGGT
>CM030176.1:9579040-9591540 GCA_017639675.1 Aplochiton taeniatus
CGACATCTTTCCTCCTTTGTTCCGCTTCGTCCGTTCCGCTTTTAGAGAACACAAAGCCGGCTGGGGTGGAAGGGACGGAGGAAGGGGAACTGGGGTGGGATAGGTTGGTGGGCAAGGAGTGCAGGAGGCCTGGGGTGGTCCCAGGGCGGGGGTAAAGGTTGAGCGGTTCATGAGGGTTGTGCTTAGGCTCCTGTAAGGGGTAGAGGCTTACGTCGTCCCAGTACAAAATGATCAAAAGGAACATCAACAAACACCCGACAACAAATGTCACTCGCAGGCCACGCCATGTTCCCATGGTTACTGTAGATCCACGGCCGTGATCGGTCATTAAATGAGAAGGGCTCCCTGAGCGCCAAGTGGGAGGAACTTTTACTTACTGCTCACCCGCTGAAGGGATAAAAATGACAAAATATGGAGTTGGTTAAAAACAAACAGCATCAAATGCGCAGTTTTAATATTAAAAACTTGACACTGTAAAAGGTCTGATGAGGAAAACTGTTGTAGCCTATCAGGTGGAGTTATATTAGGTCAACAGTGTTTGCTTTTGGCCACAATGTTTTGCTAAAACTCCACTGAAAAATTAAATGACCGAGATGCTCTAACTTTCATTAGAGTAAGATTAATAAGCTGTGCTTCTTTTTTTTATCTGAAGCTTCTCATTTCACCTGCAAAACTTAAAATTATTTGCTATGTATGGATGCACAACCCCATTTATTTTTTTCAGCCATATGTTATTATTATAATTAATATTATTATGAATAATAATAATATTATCAATCGTTATAGGTAAATAAAAAAGAAAATAAAGAAAATTATAATTATAATAGTATAATATATAGGAGGAGCGAGGGGGGCAGCCTGTTGCTACGTCTCAAATCCCGATTGAGTGTCAATCACATATAGCCACGCCCTAAAGCATATCCTGCTTTATCGTCTATTTTGCTCTAAATGGGACCATCATTTACAAAATGAACATCATGCTGTATTGAAAAAGACTTGAAACTATCGATTGAGACCATAAACTCGTAAGGAAAACTTTTACTGATGTAATAAAGCAAGTGAGAAGTAGGGTCATTTTCTCATAGACTTCCATAAAATCGCAGTCCTTTCTGCAACCAGTGGAGTCGCCCCCTGCTGGCTATTAGAAAGAATGCAGGTTTAAGGCACATCTGCATAGGCTTCCCTTTTCAGAGCCGGAAGTACACCCTCGGTTTGAACAAGGACGTGACGTCCTAACTGAAGACCCGCCTTGATGAGAGGACTGACATTGCATTGTCATTTGAATATTGTCGCCAAAAGAGCGTGGTGACATGTTTCCATAATAAAAACAGTGCCAAACTCACGTGACCAGATTTCACACTCACAAAAGTGTTTCAAATGTTCAGAAGGAGATTCGTGATGCCGCAATTCAAGAGTTGTGTTTGCGTTCTTTATTATTAAATTACATTTAATACAAACAATTAAAATGAGATTAAAAATATATTTTATGTGGGTGCTGCAACTTAAATTGTTTGTGACCACGAACAATTAATTGATTAATGTAATATGAAGTAATATATTAATTAATTAATTTTGTGGATACAAAATATGTTTTACGGAGCAGTGAGAATGAAGTAATCGATTTATCTTCATAAATAGCAGCCTACATTCAGGCTATATCCACCATGGGAAATGTAAGACTCGTGTGTAGCCTATAATTTTCTACCAAGGCATTTGAACTGACCCAACATTGAGTCCGTTGGGCCCTATATGTGGCGCCCCCACGTGAGGTTAAACATAATGTTAATTCGCTTTCTGCTGTGAGTCCACAACATGCAGACTGTACAAACTGACCAGGAAAGTGAAAGACACACTCTTTCTTTCTATTCAGCAGTTCAGTGTTCATTTCCTTTAAGAAATAACCTTTTTGGTAATAGCCTTCAGCATTGATGTAAATCATCTCATCTATACACTATCTGGAGATAATTATTGTTTAGAAAAGGCCACCAAAGTAATTCTGACAAACCTTGGATATGATTCGATATTTCCACAGTATTTCCATAATCTATAGTAGCCCAGTTTTCAGTCCAAATGACATTGACCTCTTGGTATTTTTCCAAAAGACTGTGTTTATCTAAACTAGACTAAACTTCAGCTATTTTACTTACTGTCTTTGTCTCCCGTTACAGTATATCTTGCTCTCTTACTCTCTCTCTCTCTCTCTCTCTCTCTCTCTCTCTCTCACACACACACACACACACACACACACACACGAGTTCACAACCTTCCGAAAACAAACTTGATTTATAGCCTACAGCACGATTGGCAAGGTCAGCACAATGTAACCCTTTCACCAACTGAATCTCTCTCTCTCTGACTTGAACACTCATACAGCTATCCCGAAGTCAGTTAAGTTGCTCCCACTAACATCTTGCATCTTTTCGGATTCCGTTATTCTTCACGGAATGTTCTTGCGGCCAGAGTTACTGTGACACGTTCTTTCCATCTCGGCTCCGTTATTTAGACTCCGGAGATGGCCATGACGCGCTAAGTGCAATTTTTTATTTATTTTAATAAATGGATACTTACATCTTCCGTATATATTGTATCTCCTTCATTCTTGCACTAAAGAGCTCTCCTTCACTTCTCTGCCTGGTGTGCTGTCTGTCGACACCGAGGAGGCAAGGCACCCACAAAGAGGATACCCCGGGGGCGAACTGTCGCGAGACTTTATCATTCTCATAATTTGACGATATGGCCTCAACATATCTTTTGTTTCTGGATTAGAACATAGCAACATTGTGTTCTTTATTTGCAGGCTATGTCGGTTTTGTTTTCAGCCTTGAGAACATTTTCTCAAAAAGTTGTATACAAGTCTAGTAAATCGTTTTTAAAGCTTGTAAATTATACAATACATCTCTAAATGAGCTGTAATTTGTCATCAGTTCACTTGACAGTTACGACCTTGGAATTTATCAGGAATGAGGAATGTAAGTATTCGTTGCTCGGTAATCATGTTGAATAGCAAAATTCTGTTGGAAAGTAAAAATCACAATCACAATCCTGCTAATGAAATCAGACATTTTAATTTAAGATATTTATTTTAGGTTGGGTTAGCAAAGACAACACCGTTTATGTTAATCAGCCTAAAGTCCGCAGTTTGTCGTACCTTTAACAGTGTAATTCGAGGTGGAAACATGTAGTAAGGTTTAAACTACCTCTGCTTTAGCCACTGATATGGGATCTTAACCAGTGCCAGCAGACGGAACCTAAAGGCTGACTCTACTTCAAATTGGACAATATACCGACGTTACTTTCAATGGACATTGTTTTACTCTAATTTTGCTCAGAATTCAAAAGTTGATTAAAGTGCACAGTAGAGCTAGCAAAGCAACTGTGCTGTGCTAAGACCTGCTTTTCATTCTATATTTTGGTGCATTCCAAAGGTTCATCACTATCCTAACAGACTAATAAACCCTGTTAAGGGTTCTCCACCTTTTAAAACTGAAGGAACTCAGAATACTAGCTCAGAGCATGTCATACCTATATACTTTGGATGGAGTGACAAATATTCTCAGCCTAAAATGTCTTATCTTTGCAGACATGAGTGTTGTATTGGAAATATTATTGGTGTTGTCTTACAATTATCCCATGATGATTGCCAGTATAAATAGGGTTGAACACGTTACGTTGTATACTCAAGTTATATAAATCTGACTGTCAGACAGCATTTGAAATGTTCCCATTCAAAACTAAAACAATCGGTTGATCTAGAAGTAAAACAAAAGCACGGGGACAGACGCGGGTTGTGTTGACAGATTTATTGAAAGTCATCCCCATAGAGCTCTCCCTTCCTGTGTGGAGGTCTAGTCTGAACGGAGGAGGATACAGCCCACTGTGGCGCCAGCGCAGCCCACTAAGTACCACGGCAACCCATTTGGTCACCCCTCGCCCCCTCCTCACTGGTACAACACACTCTGCCACCCCGTGGAAACACGTTAGCATTGTGACGCTGGCTCAAAGACAAAAGGAGTCCCAGACGGAGTGAGTGAATAAATCAAATGGACTGGGATAAATAGTGAGTATTGCAAAAAAAAAAAAAAAAATACTGGGGGCACAGAGACAAGAAAACTAATTCCGAAGAGACGTTTTCTCTTGGTCTCTCTCCCTTGGGGAAACTGCTCCACAAGGTGCGCTTTGATGACGTCCCTAGGGTAGAATGTTGAGATTCTGGCGACTCAAGATTCAGTGCGGTCGTTGTCCTCCTCCAATCAACGCAGACGGTCTTCTCTCCTCCCCCCACACAAACACAGTTGGGCTGGTAAGGAAGACAAAGGCACAGGGAACATAGGGTTATTTCGGGAATTACTTAAGCCTTGTGAATTGAGCCCTGGATGACTTCAAAATGTGCATATGTACAATACCGCTGAAAGGTTTGGGGTCACCCAGCAAATGTCATGTTTTCCATGAAAACTCACACTTATGTATCAAATGCGTTGCTAAATGAATTGAAAATATACTCAAGACATTGAGATGGTTAGAAATAATGATTTTCACTTGACATAATAATTTATCCTTCAAACTTTGCTGTTGTCCAAAAAGCCTCCATTTGCAGCCATTACAGCCTTGCAGACCCTTGGCATTCTAGCTGTCAATTTGTCTACGTAATGTGTAGAAATATCACCCACCCGATGCTTCCTGAAGCACCTCCCACAAGTTGGATTGGCTTGACAGACACTTCTTACGTATCACACGGTCAAGCTGCTCTCACAACCGCTCAATAGGGTTGAGATCTGGGAACTGCACTGGCCACTCCTTTACAGAATACCAGCTGATTGATTGCTCCCTGAATAGTTATTGCAGTTTGGAGCTGTGTTTTGGGTCGTTGTCCTGTTGTCGGACAAAATTGTCTCCAATCAAGGGCCGTCCACAGTGTAGGTTATGGCGTTGCAAAATGGAGCTTTCCTTATTCAAGATCCCTTTTACCCTATACAAATATCCCATTTTACTAGCACCAAAGCACCCCCAGACCATCCCATTTTCTCCACCATGCTTGACAGATAGCGTCAAGCACTCCTCCAGCATCTTTTTATTTGCTCTGTATCTCACAAATGTTCTTCTGTGATCCAAACACATCAAAATTTGATTTCTGTCCATTTAACACTTTTTCCAATCTTCCCCTGTCCGTGTTCTTTTCCCCCATCTTAATCTTTTCCTTTTATTTGCCTCAGATATGGCTTTTTCTTTGCTACTATGCCTAGAAGGCCACCATCCAGGAGTCACCTCTTTCGCTGTTGACGCTGAGACTGGTGTTATATGGGCACCATTTAATGAAGCTGTGAGGCGTCTGTTCCTCGAACTAGAGACGCTGATGTAATTGTCCTCTTGCTCACTTGTGCACTGGGGCCTCTCACTTCCCTTTCTATTCTGGTTAAAGCCAGTTTGCGCTGTTCTATGAAAGGAGTAGTATGAGATATTGAGTGTCTTGGCAATTTCTCGCATGGAATAGCCTTCATTTCTCAGAACACGAATAGAATTAAAAACACGTTCATTACTATATAAAAAAATTGTGCACAAGCACATTATCATCATTAGAATGACTGTGTGCCAGAGCATTGCAAATGATTACAACATATAACATACAATAGTGCATTGCTATTAGCAAGTGGACACACAAGACAACAGGACATTTGACGTAGTCATAAAGACTTAAAATATACATGAATTATAAATATAAAAAAAACACAACAGCAGCCAGTACAAGGCGCCAGAAAATAACCTATTTTAGGAAGAATGATTAGTTTCCTGGCCATTTTTAGACTATAATCCAACCCACAAGTGCTGATACTCCAGATAATCAACCAGTCAAAGGAAGGCAAATTTCCATAAATATTCCATAAAAATCTGCCAATTACAGATAATAGTAATTTGCCACATTAACAATGTTAAGAGTATATTTCTATTCTATTTAATTTGGAAAATTACATTTATACATTTTCTTAAAAAAAACAAGGACATTTCTAAGTGACCCCAAACTTTTGAGACTTGTGTGTGTATATATATATATATATATATATATATATATATATATATATATATATATATATATCAAATGTGTGGCCTCTATGGATGTTACCTGCGTATGGGATTACAGATCTCCGAGGGGAATGATTTCTTCGTTGATAAAAAACTCAATGGTCTCCTCCTCCCAGTCCTCCACGTTGCTGTCCAGCTCATCAGTGTCCACTCCTGAGACAAGAAACACAGTCAGTGAGTAACGCCTTCTTCTCAAACTCACAATTCCACAACCCTAGGGGTTGTGCCAACACCAGAAACAACGATAGCAGTGCTGGTGAAAAGTGCTGGCTGTTGTGTGTTGGTTATCTCGGCTCGTGTTAAGAGTCAGTACCTCCTCGAAGCTCGAGGCGGAGGCTCTTCTGTTCTAGGTGGATCTGCAACGCCTTCTCCCTGTACTGATGGTACTCCTCCATCATGGTGCGCCGCTTGTCCACCAGCTCCTACTCCACGCACACACGCACACACACACACAATTGTAAAGGTACTAGCCTTCAAACCTCTGTTTCTTAAATGCAAGACATTTTCGTGGTGCGAGTACCCAGAAATCTGTTTGATCAAAAGCACCTCTAAATCCAAACCATAACTCCCCACTCATCTCTGCTAGCAGATCTGACGGTTATGGGGTGGGGTCTAACCTTTGAGGCCTTGGACTGGCTCAGACGATCCTTCTGCTCAAAGATCTTGGAGTATTTCTTCAGGTCCTTCTTGATGGTCTGAAAGGCAAATTGAGGCCATGCGTTAGGAAAAGCCCCAGAGCAGCTTTTTAATAATAATAAAAAAAAAACAGCATGTTTTGAGCCTCAGGGTAGAGTTAGAATCAGGAGCTGAAGAACAGCTCTCATACGAGGTGTCAGAAAAGTTATTTAGTTTGGTCATCACAGGCTCGGAGGTCGACCCCAGCGTGAAGGCGTGTGCCCACCTTGATCTCCTCGCCACTGAGCAGAGTGGGGGGGCGCGGCCTCCAGAGCAGCTGGCAAAAACGGTCCTTGTTGTTCTTCTGAAGGAGGCGGCCCTGAAACGTCCATAGCCAGTACGCGTTGTCCACCTGAACACAGACAGGGGGCAGTCAAGAGAGGGGAGGAAGAGACAAGGTGGGGAGGGGGACAGAGGACCCCGTTTATTTACGGCCACCAAAAAGGTCCATAAAATAAGAATAACGGCAGGCTAAATAAATAAATATAAATGATGATAAACATACTGTGTTGGTCTGCCAGAAGACAGAAACCTTTTGAGGACAAATACGACCTGAGACGTGTGTGTGTGTGTGTCCACGTACCTTGTGGCTCCACCAGGAGACGGAGGTGACCACGTAGCGTCCCGTGGGGTCCCACTCGACGTCAGAGGCCATGTAGTGCTCCGCAATGTTCATCATGGTGCAGTCGGACGTGTCCACAAAGGCCAGGGCTCCGTTCATACTGCACACACACATACGCAGACAAGGATTAGAGAGACACACACACACACACACACACACACACACACACACACACACACACACACACACACACACACACACACACACCCCACACACACCGAGCCCACCACACGTTTGGAACTCACCTCCTGAGTCCAGCCAGCACCAGGAACTGTCCCTGAGGACTCCAGAAGATACTGTTGGCTTGCTGCTTGTCAAACATCTCTGCGGAAGTGAAAAGCATGCGTGCCGCCATTTTAAAATGTGTATATGCCAACTGGTATGGAATCCATTAGTAGTTACAATAAGTGCTTTAGTTTAGGGTCTTTAACTGAATACAAATTCCATAACCAGTCACTGTGTGAATAGTATTACGGTGTTATGATGCAAGTAGGTAGGGTTGTGTGTGTGTGTGTGTGTTGTACTCACTGATGAGCTCAATCTTGCCGTTGTTCTTGACGTGGTAGAAGGAAGAGTTGATTCGGGGGGACTCTCCGTGAAGAACAGCAAACTTGCTGCCATTGGGCTCCCATGCGAAAGCTATGATACCCTCTGTGGGAAACGAAATAGAGTTACAGGTGTAGGTGTGTGTGGCTAAACATGACTGTTTATGTGTCTGGCTGGATGGGAGCTGGTGTATATGATGAGATACTGGAAGGCTGTTTTAAGAGGGCACCTACCCTTCATCTCCACCACATCCACTGGAACCTGCTTCTCTCTCATGCGGAAGATCTCAAAGTTGGTGACCACTCCCTGGATGAAAGATGACAGAGGAGGGAATGACCACTTTAGGCGTGCTACCTTTTCACTTTAAACATCCCAACTATAGTGAGGTGAAAACATTTTGTATACTTTATTATTATTCTTTTTTTTTTTTTGAAGTAGGTCGTTTCTGTACCTGTGTGCCTTTGGGTGTCCGGTCCACTTTGACACAGAGGTAGTCTCCGTTTCGCTGCCAGTGCAGTTTGCAGTCCACCACGTTGAAGAGGTTGCGCACTCGGATCTCCTGACGACTGGGCAGCTGCATCAGAGTGACTCTGGCGGGGATGTCCTTGTCCTCGGGCACCCAGAAGGCTATGATGTTGTCTCCGGGGGACCACGAGAAGTCCCTGGACGGAGACAAAAAGAGGAGGATATGAATACACTATCACAGCGGGTCACCCGAACCGGCAAATATTTCCACAGAATGTCAAGAGTGTGACTGTCCTTAAAAAGCATTTCTAAATGAATGGTAAGTGATTCAGACTTACTTTATACCGCTGATCTTAAGACTCTTCTTGTCCAGTAGGCCCATTGACTAGCGGAAAGCAAGAATACCGTTATTCTGTGTGGATTGTACACAGACTGGTGTTCAACCACACACATTGGTGAGAACACATACACGTAGACACCAAAAAAAGTGTGGCATGACTTACTGGAGTCTCGTAGATGCTCAACGTGTCCTGGGTCATCCTGGCAAAGAATTTCCCGTCGTGGCTCCACCTGAGGAACAGACACGAGTTGGAAAGCCACTTTTAAAAGGAGATGGATCGATTGAAAAGGACGAGCCATAGGATCAAAACCAAAACAAAGAGGACTCGATGAGAGCGAGCACGGAGCGTGTACTGACTTGAAGATGGGCCAGTGAGCCGAGCTCTCACAGTGGAAGCCTCTCTTCTTCTGGCCGGTGAGGATGTCCCAGATGATGATGGCCTGGGGGTCCTCCTTGGTGTCCATCAGGGGACTGAACGTCACCACGTACCTATTGGACACGTCCCAAACAAAAACCCCCATGAGCTACAGGCAGCCTGAAGTACCCTAAGTCGACGGGTGCTAGCGGCCACCAAAGCCGAGCAAGCGTCGGTACGAGACCCGGGCGCGTGGCTCACCTCTCGCAGGGGGAGAAGTCGATCAGGGACACGCCCTGGTGGCTGAACCTCTGGATCTGCTTGAACTTCTCGCCGCCCCACAGCGCGATGCCCCGCTGGTGGAAGGTGGCCAGGTACGTTCCCCTGGGAGACCAGCGCACGTACGTCTCTGTCCAACGCTGCGCACACACACACACACACACACACACACACACACACACAATTAGTTTAAGACACAACTGCTACTACTACTAAGTTGGAAACAGTTGGCCTGTGGAATGAGACTCACCGCTCTCTCCTCCACCGTGATTGGGTCCTTGGAATCATTCGAGAAGATGGCGGTTCTCTCTCCTGATTCATAGATGACGCTGTAGTGGTCACGACAGTCTGGGTCCTCGATCCAGTGCCGCATGTTGCCCTGGAGACACACACACAATCTTTGACTGTGTTGACTCATGATTGTAGGTGGCCATGCATTTAAAGCTCCCTTGAAAATAACATCATATGCAAAATGCATCAATATGATGTACTTACAAAGTCTTTGAAGGGCTGCTTTTCTGGAGTCTCCCATTCATCGCTAATGTTCATGTACCTGTAACGCATGCACCGAGTCAGCATTCACACATTGAAGGGATACAGATACAGTGATGACCTAATAAAACACGATAGACATGTATCTGTGAGTGTACAGCCGAGCCGAAACGCAACACACACACACACACACACACACACACACACACACACACACACACACTTACTTGTCAAAGTCAGTGAAGACGTTGACCCTGAATGTGTGCTGTTTATCCAGTTTGTATCCATCACCATTCTTGACAGCCTCCAGAGCCTGAGTTGGTGCGCCATACTCCAGGAAAATGTACCTGGGGGCACACGGTAGATGTGTAAGGTAAAAAGGAAAGTACTAAAGGGTTTCAGCATGAGTTAAAGCAAAAGAAATGTGTCAATCCTTGTTATAGATACCGCAGGAAAAGAATCCTGCGGAGTGTAATAGCCTCAATATTCTAACATGTCCACATTAACTTACCCTTTGGTCAGCCCATCAGCATCAGGGTAGAACTCATTGGTGATCTTGCCAAACTTAGAGAAGATCTTGTGTATGACGTTCTTGAGCTTCTCTAGGCGCTCCGGGCCGACCTGAGGGACATTGTCAACCACAACCACAGAGTCTATGCCATCTGCCTCCAGAGGCTTCTCTCTCAGCACATCGGTCAAAAGCTCTGAAAGAACATACAGGGAGATTTTGAGTGAAATGGTGGTGTTAATGATGACACCGATGATGGACGTGTTACATTGTTCATATAGCAAAGGTATTATGAGTGACTTTACTTTCAATCAATTTCACCAGGACGTTATTATTATTGTTATTATGAAACGAATTAACGTCAAGTTTTTGCCATGAAGGTTAAATACTAACTAACGTGTTACATCAGGACAGGAAGGAGCGAATACTAACATTTAGCCGATATGTAACAGCTGGATCAGTACTGATGGTACATTTGCTTGCCATTCTGAGAAGTTTCATTTCTAGACTAGAATCATAGCTATTATGAAAGGTAAAACAGTCGAACAGGGCGAGGCTTTCATGGGACATGAGTTTTTATATGGACAGCTAACGTTGCAATTTGATCTGTAACGTTTTTAGCTAGCCAAGAGTCAGAGAGATTAAACCTAACGCAGTGACGCTATTGCTAATAACGTTTAAACTTTTACGTTAGCCCTAGACAACTGATCCGGTGCATGGTATGTTGAACACAAATTTGGATGATTAGAAAAGCGTATTTAAGGCCAGCGCTAGGTAGCCAACAATGGCACTAACGTTAGCCCCAGTGCAAACTTGAATAGCTTAGCTAACCATCAATCTAGCTACCTAGCTAACGTTGACTAGGCCAGAAAAGCCGGAGTCTTTCCCGAGTCAGCTTACCCTCATCTTCGATATCATCCTCGAAGTCCTCTGGGTCGCTGAAGGAAGGTTCTTCTTCATCATACTCAGGGTCGTCCGCCATGTCTACAGTGTCTTGCATTTAGCAAGTTTGTGACGCGTAAGTCCTTGCCAGTAAAGAAAATTTTGATTTTTTGGAAGGTAAAGGCCAGCGGTTGGTGTGGCACCATGTGCGATTTCGCGAAGGGCCGTAACGAAAGGAATTGAGAGACCGGAATATGCGCAGATTCTATGGCGTGTACGCGCGTGTACGATATATAAAGCATGCGGATTGACTGCACTGGTAGACCCCGGAAACCGTTCGATTTCACTTACTCTTTAGAGATTTGTGTGTAGTCCCAGGTCGATAGTTAGGGCGCGTACGGTTTAGTGTATTGTGGTAAAAGAGACGTAACGTTGAACTGCTGAAATACAAAGTGGTTCCTTACGAAAAATATACTATTTCCAAGTGTTCCGCCAGTGAGTCCATTCCTATTTGTTCAGTGCTTAACAACATTTCTCCATTGAGTAAAGTTAGAGATAACGTTAGGTAACAATGTGTTCTCTGGGTAACGTTAAAGTTCAATTTGAGTTTATGTTCAGGTGTTTGCTAGCGTTAGTTAAAGTGGCCCGTTTCATGTGCCGATTTAGCTAATTTTGTCATCAAGCTATAGTTTTTGGACTACACTGGACATTGCTGTGCTGCAAAGTGCAGTCTATCCTACTGTAACGTGACTCTTTCCATGTACATTTCAGCACTATGGACGAGGAGTGCGTGGCGTTGCTGCCTCAGGTGTGTGCAGTTCTCGCAGACCCACGGAAGTCTGTAACGTTACCTGATGACACCACTTTAGAGAAACTACTTGACTGGTTAACAGAGCTCATTAGCACTGGTCAGTAACGAGAACGTCCTGCTGTGATTAAAAGATAGTTCTCTTTCTGCCTTGGACTGTCCTGCGTGAATGGTTAATGTCTTGAACCTGTTAGATTATATAGCAATTCACAGACATGTGTTGCAGGGAACCTGCCAGTAAAATAGATTATTACTGTATTTTGAACTAAAAATGTAATTAAAAATATTTCAATTTCTAAGCCTTCTGGTCGATTTTTTTTAAATGCAGGCAAAGGAAAGTCCCAGTTGGAGAAGTACCCCTGTCTTCTTGAGTTCTTATCCACTGTGTTAGAGCAGGAAAGCCCGGATCCCAGTGTCCTGTCCTTTGCTCTGAAGCTCACCGGTCTGTTAGCT
>CM030176.1:9594040-9644040 GCA_017639675.1 Aplochiton taeniatus
CAGGTGCTCCAGAAGTGCTACCAGGCGATGCTCCAGTGGATCCGTTTGTGTAAAGACCCATCCCCTCTGGGAGACCAGCTCCGATCAGGTAGAATGCAACAGTATTATCGGCAAAAACTGGACCTCTGTATGAGATCTAAATAAATATGGCTCATTGTGCTGGATCTTTCCCTTTAGATCTCCTCTCGGTGATACGGAAGCGTGTGTGTGACTTGCGCTGGGAGGTCAGGGACTCGACCCTCGAGTTTCTGGGACAGCTGCCGGGCTTGTGCGTGGACGTGCGTGCGGCTTCCTCCCTTAGCGTGTGCCTCTGCGAGGTGGTGCTGGGCCGCAGCACCACTGCACTCCTCGTGGAGGCGCTGTCGGACCCAGAGAGCTACGTGAGGGCTAGCGCCATCTCAGCGCTGGCCCAAACACTGACGCACAGCTGGCAGGAGGGGGCACCCTTCACTCAGGAGCAGGTGGGCATCAGTCGTTACGAATGGATAAACTTGGCGTATCTTTTGGCGAGCAAAATGTCCGAACTCTGAAAAACGAACCTGTCACGAAACAATCGTTTTAAATAATAAATTTTTAATAACTAATTTATGTGTCAATAGCTTTAAGACTTTACGCATTATCTGCTGTGTGACCTATTTTTAACACACAATATGCATCACAGATTTTTTTTTATAAAGGAACCATTTCCCCTGAATATCTGTGTATAATAGGTCTTTCTATATGGTGGTGGTGGTTGTTCCCTCCTTCCTCAGACTGCCGTGGTGAGCTCCCTGCTGGATATTCTCTCCAAGGACACGGAGGGCTTTGCCAGAAGAGCCGTCGTGTGTTTTTTCCTCACTTGGCGCTCCTGGTCCTCATCTGAAGATCCACCGTCATCTTCCTCCCCCTCTTCCTCTCTGCTGGCCACGTCCCTGCCTTCTGTCCTATCCAAGGGCAGCGTTGACCTGGACTGGGAGGTCAAAGTTCACACCTTGGAGCTGGCTCAGTTGCAGCTAGAGGAGTTACTTCCGGGCTGCCGGAGTTCAGAGCAGGGTTTGACTGCCAACACACCCCTACCTCACACGCGCCTGGCTGCACACACAAACCCTGTGGCCGCTTCGCCGGCCTGTGCAGACGTCCCTACCGAAACGCCCCCTGGAGGTCAGCTTAGGGTGTCAGACCCAGCCGGTGGTCTCAGGGAGCTGGTGGAGCAGGGTGTAGTCTCAACACTCCTGAGCGGTCTTTTTGATTGCGACAGGCCTGTGGCTCTGAAGGCCTGTCGCCTGCTGATGACCCTCCGCGACGCGCTCCGCCCCCGACCACCAGGGGGCGGCATCATGGAAACAGACGCTCTCGCAGAGGTCTCCAAGGTGACGTGTGAGCTGCCAGCGTGGGGCTGGGGTATGGAGGTCCTGAAGAAGTACCGGGCAAAAAGAGCGGATCGGACAAGAGGGCCGATGGACAGGATGGAAGGCTCCGATGGATCAGACGGCGAAAGGCTGAGATCCAAGAGTGCGTGTGAGGAAGAGGAGAGTGTGTGTGAGGGAGACGGGAATGTTCGCGTCAGTGTGTGTGAGGTGCTGTGGGCCCTGGATTTGCAAGGCAGACAGAGCGTGCTGACCCAGAGCAGTGACCACGTGCATAATTCCCCTCTGTCCCTGCTGCAAGACATACTGACCTCCACACACAGTCATTCCCATAGCGATTCCGACGAGGAAGTCATCATAGACTGTTACTAACACACGTTTGTTTTATATACGTGACGCTGAAATAAAATTCACCTGTCACAAACTTGCTTACCTTGGAGTTTGTGCTAGGTATTGGGTTAAAGTGAAGAAATCAAAGTTGAAATCAGTCAAGCTTTTTTGTCATGTAAAATGTGCCTATGATCTATTAAAAAGTTGTCTACATCCATGTCAGCTGAGTTGCCTTGTATAAATCGAACATGAATCTATGTCGCTGTGCTTATGATTGATCAAAAAAACGACGCTTCTCCTGCGGAAAGTGACGTAACGCCCTCCACCACGTGGGTGGGTGGGTGGGTGGGTGGGTGGGTGGGTGGGTGGTGCATCTTTAAACAAAATTCACAGCGTTTTGTCAAATAGAGACACATACAGGCGCACACCGCTCACCCCCCGGATCAGTCACATGGAAGAGAGAGAAACCACACATGCGCAGACCGGGCTTTCCTCATTAACTAATGAGCAGAATGTTGGGGATGTGATGCACAGACACACTCATCTGCCAGTGCCAGATCCCTGCTCCAGATTTACCAAGCAGCTCTCCCTATTGTTTGACCTGTCTTTTCATCCAGCTTTCCTTTGAATCCATTTTTATTTCCTGCTTACTGACCCCACTCTTACTCGGGCATCGGTGCCTTTTTCAAAGTCTTGCTCCATCATGGAGGCAGTGGCACTTTTCTCTTTCAGGGCATCGGAGAGTGACGAGCTTAGTTTTCAGAAGGGGGACGTTATCAAGGTAGGTGGGTTCTTGCTGGGGGTCGGGGGTGAGGGTCAGTTTTCAAGTTTTTGACTCCCAAAAAAGTAAGCCTGCAATTTAATGGACATGTTAAACTAGTTTGAAACATACTATATGTGTGTATAGGTGACGGACATGGAAGACGATTCTAACTGGTACACTGGTGAAATCCAGGGAAAGCGTGGCTATGTTCCAGAAAACTACATTTCCCTTCTACCACACCTGTAAGGAGAAATCAGCAATTGGTCTGTAGGCCTTTGATAGGTGCTATCTTTTATAACAGAATAGGCTAATTTCACACGTGTTATTCTTAAAGAATGATGACCTCAAACTGACAAGCTTTAGGAATCGATCTATAAGGGATTTAGCATTACAAAAGTTGTAAGGATTTAATTATTTTCTTTTATAAAAATGTACATTATGTGTGTGTTTGTTTGCTTGTGTGTGTTTGGGAGTGCAGGTGGTTTGTGGGCAGGGTGTCCAGACAGGAGGCAGAGCAGCGTTTGCGCTATCAGGAAAGCGGAGTGTTCCTGGTCAGAGAGAGTGAGAGTGCTCCAGGAGAGTTCTCGGTCTCTGTCAGGTTAGTCCAATCAACACACACACACACACACCAGATAATCCATTGAGTTCCTTAAGACAGAAGCATAAACAAGAACTACTGCAGAGCCACGGGAAAACTCCTTGACCAAAACAAAGTTTGCCTGTCTTTGTGGAGTTGTTTATCTCAGGCGTTGAAAATGTTGTGTTGCATTAAAGGAAAGTCGAGGCTTTGCTTTGCTTACAGTGGAAACAAAAGCACACACACATACACACACAAACAGGCACACACCAGCTGGGTCCTAGCGCACCCAATGCTGCTGTGGAGCCAAATGAGGTTGAATAATGACATCTTATGCCAGGTTAAGCTTCAAAGTTTCAGTAGCAGTTGCCCTCGGCCTAAACATCAGAGACTCAGTTCTTAATCACCATGACTGACTACCACTACATAACTCGGGTTGACGTGGGAACAGTCTTTAATACACTATTTGGATCTCTTGGTTTCCTTCGACGGAACCACATACCACACACACCTTTCCACACACACACACACACACACACACACACACACACACACACACACACACACACACACACACACACACACACACACACACACACCCACACACACACACACACCCACACACACTGTTTCTCCTTGTTTCTGCTCGGCGATGTTTGATATTTGTGCTGCTGAGCACGTTAGCCTGTTACTGCCGACACGTGTCACACTTAGCCTCGTCTTCTTTCACTCTTTCGTTCTATCTCTCTCTCTCTCTCTCTCTCTCTCTCTCTCTCTCTCTCTCTCTCTCTCTCTTTTTCTCTGTTTTTCTCTCTGTATATGTCAGGGTCAGTGAAGGGTAGGCAATCTATTTAAGCTTCTTCTATGAGAATTCCACCCAAGCATCTAAAATTAGAACAGCTCCACAGACAAAAGCTGAACATTGGATTGGGGGTGTGCGATGGTCGGGTTGGTTATGGCGCCTTAATCTGTCACAACAACGTGACATAATACACATTTAATCAGTCAGTATAAGTGAAATGTGTTTTTTAGTACATAACATAATCACAGCCTAGCACGTGGACACGCTAATGAACACACACACACACATGCATGCTTATTCACGTCGAGAGGAGATGAGAGGATCTTCCATTATAAGTGAACATCTGTCTGCCTTGAAGGGCAAAGGGATTAAACATACCTTTTGACGCACACATACATACCTGTACACTTAATTACTTATACACAGCCTTCCTCTCTGAATACAGTTCTCTCTCTCTCTCTCTCTCTCTCTCATTCACACAAACTTAGCATCATGGACTAGAACCTAGAAGTTAATCTTTGAACAGTGTGTGCTTAAGACTGTTTGAGGTGTGTTTGAGCCTTGAGCAACAACACACTCCTTTATTCATACGTTTTCCTCCTCAGAGGATTGTCAAAGTGGTTGACATTCAGAGGCTGAACTGGGGAACCGAGGACAAGGAGAGAGGGACGTAATCAACTTCATATTTATTTTAGAAATGTTTCACAGTATATTATTAACTCATTAAATGTATACACACATACGTGATGACACACACACACACACACTTCTGGAGTGACTTCTTTATGTGGGTCTGTTTAATTAGTACAGCTGTGATTAGTGGTTATATCAGAGTATCCCAGTGTATAATTAGTGTGTTTATATTTGTGTGTGTGTGTCTCATTGTGTGCACTCGTGTATCGGCAGTTGAGATTTAATGAGATTTGAGAATATGATACAAGGGTGGATCAGGCGGCACATATCTGCACGCTCAGAGGATTGCACTAGACTCTGTCGGCTGTGAGCTTGCTGTTTCCCACGACGGTGGGTTTTTCCCCAAACCGAACAAAGGAACAGCGGTGCCGTGGAGGAATGAAGCCGGCATAACTGGCATGACTCCTCTCTGTCAGGGTTCAACCTTCTTGTCGAGCTATGAAGTGTTGTGACTGGCGCCGTAGGGGAGGGGCCGGTGACTGAGGATGGAGTTGGCTAGTCGTCTAGTCCCAAGGGAGCGGAGTGGTACTGAAGGTTACAAAGGTTGTGCACCCTCAACGGAACGACGTCTTGAACTGTTTTCCGTTCTCTTCCTCTTTCACTTCCTCTGTGTCTCTGTAGCTATGGCGACATGGTGGAGCACTTTCGTGTTCTGGAAGGCTCGGGCCAGTACTGCGTCTGGGAGGAGTCCTTCTGCTCGCTCAACCGATTGGTGGACTTCTACAGATGTCACAGCATCGCCATGGAGAGGGCTGTGTATCTGAGAGACCCGCCCACCGACACGCCCCCTCACCTGTCTAACTCTGCCCGTAACCCTTACCCAAACCCCTATTCATCCAGCTCCCACCAACCCCTCCCGTTGTCCCCCCCCCTCTCTCACCCCTTTCCTCACCCCTCTCTCCCAGTGAGAGACTCCTCCCTGCGTTTGCTGGAACCAGTTTTAGGGGTATGGCAAATTCAGGATTCCAGGATTCACTACCTTTTTGTTCTCCTTCATGTCTGTGGTTTTTATGTGATAGAAGAAGTACAGTTGGCCTCGTTGATGATAATGACGATAATAAGTTATTGTTTAGCATGAATAATTTGTCAAAACATGCGTGACCCTAACATTTATGTTCAATGTTAATGAGAAAAGCTGTGTGGCTCTAGTTGGCATGCTGTGCAGGAGAACATTAACTTTGTCCTTTCTCTTTCTGTTTCCCCTTTTTCTGTCTGCGTCCTTGCTGTCTGTCTGTCTGTGTGTGCTTGCGTGTGCGTGTGTCTGTGTGTGTGTGTGTGTGTGTGTCTCTGTGTCTGTGTGTGTGTGTGTACGCGTGCGTTTAGAAGCCTCGTTTGGCCCACGCTCTTTGCGACTACACCCCTCCTCATACTGCCCACCTTCACTTCTTACGTGGTGATGTCATCGATCTGCTGGAGTGCTCTGATTCGACGAACTGGAGGGGTCGGTGCCGTGGCCGGGTCGGTCTCTTCCCGCCAGAATTAGTCCAACCTATCTACCATTGATTGACATGTTTGTGGCCCTGCCCCTTGAAATTAAATATCCAGTGGCTTTACCTCTTATAGCTGTCAGTGAAGCCATACGCCCCGACACGGGTCCCTGCATCCAATCAATTCACCATTGCCCCCTGTCAGTCAAACCCTGGTCCTTCCCCTTCCACCATCTGTTGTGAATAATTAATGAATGAATGTAAGACCCTTCTCTCTTAGTGCTTGTGTGTTGGTGTTCCATAATGTGAACTCACCGTGTCTGTCACTCAGAAATGGGGGATTTTCGGGAAACAATTACTATCAATAGATTAATAAAGACAACATTATTTTCTCTGATTCCAAATAGTCATAACTTTATTGGTAACAGAACCTAGACACTACTGTATTCCAAAGGTATACAAAGATATGCACATGCCCTCGCTCATACATTCAGTCAAATAAATTCAGCGAGCCTGATTGGCGCAAAAAAAAAGCGAATTACAGTGAAAGCTCACTCACAGAAAACACAGCAAGACTGTAATCACGTCTAACTTTAAAATACGATCTCTATTATGTACGGAATGCTTTCTACGGAAGCTTAACTTACTGCAGCGACGACACAAGCCGAAGGAGGCAAATATAAAAGCCTGGTTGGACCAGAGCGAGTGGAGTTTTACCTATGTGGTGTTTTATGGGAGCAGGATGCCAGACAGGACAAGGGAGAAAAATAATACGCCGCTACTGAAAGTGTAGCTTAAGTTGGCGCTTGCCAGTCGTTCAGGGGTTTGACGACACGGAACAACCTCAGGCAAAGTAGGCGTAGAAGAAGATGTTGATGCTGACCAACAGGAGAGCGTTGACACAGCAGAACCTGGACCAGAACACGCTCTCCCTCACGCTGGGAATCCTGGGAGACGGAGTCTCTCTCACTCTGGGAAGCCTGGGAGAGGGGGAGTCTCTGGTGCCGGCGGCGGCCCTGGGAGACGAGCAGTCCCCCGCCCCGGAGATGCAGAGGCCGGCCACGTGGCCGCACGCCGCCCTGCGCACCGGCTCAGAACCTGCAGGGACACGGGACCGAGGTCAACACGTAGGAACGAGACGGGGACAACCACACACAGGCGCGCGCCACCATACGCGTGAGAGACCGTAATGAACACTGCATCGCGATGCTGTATCTCTTTTTTTATGCAGACTGGTATTTGTGTCTTGAACCCGGCTACATAGAGAACAACTCATGTCGATGTAGCGTCATTGTAGTCTCGGCGTCTGGTCTGGCCTCACCCTGGGAACTGCGGTGGCTGACGGTGGATATCTTCTGCAGCGGGATGTCTCTCTGGCCCTCCTCAGTCATGGTCCACCAGGTCAGGTTTAGGAGCTGAGAGAGGACAGTAGAGGCGGCCAAAACAGCGTGGGGTCAGAGGAATGATATGAGGCCACAAACGTCGGTGAGAATAACATCTCAAATCTTGCCATCTAAAGCTTGAAACGTTTGGCCACAGAAGTGTGAGCGAGGGCGATCACGATTATTCTGGGGAAGGATGAATAAAAAGGCGCCTTGGATAGGAAATGTGTGTCTTCTTTTCAACCCCCTCCCCCGTGATAACCAGACACACTGTATGAAGCACCCCTGAACACACCCAGGTGGGCAGAGCCCATTGAGCTGTAGTGGAATAAAGGCCTCAACACCAGTGGTGAGTGTCATAGTGATATTATGTGGCCTTTTTCGTTGAGGTCATTAGCAAAACATCCTGTTGGTATTGATGAGAAAACCAGCTGCCTTCCAGTCAGTTGCTTGGCTTCCTCTTACCTCTGTGGCAAACTGCTACCCCCGGAATAATAGAGGTTTTTAATGAGGAACCGTATCTCACTCAAGCTTGTGCATGTTCAAGGGAGTTTGTGAAGGTAGCAACGTGGATGTGCACAAGTACTTCTACGCCCCGGCACACCTGCTCGCAATCTTAAAAAACAATGTTGTGCACGTTGAAGTGAAAGCGGGAATGCAACGCACTTGGATGACCAGACGTGTCCATACACACCTGTTCATGGGTCGGGGGTGGTGTGAGCAGCGACACGGTGGTTACCACGACGACCGTGAGGCCACAGAGCAGGATGGCAAAGTGCAGGTAGTGGACACTCCGAAGCACTGAGGGGGCCGAGTCGGGAAGGCCGCATCTAGGAGGGGGGAAGGCAAACTCCAACACCATCCTACACAGTCCTACCACCAAGCCCACCATCAGGCCCCAGAACGCTCCCTAGACACACACACACACAGTGATAGGGTTCACGCAAGTTAGGAAACACATACTGTGCAGTAGAAAAACTGTGTAAAACATGCCTGAGGAATTAACCAGCAAGTTTAGGAAAAACAGTTATGTATGCCTGAGTCATCACGGAAGGGTGGTGTTGCCCTGTTGTTGCCCGCACCTTCCCACGAATCGAATCTTTTCAAAAGTGTCACTAAAACATCTAGGTATACATAGCATGGTCTTTCCACACAAACCTATGCAAGTATATCCTTGGTACGCACAATTACACACAGACAGACAGACAGACAGACAGACAGACAGACAGACAGACAGACAGACAGACAGACAGACAGACAGACAGACAGACACACACACACACACACACACACACAGAGACAGTTAACTCCTTTCTTTCCTGGTAAAAGAATGTCATCAGTGCGGTTTGTGTCCAAAAGAAAGCGATTATGTTGTCACACCAAGACGACGGCAGTCTAAAGCCCGAACAACTTTCCCTCACCATTCCGATTGCCATCCCTCTGCCACGCCTAGATTCTCACCTCGCTCACCTTTCCATCCCTATTCTTTGGAATGTGTTTGCTTATCCACTATTCAGGTGGGACTCTGTCCCTATCTAGTCTAGACACTTGAGAGAGGATCAAAAATAATAAACAAGGTGCAATTGAAACAATCTCTCTATGATCTTCACTACACCTCTGAGAGTAGAGTTAGACGGTGGATGGCGGTGGATGGCGGTAGACTGCCCACTCTTTCATCTCCTTTTTATTGTTTGGCACCGCCTCTACGTTTAAGTCGTCTCTGTAACCCTTTCCTTACCCTTCACTATGACAGCAAAGGTTAAGTAACTATCTGTCTCCTTCCTCTGCACGACCTCTCACTCTCTTATCATGCAGGCACCACAGAACCTTTACGAGAGTGCGGCCTGGGCCAAGAGATCCCCCCCCCCCTCTTGGGGTAAAACAACTCCTAAGGCTTTTTTCCAAGACGGGCATTTCAGTATTTGGAGTCATGCTGCTTCCCAGAACCCTCCACTTCAGGCCAGGAAGTGATGATACGGGAAGTCTATGAATTGAGTCAGACTCCCAGGCACACCCTTCTGTTTAGTGGAGAAAGTGGAGTTTGCACTCCTTTGAGGCCAATATTGCTGAGTGGCTGTACGGAATGGCAGTTAGGAAACACAATGTTAAAGGATAAAAACAGCTTTATATGTTTGTTGAAAAAAACAAACATAATAATGAGATCAGATTCAGTATTGATACAGGGTGATAATTAGTTGACTCAGCACAATCAATCCACTTATCTTAAACCAACAGCAATAAAAGTCCTTTCAAAGTATTGTGTGGTGTGTGTGCGCGCGTGTGTGTGTGTGTGTGTGTGTGTGCGTGCGTGCACATGTTACCTGCTCATTGGTTCTCTTCCAAAACACAGCAAGTGTGAAGACTGCTGTTACAGGTGGGGCCAGGTAGCTGGTCACTGATTGGATGTAAACATAGAGCTGGCCGCTATTGGCTGACTGAAGAATGGGGATCCACACCACACTCACCACCACCAAAATCACTGTGACGATCCTACACACACACACACAAACACCCGCACACACACACACACACACACACACACACACACACACACACACACACACACACACACACACACACACACACACACACACACACAATCTCTGATGATCCCATCAGTGCTGCAGGGCTTACTAGTGGCATAATGATGACAATACTGAAGTTTCCCTTGGGATCAGTAAAATAAATTATATTCATTCCGCCACTCCGCTCCACTCCACTCTATAACCAATAGATGTTTTCTCGATGTATGAGTGGCCAACCTTCCAACCAGTAAGAGCTCTTTCTCTGTGGCCAGGGGGCGGTACTTCTTCCAAATGTCCATGGTGAAGAGTGTTGAGCTGCTGTTGAAGATGGATGTCAGTGATGACATCAGAGCCGCCATCATCACCGCAATCATTAACCCCCGCAGGCCTGGTACGCACACATACATTAGCATACATACACACACACACACACACACACACACGCACGCACGCACACACACACACACACACACACACACACACACACACACACACACGCACACACACACACACACACACACACAAATACAAATCGGAGACAGGTTAGGTGTTTTCCGTTACGGTGATGCAACTGTGATGAGACTAGTTACTTTTTTAGTGCGCATTATCACATTAACAGTGTACTCAGCTTATATTATCACTGGGTTCAGTTGTAATTCTCACCACTTGGCATGAGCTCAATGACTAGTTTGGGAAAGGCAATGTTGGAGCATCCCACCTCTGCTCCACACACACGCACACACTCCTCGGGGTCAACGCAACCCACAGAGTCTGAAATACAAAAGCACAAGATGGTACGGTAACACACAAACAGATGTTCTATGGACCTTACATACTGCACCTACAGAGCGTGTAGGCTTGTGCAGGTCCCCCCCATACAGCTAGGCTACATTGACACCACGTTCACTGAGACTTTTAAACACTTGTATGTGAAAAATAACGTTGAGGTGCCAGATAGGACAACATGCACATAGCCTAAACTGACAGGAAGATTAGCCATAATTAATCCCGTACAGAAAACGAGGTCATAGTGTGTATACCAAGGAAACTCAGACTACACTAAGAACAGGAACTTTTAATTTCGTGAAGAATACTTTTTACACTATCAAAGTTTCCTCTCCATAATTTCAGCATTCCTCAAGTACTATGGCCGTGCGTGCATGTGCGTGTGTGTCCAGGTCAGCGGGCGGGGTCTGTTTTCTCTCCCGTTCCAAACTCAAAGCCGGACACTCCGCCCTAGAAATCCGTTGCAATCGCGCAAACAGGCTTCCGTCGAACTTTTACGAGGTCACAGCTGGGACTGTCTAGCCAGTACAGCCCTAGACAACCCGTTACCCAAACCATCGTCTTCTCCTCGTTGGTAAGGACACGCATGAACAGTTTCCAGGATTTTAGAGGGGGTAGGCTCTTTGTAACTCTTAAACAACTGTCTGCTACTCAAATGTATAATCCCTTTCGGAAAACCGGACTAGACTACGACTAATCGATCTTAATCAAAGGCAAAGTTAGACGTTAGCAGAAAAGTTTTCATAACTCATTCATGACTCATGATAGATTCTTAATGGTCTGACATCTTCAACCCAGTTCCTCTTCTATATTGTGTGTGCGTGTGCGGTTGCGCGTGACTGAGGGAGAGAGAGAGACTGAAATTGAACGGGACAACAGCTGGCACCCATGTGATAGGCGTGTCACTGGGTGGGAAACCTTTGTCCTGTGCTTACCTGGGTGTGTATGTGTGTCTGAGAGAGAGAGAGAGAGAGAGAGAGAGAGAGAGAGAGGAGAGAGAGAGAGAGAGAGAGAGAGAGAGAGAGAGAGAGAGAGAGAGAGAGAGAGAGAGAGAGAGAGAGATTGTAATTTGAGATCTGGGTAGATCCTTTCTAAAACACTCTGGCTGTGTGGGTGCCATAGGCTTGCAAGCTGCAGTGGCTATTCTACCTGGGCTCAGGTAAGGATCACTTGGAGAACGTTCCCGAGCGTCTGCCAAGGATTTATGTGTCAACATGGCCCAATGAATTTTCTCGTTTGGATCTGACTGTTCTTTGGATAGTGGCTTTATTTTGGACTGGTTATAGTCAATTTCTAGAACATGGCGTTGTCACAGCTGCAGTGTCTAGATGAGCACCATGTCAACTGGCGCGTGAGTGAAGGGAAACCGGAGTTCTTTTATTGTGAAGACCAGCGACTGGCGATCGAGGCACTCATATCCAAGGGCTATGAGGCCTTTGCCGAGCAACTCCGCAAGCATGAGGTCCGTCACTTTCTTTCTGAGCGTGAACTTGAGTGGATTGCACGCACTGCTGAGGCCTACCGGCCCGGGAGCGAGAACCAGCAGAAGCCCGAGGCGACATCACCGACGGGACTTAGCAGCCCAGCTCCAGGCTTGGGAGAGTTCGGGGGAGAAGGTGCGTTGTCCCTGCAGTATTGGCCGGACCGGTCCGATGGTTCAAAGGCGGAGCTGGACCTCGGCTGGCCAGATGCTGCGTCCTACCGAGGTGTCACTCGGGTTAATGTGCACACGCAGCCGCCGGCAGACGGACACACGCACATCAAAGAGGTGGTTCGAAAGAGCATCGCACAGGCACAGAAGGTAAAACTATGATGAAATTTATATCAAACATAAAACATATCATGCTACTAATAATACATGTTACTGTGATGACTGAGCGACCAGTTCCCGTTGGCTTCATTATGCGCTCATGGCGTTCTGGGGTCTAAATGATCTGTACTCATAAAACAGAGAGTTTTCCCATAGGCTACGAAAAACACAGAAGTACGAAATCCCACAGCCTCTACATTATCAGAAAACATCTTGGCTTTCCACATATTTTCTTCCTTTCTTTACCTATGCCACCCTGTTCTCTTTTCCTTCATCCTTCACAAATAGAACAACGGGAATTACACAAACGCATACGTCATGCCTCTATAGAAAAAAAAACAGGTCTAAGCTTGAGGTGCGTCCAATAAAAAAACGCGTAAGACCTCAGACCACATAGTCTATTACATGCTAGTACTTGGTAAGTCAACTATGACTGCTTTGCCACTGCAAGGTTCCCTAGCCGATAAATATTTCATCAGGGACGTGGCATTGATGATTGATGTTCTGCCTGGTGTGGGCTTTGTCCAAAGGAGCCGGCTAAATGCATCAGTTCCTGTTGGCCTATAGAATCAGCCACTCCATGATAAGAAAAACCCAGTGTGTTCCCAGAGTGGTGTATCAGGTGTATTCCCTGATGAATATGAGGTCAAACAATGGTGTTTCCCATTGGTGTGTTGGATAAAAGCTAATTGAGACTATTACCCGTCTTGTTTACAGGGGTGAGGAGTAACTGCAGGTTACGTAACGGTAGCTAATCGTCTCTCCCCTAATCTCCATTCACAGCTAAACAAGGGGAAGTACTTGGGAAAAGCTTAAACAAAGCGTTTGATGGGTTAACTCAACTTTGTGAGGTAGATTATCACACACCGCTTGGCTCAAAGGCAGCGCTAAACAAACAGGTGTGTGTAAAAAGTGTCACGCTGTCAATAGTTCCTCAACTTCTTTGCTCCAGCATATCATACACACTTAGACGTAATGCTGGGTCATCACACCCAGCCCATTACATATGGGTATGTGTCTCTATAGTTCAAGTGAAGCAGTGTGGGACCTGGGTGTTTATTTCGACTCCATAGGCACGTACAGGAAATATGAAGCCCACAATGGTTTCTCCATTCCAAAAACAATAACGAGACGAGAAAACAAACCCAACCAGGAACAACCATTAACGATTCCCCATTTCCGTGTGTGTGTGTGTGTGTGTGTGTGTGTGTGTGTGTGTGTGTGTTCAGGTCATAGCGGTGGTGATGGATGTATTTACAGATGTGGACATCTTCAGGGATCTGATAGACGCCGCGTACAAACGCAAGGTGGCTGTCTACATCGTCATCGACACGGCCAACGTAGCCAGCTTCCTCTCCATGTGCGGACGAGCGAATATGCACCGCGGACACCTCAAGGTATACGCGCGCCACATGCACGCAATCAAAAACCAACCATATATATCTACTTAAAAACGACGTCTGCGTATTGCTGCTTCTGTCTAAAATGTGGATTTGCTGTTTTGGCAAGCCTTGAGGCACAGCTGTTACAACATATGAAAGGAGATTGAAACTCTTGAAGAAGGAAAAATACGTTGAAAATGATTAACGACTAAGGGGAAGATGAGGCCTATGTAATGTAATGTCTGTATTTAAGCTTTGTTAGAGCTAGGCAAAGGTGAACGGAGATCGTGCTACCATGCTATTACTCCACTGTAGCCAGTTCACTGACTGAGTCGGTTGCGATTCTGCCAACGGAGCAACTGAATCAGTAACATTAACAGTTAATTACTTTTACTAAGTATTTTAGACTGGTGGCTAGAAGCACAGTCAGCACATTCCCATCTGTGCTGCAGGCACTTGGACACGCTGCTCACACACACACACACACACACACACACACACACACACACACACACACACACACACACACACACACACCCACTGCCCCCTTTTCTCTCCCCAAACCACTATCCTAGCTTGACACTGGTCCTCTGTGTTCTTGCTCCCCATCGCCCCACCCCCCACTCTTTTTCTCTCTCTCTTCCTTTTCATAAATCCGGAGAGATTTCACACCGAACATTTTCCCACAAGGCATTGCTCCGCCCGTAGCCACACCCGTAACACAGGGCTAAAGACAAATACCGCAGGGTGTGTCCCCCACGCACACACACACACACGCACACACACACACTGAGGCCGTGTTCTAACCTGTTGATAATGTGACTCAATTCCGCTTCGTCCCCACCCCCTCAAACCACTGTCACTGTCTCTCTGACTTCCTGTTGACTGTAATGGGTCTTACTTTCTCTACACAAATTGTTTTACCCCCTTCAGTCTTATTTTCTCATTTGTAAATTGTGTGTGTGTGTGTGTGTGTGTGTGTGTGTGTGTGTGTGTGTGTGTGTGTGTGTGTGTGTGTGTGTGTAGAACCTGCGTGTGCGCAGCTGTGGAGGGGTAGAGTTCTTCACACGGTCGGCCCAGAAGGTCCACGGCTCGCTCAGCCAGAGGTTCCTGCTGGTGGATGGAGACAGAGCCATCTCTGGATCATACAGGTGTGTGTGCGTGTGTGTGCGTGTGCGTGTGTGTGTGTGTGTGTGTGTGTGTGTGTGTGTGTGTGTGTGTGTATGAGAGAGAGCGAGAAGGCTCATTTATGTAAGTATTTCACGCTGTATTCTTTCCTAATGTGTTTAGCTTCACATGGTCTGCATCCCGTCTGGACCGTAACCTGATCACCGTGATCACAGGGCAAGCCGTTTCGACCTTTGACCAGGAGTTCCATGACCTCTACCTGACGTCCAGAGGTGTGTCTCTCGCCAAGGTGTCTCTGGCGGAGGAACCGGTCCCTGAAAACATCCCCATCGCTGCCCCCGCCCCTGCACTCTCTGCAGCTGTTGCCAGGAAGCTCATCAACCCCAAGTATGCCCTGGTAACCGCCGGCAACCACACAAGCCCTGCTTCCTCTGGAAAGAACTCTAGCATCAAGAACTCCACTTCCCACAATCCGGTTGGTCCCGTACCAATCAAGGGCCGGGGGAATGTCGAGCCCCCGCCCCTTCACCCGGGCCTGGTGGGCATGGAGCGAGCCTACCTCATCCCTTACTTGCCCACCTGGCCCGAGCCGGACCCGCCCAGCGACGTGATTGGCTTCATCAACGTGAGGGACAATGCGAGGGCCAACCAGGTCCATTTACAGAGGTCCGAGAGGTTCGAGACCAGTAAGGCCATACGCTTCAGCTCCCCCTTTGCTTCGAGTACCGCAGCTGACGCGGAAACTCCGGGGAAAAGCCACGCAGATGGAGACCCGGGTACCGTGGAAACAACCAAACAAATTGCTGCTCCGGCTCCTTTGTCCCACACGGCCACGCAGCAGCCTGGGCAGACGGACACTCCCAACAGTACAGAGGCCCCTGAGAAGAGGGAGCTGACCTCCAGCAGACCTCACCAGCAGCCAACCACGCAGACGGACGCTCACTCCCGTCCTCCTCCTCAATCACAGCTCACACCGAAACCGGACGCAGAGACACACACCCCTCAGTCACCTCCTAAAGAGGCACACACTCCCACCCCGCCTGTCCCCAAACCTCGCACCCTGCAGCTGCTCATAGGCCACGACAAGCAGCCTGGCCAACCACAGGTCAGCCTGGTCAGGAAGAGCCAATTGGAGACCCTGGCCTGCTCGACAAGCCAATCGCAGCCTGAGGAGGGGGGAAAAGCAGAGCCCGGAGACAAGGTCCGCCAACCAGAGGACGAGCATGATAGTGGTAGTCAGGGCGATGGTAGCATTGACAGCACAACTGTCATTTATGACCAGATAGCCAACGACCACATCTCCAGTGTTTCCACAACGTCGGAGGAGGAGTTCTATGATTGCAGCCAATCAGAGACTAGCAACCCACTGGCCAATGGGTTCACCTCTGGGTCTGGCCAGGGATGTCGTCATGTAGACGGGGTCACCATGATGGCTCGCTTCTCCCAAAGCATGCTGGACCTCCGGCCTCCAATGGAGGATCACTCTGCCCTCAACCTCCAACTGCAGCAAAACAGTAGGACACGGCCCCCACAATACAGGCACATTGGACAGGTGAGGACACACACACACACACACACACACACACACAAACACGTGTACACACACACACACACAGATACACAGAAAAACATTCGTGCTGGTAAGCCAACCGAAAAGGTGTGTCGTAGTATCAGTTACATTAATTGTGTATGCATTGCTCCCTTAGGGACAATTCAAATGTCAGCTAGTCAATAACAGCAGTTAACTCTACAGTCAGAAGACAGATGAAGCAACGTATCAAATGGCTTATTGTTGAGACGCGGTGAACATGTCAAAATTGTTTTTGATGCTCAACTGTAACAAGTTAAACCCCGGTTGTGATAGCAAGGCCGATGTGCTGAACATTTCAACACAATCACAAGGCACTTGCCTTCAATCCCTGTTGAGTCTGGGTGTGCCTTGGTGGTGCCACTGCAGGTCACTCACCGCTGAGATTAGCCAATCCCCGGTCTCCGGATGTGTGTGTGTGTGTGTGTGTGTGTGTGTGTATGTATGTATGTATGTATGTATGTATGTATGTATGTATATGTGTGTGAGTGTGTGTGTGCCTGTGTGTGTTTGCCTGTAAGTATGCGCTCTTGCATGTGTGCCTGTGACGTGTACCTGGGTAGAGGGCTCGGCTGATCATCCCCGGGAGGACGATGAGGATGAAGGGCAGCATCTTGAGGTAGCCGGCCAGTATGGAGGCGCCCTTCACGTGACTCAGGTTCTTGGCGGACAGCGAGCGCTGCACGATGACCTGCGCACACACAGCGCAGACAACACGCGCAGAGCCCCGTTACATGACCGTTTCCTGTTCCTGTCTGTCTCTCCTTGCAGTTGTTCCACGGCTTCAGGTCTCCAGCCTGTGAGCGGCGGCCGAGGGGCGGGGCCAAAGTGGTGATCGCCAAACCAGGAAGTCACCACCGCGCTTCCCGAGCGTCGGCTCACATGATTGGAGGCCACCGCTATTGGCAGGGCCACTCGCTGCAGCCGCCTCTGCAGACGCGCGGCAGCAGGTCGCCGCGGCGACCCAGCCTGCCCATCCTGAGGGCGGGTCAGGGGGCCTCGTCCCAGCCGGCGGCCAGCGAGACGGGGCTGCTGGGCATATCTTTCTCCAAACTGAGCAGTCTGAAACATCTGAGGGCGCGCAGCGCGGGCGGAGCCTTGCAGGACAAAGTGTCGCACGGCAACACGCAATAAGCTGGATCGGCTGCTCTGGCATCCGAGCCAAGGCTTGCCAACTGTGACACCCAGCACTCTCCCAGGCCACTGGAAACACCAATGGACGGAATAGGAGATAGAGGGTTGCCTTTTCTTCTCTTTGACTAGGCTCATCAGGAGGCTATGTGTTGGTGGAATCATAATGTGCTTTACTCAAATATGTGTTGAACAACCTTTTATGGCATTCTACTGTGAGTGCTAAGCGACAGGACTTTTCCCTATTGCTGACTGAGCATGCCAGGTTTGGCTGGCATAATCTCAAAAGGAAGCAATTCAAAGCAATTTTTTTTCCTGACTTTTGCCCTCAAAGCAGAATGTTCGTTGTTAGTCGTTCGCCAAAGATAATGTTTTGTTGGATATTATGTTTACAGTCTTCTGATAACGATTGGTCATGATGCTGTGTCATCACCAGAAAAGATTTGTGTGAGAGTGCAGTTGCTCCTAGATCCAAATATCGCTTAGTATTTCAAAGACAGTAATACGATAACACTTTCAAGAAATATATTTGACCAGTTAGGCCATACTCGACCTCTAGATAAGTTATTTTGTCTTCTCTGGGCGAATTTAAGAATGGCTGCATTTTTTTATGTGATTGGGTAAATATCTGTACAACTGTACACTGTACAAGTGTATACTGGGGATGGGCAGGCAGTACAAGTGTTTTCAATGCTGTACCTGTCGGACCACAGCAGTGCTAAAAGAATCCTCCACACCATGTGGAATGTTGCTATGGCACCAACCGAGGGAGCGTTAGAAATAAACCAATGTTTTGTAGCTTATCACTTTGGCCTCTTCTATCTCATGTTCCCATTTGGGTAAACCAACTTAGGATATGATAACTTCATAAATGTTTAAGACATATGCATCAAGGCTGTTATATGAACCAAACAACTCGATACACATGTATGACGTGCGTGTGTGTGCGTGTGTGTGTGTGCGTGTGTGTGTGAGTGTGAGTGCGAGTGTGTACCTGATCGGTGCACCAGTACCAGGTGGCCAGGATGGTGAGCCCCAGCGTCATGCCTGGCCATGGCAGGTCCCCCGTGGTTGCGTCCCTAAACAGGTGCATGGCGTCCGGCCGCGGCAGGTGACATGTGCTGTTGGGGATGATCTTGCTGGGCACTGCCGCGTTGTACACACGCTCCAGGTTACTGTAGCCGCCAATCTTATTAAAGGCTGCCCGGACACACACGCAGTTAGGAAGAGGGAGAGCCACGGTTACTGAGTGCCTGATAGAACAGCTGTCTAAAGGTGTGTGTGAGTGTGTGTGTGTACCAGTTATGGTGAGGATGACTGCTCCTATGATCATGACGAAGGTCTGGAGAGTGTCTGTGTAGATGACGGCTGCCAGACCACCTGGATAGGGGTGTGTGCAGAATAGGAGGTTGGTGGGGTGGGTTGGGGGGGAGGGTTTGCTTTTAGAGGAAAGATAACTTGAAACACCACAATTCAGCAAAAGCTGGGATTGTGGCTGTGTCTGGCAACCCCACCAAACAGTTTAGGCGAAGCTGCTAATGGGTTTTAATTTTGAATGTTTTGTAAAAAAATATATATATATTGTGAAGTGTTCCTTTCACCTGCTATGGTATAGAGGGCCGTTACCACCAGCATGAGGACGGTGGACAGGTAGAGGTTCCAGCCCAAGCACACCTGGACAAACAAGGCTCCCGAATACAGGTCGGTCTGGGTGGGGGTCAGAAGAAGTAGACACCAGTCATTCCATCAACCCTCTCAACTCCAAACACCCTGGGGGTAGTGGGGTAAAATGGCTGCGGGCAGGGGCGTGTGTGCGCGCTTACGGAAATCTTGGTGAAGACAGACAGCAGCAGAGAGAGGACAGACAGGTACGTGCGGATCCTCTCCCCGCCAAACCGACGCCCCAGGTATTCTGGCATGGTGACAATCTGAACATGCAAAAAAATACATATTGCATATAACCGTTGTCTCCTCACTTCTGTCCCCAATCCTCCTTTAGTGATCGAAGGTCATTGAGGAACATGATCTGCCCAAAGACAGGATCTACGTTTCAACCGGCCTTTTAACTCTTGCTGTTATTGAATGTTTGGTAAGATGAACAAAAGTGAAGATCTAGGCCGGTCTGTTGAATGAGTACAGAGGGAATAGCTTTTGTCATTAAATAATTGATCTTGAGTTAATCTTAGGGATTTAATATTGTATTGTATCTACATTGTGCAGCTGGATTCCTGTCTTTTTTGCAACATCATGTGGAAGAGGATAATCTATTTTTAACCCTAAGTGGTAGCCCTGTCTCCAGAATCATTTCACATGTATAACAATTAGACAGTGGAGAGACAATAGGGAAGTTGGAGTGTCTGTGTGTATATATATGTCTCTGCGTGTGTGCGACACCCTGCTGTGGAATGTTCTAGCCATAGAATGTCTGGAAGGCGAATTAGCTCTTGGCTCCAGAACATACTTGATGAACTAGCCTTAACAAGTAGACACCAATGACACACGTCTCTGTATGTATTTCTGTGTGTGTGTGTGTGTGTGTGTGTGTGTGTGCACTTGCACTTGCACGCGTGTGTGTGTGTGCGGGTACGTGTGCACTCACCCCCGAGGACACATAGACAGGCACAAACACCCAGGCAAGTGCTAACAAGACATAGGTGGCCTGAAAAAGATGGAGGAAAGCAAGATGATGAGGAGAGACAAATTACAATTCAGTAATTCCACTCTGCTGGCCCCTGCTGCTTTCAGCCGGTACTACAGTTGGTTAAATGAAATGTCTCGAGTCTCATCAGCTCTGAGCTGAACCACCAGGCTGCGTCAACTCACGTTCCATTCAAAGCCAGCTACAGCAATGCCCCCTGCTGCTCCCGTCCCTGCCAGGCCAATGAACAGACCAGAGCCCTCTGAGCTGGCAAACAAGGACGCCCCAATCTGCACACAAACATTAAAACACATCATACACATTCGCACGCGCACACAGATTGAACACACACACACACACACACAAACACACACACACACACACAGAGGAAACTCAGAAAATGTATGCCAACTTGGTAAAGCGAAATAATTGAAACCATTGTTTTCAGAGGTGAGTAGGGAGAGAGGCTCACCGGCCACCAGGCCATGTCTCGTCCAGCCAAGAAGTACCCACTCAGAGTATTCCTGCTCACCCTGCATGATGACTGGCAGACCAGAGGGATACGCACACGCACACACACGCACGCACGCACACACACACACATGCACACAATTGAATAAATGAATCCATATCAAAACTTTTTTTGTTACTTTAGTATTTACTGCTGTCTTTATCGACCAAATCAAATGCTGTTTTTTTTTTGTTGAAGAAAGTTCACTAGGAGATGAAGTCTCCTATAAGTTAGTATATCTAAGTATTTTACCTGGAACATAACACACGTGGAATGTAATCTAATTATACAGCACAAATTCACTCATGGGCATTAACTGTCACAGATGAAAAGAGACACAGACAAACAGACACTCAGCATGTGTATCTTACCCAGATGCCGACAGCGAGATTGAGCACAAAATAGGTTGCTATAACGATTATATCTGACACACTGAAGGACCGAGACAGAGCATAAAACCTGGTGGTGGAGTTCGACATCTTCAAACCGAAAAAAGACACTAGACAGCTACACAGCTATACGAATACCGTCCAACACTGCTGTCTCAACTTCAACCACACACTAATGCAAACGCCACTTTGGGATCACACCGACACAAAACTCAAAGTTTACCAAGTACCTATGACTGCAACTGGTAATTGTCACCTTTGCAAAAGGCACGCATACTAGCACAAGCTATCATGTAAACCGTCAAACTTCTTTTGTCCCATTCGCAACGTCACCGTCTACTTCTACACACACGCGCAAGCACACAAGCTCTCTACCATAGCACACCCCTGCACACTCCCTAGCCCTTTGGAGATGACCCTCCTTGGTGTGTGCTGTTGACTTCAATTGATCAAGACCCTTGCTGTTCCTGAAAGACAGAAAGGCGAGAGACAATGTGTGTGTGTGTGTGTGTGTGAGAGAGAGAGAGAGAGAGAGAGAGAGAGAGAGAGAGAGAGATAAAGAGAGAGTGGTTAAAGAGGGTAGTCATTTGGTAGAATTGATGATTAAACACATCAGCTTAATGTGGCACCTGCAACGCTGACACACACATCGTGCTAGGGGATAATGGAGTGTGCGCACCTCTGTGCATGTGTACGAGAACTAGAACACAGATGCTCATGTGGACCTTTGACCAAACATCCTTGTGCACACACACACACACACATACGCCCACGCGCGCGCGCGCACACACACACACACACACACACACACACACACACACACACAGAGTCAATCATTGTCTTCGACAGGTCTCTAATCATTAGCATTTGAATTAACAAAAACACCTTCAGGATTTTAAAGAAGGTGAGAGGGGAGGTGGGGGATTACTGTAATCAGCCTTCTTGTTCTTTGTTCAATTTTTACCTGCAGTAATAACATGTTTTCAATGCAGTTTTCATCGAATGGCTTCAAGTCCACATTTAGTCTTCCTAGAGAGCAGTAGAAGTTTTGGGAGGTACATATTAAGCTACAAAAGACAATTGTTCACCTCATGTCGTAACCTGTCTTTCTAACCTGTTGGTCCGTAAACATAAACAATCTTTGTAAGTTTTTGCTTCAATGGATTTGACTTTACCACACCCTTAAAGGACAAGTTGAAGTTGGGATGTGATCCGTTTTTCTTGCAAACGTTCCTGTGGTTGTTTGCCTTGTAAGGGGAACAGATGGTGGAAGCTCCCTGACGTCACACACTATCACCAATTATAATCAATCACGCCCACCTTTTGAGCAGATACAGTGGCCGGGGTTAAGGGGCCTGGAAAGGAAAGGTGCTGGGGCCCCTGATCTGAAATGGGGATGCATAACAAAAGGTCTGTTATCAATAAATGTGTCAATAACATGGGCTCACAACCACTAACAGTGCCCCTGCTCATGCACAAACGCATGCGCACGGATACACGGACACACACTAGATTAGATTAGAGGGCATATAATATTTGCTCCCTAAACAGAGCCCAAATTGAGTATGTTGCAGTTTACACGTGTTTGGCTAGCTGAAAAGACCCATGTGCTTGAACTCACATAGAAGACGAGACTAGGAGCTCTCTAGGATAAGGTCATGCTTTTCTTTTTTTAAACTGAAAGACAATAGTAAAATCAACTCTCATGTCAAGAATGTTTTACGGTGCTAGGTTTATTTTATATGAGTATACTATTATGCATTTGTTTATTCAGGGTCAACCAACTGAGGCTAGGAAATTCCCAAGTATTTGTAAACTGCAACACGCTCTTTCCTCCATTTAGGGAGAAAATTGTATCTGCCTTATAATAACATTTTTGGGACACTCAAGAAAAAAGTATGGTATAATCTGCATTGGAAATGTACTTTACAGTCTTTTGCATATCGGTAAGAATATCATTATTAAAAAGTGTAAACAATGTAGGACCTAAAACAGAAACTATATGCATGCAGCCACAACTATTTTAAAAGGATTAGATTGATGCAGTGTACAACAATCCACTGTGTTTTGCAAATGTGATCATTTTAGAACTAATACACATGCAAGCAAGTATGATAGTCTTACCTCACAGAGAAAAAACATTTTCTCTAATCTGTTTACATGGCAATATCAATCCTATAGGTTTACATCCGTTTTAAAGGACAAATTCACTGATTAGGACACACCCAAAAGATTTCCCTTGAAAGCCCAAAATTGAATACAGAATTTAGATTTTAATTTTGCTCTATCTATCTATCTATCTATCTATCTATCTATCTATCTATCTATCTATCTATCTATCTATCTATCTATCTATCTATCTATCTATCTCTCTCTCTCTCTCTCTCTCTCTCTCTCTCTCTCTGTCTGTCTGTCTGTCTGTCTGTCTGTCTGTCTGTCTGTCTGTCTGTCTGTCTGTCTGTCTGTCTATCTATCTATCTATCTATCTATCTATCTATCTATCTATCTATCTATCTATCTATCTATCTATCTATGTAAATATATATATATATATGTATATATATAATGTATATATATATAAATAAATAATAAATAAATAAATACATATCTAGATATACATATATATCTATATATCTATATATCTATATATCTATATATCTATATATCTATATATATATATATATATATATATATATATATATATATATATATATATATATATATATATATATACATATATATATTACAAAAAAAATCTCTGAGGATACCTTCCTTTAAAAAGATCGCGAACACGAGCAAGAGCCAATCAGATGTAGAGGACGCTGCGTTACCCGGAAGCAGTTTTGAAGAAGAAAACTGCCCGCGAACTAGTTCAACAGAGTGGAAACAAATGCGCTGACTTTACGTTTCCCATTTAATTGCACACACAAAACATATGAACTGTTAACTACTGTCTCTTTTCATTATACCCACGTAACTATGGACGAATATGATGAGATGTACGGGATAGAGGACGACTTCGAAAAGCGGTTTGCTGACGAGCTGGAAGTGATGGCCGAGATGGAAAGTGAGTAGAAAGATAAACACTACTACTAGGCACTAACCAGTATTTAACGAGAGTAAATGTAGCTGAGTAACTGGATGGGCAGAAACACTCAATTTAAAACCATATTATGGGGCCTGCAAAAGTCACTGTATAGGGCTATTCTAGAATGTCTGGACTTTTAAGGGGGAGTCCAATCCATAGGGATGACCCCTTCGAAATGGAACATATATTATGTAAACCATAACAACCCCATTTATGGTAACCACATACACTCGTTTGAAGTTTTCTATAGCTCGCTCCATGTATTCTAATGTCTTGCATCCTATTGAGCATTGTCCCGTGTAAGTTTAAAAGTTTGTATGTCATTATATTGCTGTTTAATTACAATGCAATTGCATATGTCTCTGCAGTGGAACCAAGCCCCCCTTATAAGCGCTCAGAGTACAGAAAGCCGAAACCTCAGCTTGCCAGCCTTGATGGAGACCATACGTCCAAGAGCCAATCAAAGCCACCAACAGGTAGCACCATACAATCACAGCTGGACGATGAAGACATAGAACACCTTCTGCGGGATCAGCCCTTAAGTGAGTTACGCTTTGCATTTTTGTTTGCTGTGTTAACTGTGTCTCAATGTTAGTAAGTCACGACTTCTTTCAATCGGGCACTTTCAGCTCCGAAAGCAAAGCGGGCCCGGCAGGAAGTGGGCGTGGCCAAGAGGCTGTTTGATCATGCACGGACTGACGACGTCCCACCCCCATCGCTGACCGACAACATCACACCCCCATCTTCCCCAGAGCAGTACCAAGCCCCTCGCGCCCATAGGTAAGAGGGGGGGGGGGGCAGTAGAGGTTAAACAGGACTCGGGTTGTTTTAGAGGTTTTGAACATGTGTGTGTGTTTCAGATCTGCCCAGTCGTTGTTAGACATCAGTGGCTTCGCAGCTATCCAGGAGTCGCCACGGCGCGTGGCTTTGTCCTTGGCGACAGCGCCCTTGGCGACAGCGCCGCGTCACGTGCTGAAGCGCCCCCCTGTGGAGGGGGGATACGTGACGGTGACGGACTCGTCTGGAAACCGCGTTTATCTCCGTCAGGCAGAGGACACAGGGTCAAAGGTTAGCCCCCCCTCTCTCTCTCTCTCTCCAGTCACACCACCATCTGTTAGCTTTTTTTCAGAGTAGTGTTGCCATAGAAACGGCGAGCAGGCGTGGTGCAAACACTGGCCGTTGAAGAGAGGCACTGCTTGCTCACAACTTTGCCTTTTGCCTGTTTAGTTGGTGGACCGTAGGACTGTGCTCGATGCCCAGGGTCACCTTGGGCTGCTGGCGGTGCCCGTGGAGGTGCTGAGAGAGCAGGTGGCAGAGAGGGTGAGTGAACGACTAGTCAGACAAATCTCTTAATCAAGTCACATCCATTAAAGCCAACTTAGTACAGCAGGGTAGAGTGTTAAGGAGAATGTGCTTTATCTTCTTGTCTTTTTTGGGGCGCAGCGTCATCAGCTACAGGTGGAGGAAGCACTCCGACTTTCAGAGTTACTGGCCAGGTGACCCAGTGTGTCTCTCTCTTTCTCACACACACACACACACACACACACACACACACACATACACACCACCGTGACTGGAAGCCTGTACCGTCTACTGATTACTAAAAGGATATGTCCCATTCTAACCATGCTGTATACTGGTCTGTGTTAGGGGAGTACAGGAGGACCTGGTGGATCTAGGTGGCAGACTGATAGAGGAGGAGGAGGAGGAAGAGGAGGGTAATGAAGAGGGCAGGAGTAACTCAAGGCTCTGGGTGGATAAATTCTCTCCAGCACACTACACCGAGCTGCTCAGCGATGACGTAAGTGGAGGTTTTCTGGCTTGTGGTACTCAAGGGTGTAAGGGCCAAATTTGGGCATCCTAGAGAAGGTTCAAGTCTGAGCTGTTGTTCAGATGTCAGGTAAGGTTCAGAGTGAAGGCCAGAGCACCAAAGAGATAACATGTGCCTCTCTGAGACACTGAATGCTAGTGTTGTCTGTTTTTAGCCATCACAATACGAGTTGGCATACGTGTCCTTTTCAATACTGGGAAGTAACACGTGTTCCTCCCTAGACCAATGAATGATTTGTTTAGTTTAGACTGATACACTCGTTTCTACCTTATCAACAAATCAGAACTTACTGTGTTGTTAGAGTGAACTCACTGTAGTAATTACTCTGTGTACAGACCAGCACTCTGTCGTCATTGATAAAATTATACTTTGATTATTGCACAGACTCTCACCACCTTTAATGGGTTGTTTTCTGCATAGACCTGAACATTTCCATTACAAGGGTCCTGTGGAACAGTCAATAGTCGGGGATCATGTTTTTCTGGAATATACTATATTGAACAGTTTCGTCCATTTGTGGAATGTCCTAAAAATCTTGTGAAAATGAATTTTTGGAAAAATAAACATGACCCGGACATTTTTTTTTAACTCTTTAGTATATATTGCATTTGTTTGGACAACCTCAACCTTTTAACCACAATGAATATACCTGCATTCAATGTTCATATTGTGCCTAACATGCTTCACGCTTTTCAAGACTACATGGAATCATCTTTGTGCATGTAATCATTAATGCTGGCGTTGGTGTCGTTTTTAGTTTACCAACCGCTGTTTACTGAAGTGGTTGAAGCTATGGGATACAGTGGTGTTTGGGAAAGAAAGGAAGACCCGCCCAAAAGCATCTGAAAGACAAGCCCCCAACCAGAACCCAGCCAATCAGAACGCCATCCGCTTCAAGACAAAAAGTCAAATGACAGAAGAGTTACTGGATGCTGAACTTGACCAGCTCCAACGACCCAAATACAAGGTGCCTACCATGCGCACTAACACACATAAACGTTATAGATCTGTCCAATTCTTTCAAGTCCAAAGGACATTAATCAAATGTGTTCTTCACTTATTCCCTTAGGTGGCGTTGCTGTCCGGTCCTCCAGGTATGGGGAAGACCACTCTGGCCCACATCATAGCAAAGCATGCTGGGTACAACGTGGTGGAGATCAATGCCAGGTCAGTCTCACCAAACCCCTCACTCACCCTGCTTCAGATGCCCCTTGCTTCAAAATTAAAGCTGCCTTTGATCAAAATTGGTTATTATTGTGTGTCTTTACACAAAACAATGCCATGGTAGAAAAGGCTGAACACGCTAAGCCCAGAGAGGATTAGAAAGACGTGATGATGAAGGCAACGTCCTTGGTGTTTCCATAGTGACGACCGCAGTGCAGAGTTGTTCCAGACACGCATCGACACGGCGACCCAGATGAAGTCAGTGTTGGGGGCCAATCAGAGACCGAACTGCCTCATCATCGATGAGATTGACGGAGCGCCGGCGGTCAGTTTTGCCCCGTTCCTAGTTGACACCCCAAAACTTTGTGGTTCTCGTTTTTCATCAAACTTCGACTACAATTTGATTGCAAAAGATTTGATTGTTTGGAAAACAAAAAAAACAAAAACTACATGTTGTGTTATCTCATACTCAAAGGGTTCTATGTAACACTCCCTCTTCTCTGTTAAATGTCGACAGGCGGCCATCAATGTCCTAATTGCTACCCTCAACAAGAAGGATGGGCAGGGGGCGGGGACAGAGTCAGTGGTAGAGACAGAGAAGAAGAAGAAGAAAAAGAAAGAGTCAATCCTGCTTCGGCCTATCATCTGCATCTGTAATGACCTGTACGTTTGTATGTTTCTGTATCATAGCATGGAGGTACCCTATGTACATGTTTGGTTTGGCATCTAACCAATACTGTGTGATAGGAGTTGAGATTTTACCCTCTTGTTTTAAACCAAATCATTTGCCCCCTGATTCGCCTTCTCCGCTGTCAGTTATGTACCAGCTCTCAGGCCTCTGAGGCAGCAAGCCTTCCTATTGGCTTTTCCCCAGACCCAGCCCTCCCGCCTGGTCCAGAGATTGGCAGAGGTAAACACACGTGTGCTGAGACACGCAGCATGATGTGCGTGGGAGCAAGACAGAGAAGACATGGAGACACATGTACGCAACCTATTCAAGGTGTGTGTGTGTGTGTGTGTGTGTGTGTGTGTGTGTGTGTGTGTGTGTGTGTGTGTGTGTGCGCGCGCGCGTGTGTGCGCGTGTGTGTTGCCAGATATCACATCGGCAGGGGATGAAGGCAGACACAGGCACTCTGATGGCTCTGTGTGAGAAGACGGACAACGACATCCGCTCCTGCATCAACACTCTACAGGTAGCCTGTCCATGCTGCTTAGGGGCAGGGTCGACGTGTCCGCTTTGGCACGGCCCGATGTGGGACCCAGGTTACAATGTAACATACAGGTCAGGTGTGTGTCTATGAAGTGCCTGTGTGTCTGCGTAGTTCCTCCACGGGCGGGGCAGGAGGCAGGTGGACGCGCGGACGGTCCAGAATATGTCCGTGGGCCAGAAGGACCAGAACAAAGGCCTGTTCCACCTCTGGCAAGAGATCTTCCAGCTGCCACGCACCAAACGGTACATTGGTATTATGAAATCTGGAGTTATTGTTCTAAAAATAACATTGAAATATTTTTAGCAGCAAAAACAAAACATCTTAATCTGCATCTTAATCACCCAATGTATTTGATTTATTCGTTTTATTATTAATATCAAGCTCCTCTAGCAATAAAGGGTGGTTAGCTGACAATGCCCTGTATTAAGTTTGGGGGAAAACAAAACAATATAAGTTGGCCCAAAATCATTATTGACTTTGTTGCTCACGACAGATCACATGTGAACGTGAAGTGAAATGTAGTAAAACCAACCAAACAAGCCGCCATTTTGGAGGCCCTCCAGCACAGTTGCACATCAGATATTTATCTAATCGTTGGACTGTAACGTTCACCTCTTTTCTAAAGAGTCACTGACCATATTTGGTCAACATGGTCCTGACTGGCTTTTCTCTGGGGTTCTAGGAGGCGAATGGGAGAGGCAGAGGACATGCTCAAGGAAGGAGGAGGGGCTCAGAGGTTCCAGCACATTTTACTCCTGGCCTCATCTAGCGGAGAGTACGACAAGGTTACACAGGTAATGCATCCACAAGACATTCGCGCAGTGACTCACACACTGACACCGGTGTGGAGAGAAAATGGTGTGCCTGTGTTTTAGGATTTGTGAGGCCAGACGTTTTTTTTTTTTTTTTTTTGCTGTAAACTTGAATATACAGTACACACACTAGTCTCCATCTTTTGTTCCCTGGCTTTTTTTCGCACCATTTTAATTTAAATGTTTTTATCCGGTCCCTTCTCTGGCTTCCTCCAGGGCCTGTATGACAACTTCCTGTCCATGCGAATAAGGGACCACAGCCTGAACACAGTGTGCGACGCTTTGGACTGGCTGTCCTTCTCCGACAGGTTGAACGAGACCATGATGCAGGGGCAGAACTTCTCCCTGATGCGATACCTCCCCTTCCTGTCCATCACCTTCCACTTCCTCTTCGCTAACACCAACGTACCCCGCATCAACTACCCGCACAGCCAGAATGAGGTGCACATGCAGCTCAATATAACCTGTAGAATACAATACTTTCCCTAATGTTTTGACTATAACAACCCTTTTGTGTCCTCCTCTCACTGGCGTCAGGCTCTTTTTCGTTCCCAAAGCAGCAAGAACGCTCTGGCGTCGATGCTGAACGACATCCCGCCATGCATCCGGAGCAGAGTCAGCGAGTTCACCCTGACCAATGACGTTCTCACACTGCTCCTTGACATCATATGCCCCAAACTACGACCTGTACGTATACACTTGTGTGTTTATGGGTGTCTTCGTTGGAGATTGTTCTATACTCACTAAAGTGTGTGTGTGTGTGCGCTCCCCTCAGGTTAATCCCCAGCTGTTCAGCAGCAGAGAGAAGCAGCAGCTCAGTGACCTGATTGACACCATGCTGTCCTATAACCTGTGCTACAGACAGGACCGCACGCCAGAGGGACAGTACACCTATGTACTGGAGCCGTGAGTGCACACACACACACACACACACACTCTCTAGTCGTGTGTCGGGGGGCTGAAGGTCAGTGCTCTTAAAGGCTTAGAGTGTAATCCCCTTTATGCTAGGTGTTGGTGTTTGTGTGCGCGTGGGGGTCGTATGTGCTGCTTTGGTGATTTCTCTTTCGGTAGTCATTGAGGCCAGGGTAGGAGCAGCATAGTCCATGCTATTGTGAGGTAAGGAAAGGCTGCTGAGGGGAGGAGTGAAGTCGAGGCAAGGGACAAGAGGACAGCGACCACAGAGGACAAGAAGCAGAGGAGCAGGAACCCACCTTCAAGGAGCAAAGATGGAGTCTTCCAGCTCGTGACCCCGGAACGTTTCGGAGGGACTGACTGGATCCGTCTTTCAATCTTGGATCGCCGTGGCTCCTTCTTACCCAAGAAGAAAGAGAGGGAAAGAGACTACACGGAAAGGAAGGAACAGGGAGAAAGAAAGAGAGAGAGTGAAAGAGAGACGCTTTTAGGCACAAGGGGTAACGCGATGGGTTAACTAGCGGGGGGTTGTTGTCCAGTCCCGTCCAGGCCAGCCATGGAGGCCCGCCCCAGGTCCTTCCTGCAGGCTCGCTGTCCCCAGGTTATGGTGACCAACGACTGGGGTCTTCCTCTGCTGGTGGCCCTGCTGCTGCTGCTCCTGGTCTACACCTTTCTGTACCTGCCCTCTCTTTCACACCACAACACCACCGCCTGAGACACAGAGGACGCGCAGCCACACACACACACACACACGCGCGCATGTACTGTTGCGAAGCTATCAAAGTAAAAACGAAAAGAGATTGAATGACTGCTGCCCCAAAACAGTGGCCCATTTCTGATTGGAGGTATTGGGAGGCTTTCTTTTTTTAGAGGGGGGACGGAAGTGTTGATTGGCGAGGCTGTTGGTGGGGGGGGGGGGGTCACTGACAAATTGTGACAGATCAAAACGATCCCGGGAGATGGCTCGATGTTGGACAAGTTCCCTGAACATGCAACGCTCTTGTTGAACAATTCTTTAGTTGTTACGGCGCTCTTAAACTTTACCTGTATGATGCAACCGTCCGGGTATCGATTGGTGCCTCACACGAATGTTAAGCATGCATAACAAATGATGTATCGCTAACTGTAGACTTTTTGTGGAACTTGTACATATAATACATGTACATTATGTTGTTGTTGGTATATACAGTACATGGTTTGGTAGTCTAAATCTACTTTTTTCATGGTAGCTTATAGCGCTATGAGTTGAGTATATTGAATTAATGATTTGTTCTAACCATAGTTTTTAATGTATCTGTGGTTTTACAATTTGTGTCTGCATACTAGGGTGACATTTGTGCAAGCAAAAACAGGCCTTTGTTTTAATAAACAATTGGTATTGGTTTACGAAAATATTTTTGAAATATTCTGTATTATCCAAGGTTACTGCCCTCCACCCTGAAGATGATGCTGTTCTTTATTTGTGAGACTTGCGCTCAATTCATTGCAGATTAGTGTGTGTGTGTGTGTGTGTGTGTGTGTGTGTGTGTGTGTGTGTGTGTGTGTGTGTGTGTTTGATAGATGAGATCCGCTATAAGAGGATTATAGTATTAGAGTGACAGATCCCGGGTTTTACTCTCGAAAATCAAAACCATGGCAACCCTCGGAGAAGTAGCATGTCGTATTAACATACGTGTCCTCCAACATGGTACACACAAAGCTTTGTTCTGCATTCCCCTTTTGTGATTGCTGTGTGTGTGTGTAAGTAAACAGTAAAGCGTGTGTGTGCATGTAGGCGTATGGAGGAGGTGGTGATGTTCCCAGGCCTGCCCCCCCGCCGCCAGCTGACGTACCAGGCCAAACAAACCATCAGCAGAGAGATGGAGCAGGAGAGGATGAGGAGAGCAGAGCAACTGATGCTGCTGCGCAATCCTGTTGTGGTGAGAGAGAGAACGGCACAGCGACGACCATGTAAAAAAAAAAAAAAAAAATCATCTCCAAAACATTCCGGGCCAACTTTCCCACTTTTAATTCAACCATAACCTCATGGTTTTGGACTGATCTTAACAACCTTTGAATGGTGCTTTAAGCTTACAGAAAGGGAGGGTGTTGATTTAAATGAACAGGTATTTGTTGTGTAACGTTAGACTCCTGTGTTTGTCCTGGTAGCAGAAACGCCCAGAGAAGGAGAAGGCGGCCGATACCCGATCGATAAAAAACCACCAACAGAGGCTGCAGAACATTGTCAGACAAACTACGGTAGAGGTTAGGGTAAGTGACACACACACACACACACACACACACACACACACACACACACACACACACAGTCTGACAGGGACAGCAGGTGGTGCCAGAGGACCGTTGCTGAGCTAAGACTGTCTTGGCACTACTGTTTTTGTACAGAACTAGTCAATGAGAGAAATAGATCAAAGGATGGATAGATAGATAGACCACAAGTGTGTCTGTAACCGTCCCTCGTGGGGAAACAAAGGAATCAGGCTAATGAGGATTAATTGGGGCCAATGGGGCTCCGTGCCTCCGTGTGTGGGCCTGGTTGCCCATCAACCTTAATCTAGATGTGACGATAAGCTATCCAGGGAGCCTCCTGATTTAACACTGACCTTGTTGCACAGCCTTGCGTTCCAGTTAACTCTGTGTGTGCCTTTTTCAGCCCGAGCTGGATTTCTTTGGCCGTGCCTTGGTGCCCAAACAGAAACCCCAGCTGGTCTCCGACACAGGTACGTTACAGTTCCGGCTGCCGGTCTGTGCTGAAGCCCTGGCTGTGATTGCTGGCTGTGCCACCGTATGCCTTGTCATTCATTTGACTATACTGTCCCCAATGCCGGCGGTAGGCAGCCTCTCGCACCTTTCTGTGCTGGTGAGACTCAGGTGTGTGTTTTGCACGCCACCCCTCTCTCTTTCCATGTAGGCGAGGTGTGTGCGGAGGTTGCCATGGGAACGGCGGTTGGCAACAGTGACGTTTGGTTCCGTTTCAACGAGGGGGTGTCCAATGCTGTGCGGCGGAACGTCTACATGAGAGAGCTGCTTTGAAAAACAAATTTGCCGTCTCTTTGTCGGTCGCACTCTTTCACTCACGGTACATAATTGACACCTTTTCATAAACACTCCTGCATTTTTGGCATGTCTGCAAATAATCACAAGTCCTCAAAACAAATTCCACTGCCTTTATTTTGATTGACAGTGTAACCAGTCAATAAAAAGTCTTATTCAATTGGACAATCAGTCTCTGCGGTCCGTCACTCATAAAACGTCTAGGTAGCTACTTAGCTTTGCACACTCACCCACCTTGAATCATACAAACAATAAGCGTAAACTAAAAAGCAACTGTGGGTTCTTTAAATAAATAAACATGGAGAAAAAAGCTGTGTTGCTAAAGAGAGAGAGGGAGCGCATTCATGACTGGGTATGCATGTGCATGCATTAGTGTTAGTGTATGTGCATCTACGACTGTGTGTGTGTGTGCGCCCACTAAAGGATCACACACTTGCCCTTCTCCACCCAGGGGTTGGCTCTCATCAGCTCAGGGTTCAGGAACGGATCTTCAACAACACACCCCTCGATCCATTTCACCAGCCTGGAAAACACACACACACACACACACAGGGGTTAAGACATTGAGAGCTAGGAGGTCCGTTACTCTGGGAAATGTATGGGGTAGTATTCTATGCAAGCTCTTAACTCCTAAGTGAAGGAGGACAGTCATCCAGGTAATGGGTTTCATTGTAACTCTGGGGACATTGGGAGTGCTCCATAGGGCACATTTAAATGGAACATTAGAGAGACTGAGCCTAAGAGCTTCTCCACCTATATCTGATTTCACAAGGACTGAGCAAAAGAGCAAATCGGTGTAACGTGTAGCCGTGTGTGTGTGTTACTCACTCCGTGACAGTGATGGAGGACTTCTCTCTGCTGATTGCCAGTTGGTACTGAAGACTCTCCACCTCCCTCCTCATCTGTGGAACGTCCAGCTCATCCATGGCGTAACTTAACACATATAGCACAGAGTAGGTTAACATGGCACAAGCTGCCTCAGTCAGAGATGTGAAAAAATGAATAGTGTTGTACTTTAACACTAACTACGGCATTTGACTTTTCGACATGCTGTTTTACTCAGCTCAAATATAAACATGTTCAACTTAAGTCGATTTATTTGTGGGCTATATAGCCATATTTTGTATTTCATATATTGTAGTTCAGGGTTGTTTCTGTTCATTTGAATGCAGTTCCCCTTAAAATCATAGCACACTAAAGATTCATATGGGCCAGCATCCATTAAGCATCTGTCTCTGTTTCCTACCCATTAATGGTCCTAAGTAGGTCGCTTCTTTTTTTTTTTTAGGTCACCATCAGCATCCACGCGCTCTGATGGGACCTTTCACTAGCTTGCGCGTGCGTGTTGCGTACTAAAATAGAGTATTTGATTGCCTTCGAACTAAATAAACGTATTTTTCGGCATTTTTTATCCTTTCACTATTATTTTATGGTTAAATTGTCCGCCTTTTTACAGAGCCTAAATACACTCATTAGAATCAAGTCTCCTGTGGTTTTCGACTGGATGCAAGCGGCAAGATTTTTCTCACTGCCGGGTTTCTCACGCATTAAACATTCACATTTTTGCCCCAATGCGCAAGACATACATTATGGCCAAAAGAGCCGCGATAGTGATGCTCATATCTGCTCCGTAGGTAAGCGAGTATTCGAACCAGAAAGAGGTCCAGATACGTGTTCGGGATTAGGATGCCGATAGCCATTTTACAACAATCAAAGTGCGATTATGTATTTGGAAAGCGCTTACCTTGTGAGTAGTCCTATGTTTAATTTCCTGGGCGGCCCGGTATTTATAGGCCAAGCAAATTGACCAACGGAGACTGTGAGCTCGAGCTGGCTTTCCTGGCAGAACGACTGACTTCCTAAAGCGGCCAAGCAGCGTTATATCAGTCCGCCTGTTTTGTCTCTGCCACTCCCTCACGCTCGTTGCGCCCTACTATAGATGAGAAAAGATGCTCGAGGAGTCAGGGAGAGCTCGCGCTGCTTTGATAGTCAAAACGAGAGGATCGAGTGCTCCGGCTCACTCACACCTGTAGGAAAATCCTCTCGCCCTTTTGAGGTCGCCCGCAATCACAGGAGAATGGCCTTTACTATCTAAGCGTCAAACAAGTTGGCCCTTTGACTACAATTCTTCACCGTGGGTAGTGGTCCTTACAACTGATCACGCCATTAGTTCGACTAGAATAGCCCAATCGCTTCTGTAAATACGATAGCTTTCGAACGGCTTTCATTTTGCATTGGCAATGTATAAGCAAACAGCACAATGTTGACTCGAGATCAGACTTTAGACGTCAGAAAGCCTTTGGATATTAGGCTCCTGCTCAGCTTACAATCAGTAGTTATACCCTTTATTCAAATAAACCACTGAAAGAAAATCCATCCAGGACAGGAAGGCTATGACAATTATCCACACCCCTATTATTCCATAAAATCTCAACTTCAACTATGAGAATATTTTATTACAGTAAACATTTACAGAAAACACCAATAGTTGAGTAATTAAGTTTATGGATGGTGACTCTCCTCTTCAGTTCTCAAATCATCCATGTAGCAAATCTAAAAAAAAAAGGGGACAACATTAAGACCACCACCCACATCATTTGTAACACATTAGTTAAAGTCTTGAGCCTCAGATTAGTGTTAGAATCAGAAGCTGTGAGGCAGCGTTCATACGAGGTGTCAGAAAAGTTAATTAGTTTGAGTCATCACTGGCTTACCTAAATTTAATAATAGCATTTTCAGAACTCACCATTGCACTTGGTTAGGGGCCATCCCAGTTTACAGCTGCCATTTGCCACTAGCAGGCAAAGGACGCTCAGCCCTGACCTCTGGGTTTGGCACACATACAAATCATGCACCTGCTTTCCATCCAGCCTGAAAGAAAATAAAACGAAGTTGTATAGACCAGTAGACGCGACTAGAATACCAAACAAATTTCTACGCAAGCCTCAGAGTGAAGTTTGAATCAGGAGCTGAAGATCAGCTCTCATACGAGGTGTCAGAAAAGTTATTTAGGTTGGTCATCACTGGCTAAATTAACTATCCACGTTCAGAAACAGGACTCACCGTAGCTTGTTCGGGGACCTCCAAGTGGTTTCAATGGAGCCAGGTACTTCGAGACAGTTCTTGACTATTGGCACTCCACAAATCTGAGGATAAGTACACTGGGACATATTAGTACTTAGTCAGGGTTGTGGGGATGGGGTCTAATAAAAATAGCAGATTTATTCACTCTGCACAGTAAACTACAAGAGCCTCAGAGTGGAGTTAGAATCAGGAGCTGAATATCAGCTCTCATACGAGGTGTCAGAAAAGTTATTGTTTGGTCATCACTGGCTCCTTGAGAACTGTACACATGTTAAGGGCTCACCCTAGTTTTGATCGGTGACCTCCTCCCAGCAGTTTCACGATCGGTGATATCTTGACGTTTGGCCCTGCACACATCTAAGGATAAGCCAACAGGAATTCATTAGTACATGGTTGGCAAAAACCAAATGGCGGAGACAAAAATGTTCGATATTATTGCAAAATAAGATTACAATACAAGCACCTTAGAGTAGAGCTAGAATCAGGAGCTGAAGATCAGCTCTCATACGAGGTGTCAGAAGTTGGTTTGGTCATCACTGGCTCTAATAAACGCTCAGACTCACGCATAACTCACCATCGTGGATGTGTGAACCGGTCAGCAACTGTATCACATGGTCGGGCCTTCAACTTTAGACAGCAATGACGGAAACAGAGTTGTGTAAGTACCTGCTTTACATAGCACATACATTATTTCAGCAAAGACAGCATTTAACGACACTTCTGAAGCGGAAGACTCAGAATGAATCAGGACCAGTTTCCCAGCTCTAATGTGAGGTGTCAATTTTAATTAAATTAATTCACCATTGGCTCTTTGGACTGATGTGTCGTACGCAATGAAAATAACTTGCATGGGGTACGCCACGGCATTTAACACAATCGTAATATGTAAAGATTTCTTTTTTTTGAATGAATTCAAGGTGGACACAAAAGAACATTGAACTTACTTCGAATGGGGTGACGTTACATTAGGTCGCCAACATTACTTGCAAATTAGACTTTCCATGCGTTTGAATACTTTGTCCCCTACAGAAGCAACTAGACAACTCAAACATGTCTGGTTTAAATCAGCTATGGATTTGACCACTAAGCTAACGCTTTTCACTAGCAAACGTCATGCGGTTGCAAACACATTGTGCTAGGAGACTTCCGTAGCTCCACGTGGAGTGACTAATTTTACCTTGCAACGCGATCAATGTAGAGGGTCTGATTATTGGATAACAGATGCGCAACATAGACGGCACATAAACCATGACCTGTACTCAGCATCTTAACGCCTGACGATAACTCTAAATAAACAATAGACGAACGCTGTTGGTCGTCCTTGCTTTTTGCCGACAGTGAATCTGTGAGAGACCGAGCCTACACCGACAGTGATTAATATAGAGGAGTTTCTTAACCAATAGCATTCCCGCGTAGTTTTACTCTACGGGTTGTTCCATAGGAAAGGCTTTGTATGGGCTGTTTAAGGACTACGTTTACCATAAGCGCATGTTTTGCTCTGCGAGAGGGGAGTTCCCAGTTCTCCTACTAGAGCGCGAGAGTTTAGCGATGCTTTGAGGGAAATGTAATTATCACACATTAGGGTTCTGCGGGTTTAAATTATACATTTATTCCGTACAGGAACGCATCATCATATATCCAACCATGACGTACTCACAACACATCCATTACTCAACCATAGGCTAATAAATACAGCATCATCAGTATCAGCTCAACCTCAAATCAGTAATATTATTCACAAATGTCCAACTCTCTCTTATACTTTAAGTACATCATTATTTTCAATTTCAAAGAGCATAAAAATAAAATTTAACATTTCAGTAGGTGAGGCTTAGTCACTGTCTGGCCTACAGGATGACCAGTGAACACTGGGGGCCGGACTTAGAGAAGGTCATATTAAAACCGGTCAGTGCGGGCTCCGTAAAAGTTATAGAAGGTTCACAGAGGGCTCAAAAACCACCAACCTACTCATCTGACATTACAGACATACGGGGCTAGAATGAGCCAGGGGCCCAGGAAGAGACAAAAATATTGGATTGAGACACGCAAGGCTAAACTGGGCCAGAAAGAAAACAGAAATAAAAGAAGAGACTAAAACAGGACTTTGAAATTGTTAAATGAAAAGTACACAATCAAGGCACAGAGATGCAGAGTAACTAGAATGAGGTTCAAACAATAGGAAGGGGAGGGGGGAGTAGGGGGAGAAAAGCAGTCTCATTAAACCAACACTAGAGGGAGCTCTAACAGATGAAATACCAAGATACCTTAGACTTTATGTATGGAATGAATGTACTATATATAGCTCTGAAATATAGGTTTATCTTTTTTAAAACACTTTTCACTGCAGCGGAACAAGGGGCATACAGCAGGCGGGCATATGTAGGTGTGTGTGTCTGTATGTGCACAATATGTGTTTATCTATGTATGTACGCACATATGCGCATGTATGTACGGATAGATGTATGTAGGTATGTATGTATCCAAGAGACCCCTCTATCTATGGATAATACTGAACAAAGTAAGAGAGGTTTTTGGCCTGTATGGTTGTGTGAGTGTGTGTTTGTGTGTGTGTGTGTGTGTGTGTGTGTGTGTGTGTGTGTGTGTGTGTGTGTGTGTGTGTGTGTGTGTGTGTGTGTGTGCGTGCGCACGCGTGTGTTTGTGCATAACTCTCAAGATTGTTAGATACACATCAGTAATTCTATCATGTTTCTGATCATTACAACAGTTACTGTAGGATTGGAAGGAACACACATCAACATCAGCAGGGACTACACACACTTGTTATTACAACAACATCAACGGCAACATCAATAACAACATCAATAACAGAGACAACACACACTGATAAGGAAGTCCGGCTACCCACAATCCTCATCTCATTCAGAGGAAAACCTGACCAATCTTCTGGCAATCGAATCCGCTGGCATTTTTCAGAACGGCGGCAGTCTTTTTGTGTTCCTTTCCATGTGCTTGTTCGGTAATTCTTTATTTCTGTGCTTCTTTGTACGTACTGCTTGTCTGCCAATTGTCTGCCATAATATCTTATCTGCTAGTAAATCTATCAAGTCTGTGTGCTTGCAGATTCAGCGACTGAATTTGAACAAAGCCTTCTCCTTTCTGCCTGTGCACCTAGCCTGCCTGCCTGCATTGGCTTCTTTTGGACAGCGATTTCACTCTGCATCTCTTCTCTGACCAGATTCTGTATGAGGATGATGAGGAGGAAGAGGAGGAAGAAGGAGATGCTTGTGCTTCACTGTCCACACAACCCTCTGAGGCTGGACTGCGATGGGCTGGGCTGAAGAGGTCCGAGGTTGTGCGGGAGGGGTCTGCAGATAGACGTAGGTATAATAGATGAGGTACAGCGGGTCTATACAGCTCTATATCTACTACTGCTCTCTGGATGCTGCTGCCAGATCTATTCCGTTACGACGCAGAGGGCTCCCTCACAGTCCAATGGTGTTCAGGCTGCGGGTGGAGCGTTTAACCAGCAGGGGGCGAACACACAGCGCTAGCAGAGTCCTGGGACTGTTGACTTATCACACTCATACAGGAGGGGAGGGGAGGGGGGGAAATGAGGGGTGGCCCAAATGGAGGTGGGTGGAGCATCAGTCCAGCATGGCGTCAAGTTGGTCAGCGAGGTCGTCAAACATGCTGCCGATATCATCCAAAATGGAGACCGACATCTTGTCAGCACAGGGGGAGCTAGGACATTACAGAGAAAGAGAGACCGATAGATAAATAAGTTAGATGGGCACATCCCTTGGCAAGGCTCATGCCTGGCCCCTGCTGGTTCCTTTAATGTGCTACAGCGTTTGAGGAGCTCACTTGTTTCCCCATTTTACATTTTAGTAGGGGTTTATGTACAGTTAAAAGTAACCAAACAAGTGTTTCATTGAATGCTTGCTATATGTGACCCAGCTATTATTTCATGCCAGCGTGTGCGTGCACTTACTCGTTGGGCATGTCCTCCTGTTTGATCTTGTGTTCCACGGCTTGCAGAGCTGCTGCCAAAGAGGCACTGGTCTCGTCTATGCGCTGGTGCACCTCCTCCCCTTCCTCGTCTCCTCTCCCTGCCTCCTCTTCCATCTCGCCAAGGCCCTCCTGCTGGCCCCTCCTCCCCCCAGTCTCATTCTCTGCTCCCTCCTCCTCCTCCTCCTCCTCCTTTTCTGCCTGCTTCCTCTCCGTCTCCCTCCGCCGCTCCTCCTGGGCGGCTCTCCTCCTCTCCTCGTCCATCGCCTCTCTGTGCCTCCTGTTCTCCCTCTCCCTCCGCCGCTCCTCCTCGTCTCTCCTCCTCTCCTCCTCTTCGTCTTCGCCGTTGCGCCCGGCCAGGACGTCGATGGAGAGCCCGGCGATGGAGGAGCGGGGGGGTTTGACCGGGTGGGGCGTCGAGGGGGTGGAGGGACTCTGGGCTGGAGAGGGGGAGGCAAGAGGCGGCGGGGCGGGAGAGAGAGAAGGGGCTGAGGGTGTGTCTGGAGCTGGGAGGGGCGAGGCAGGTGTGTGGGGGCCAGGGAGGGAGGAGGAGGGTTTGGGGGAAAGGATTGGGCTGGTGGCTACAGGGGATTGGCCCATGATAGCTTTGGCTGGTTTGGGAGCGGTAGGAGGGGGTCGGGGTTTAGGCGACACTGGAGGAGGAGCACGCTTTGGCTCTGGCATGAAGGAAGAGAGAAAGCATAGAGAGAAAGAGGAGATTATTGATCAAATACCAAATACCAAATACCAATTATATGAAATAAAATACTATATAACTGCACTTTCTGACACATTCTGGTCTAAGAGGCAGAGTAATGATGGGTGAGTGCTTGTTTGAAGGTTTTTTGTGTTTAAAGGTGTCTCACCAGGACTGTAAGTAGCTTCAGTGTCCTCTGGGCCCGGTATTGGGACCCTGCGTGTCGGGGTGGGGGGATCCGGGTGGGCCTTCTTTAGATTACCTGCTGGTTTGGGCGAGACTGGTGGCTTCAGAGCCTTCCTGGTCTCCATCCACTCACAGGTCTCACTGCCAGTTTCCAGCCTATCAGGGACCTCAGACACTGGCCGACGCCTCAAGACCACGCCTCCGTTCAGCTGTGGCTGGTCAACAGCCTTCCTGCTGCCATCTGGTTGGCTTCTGCGGGATGAGCTTGACTCTGGTTGGTCATTGCTGTTGATACTGGACTGTGGCTGGCTGCTGTCCTGGGCGCCACTTGCCGGTTGGTCCGAGGTGCGGGGTCGCCGGCGGACGGTGTCAGTGTCTGAAACCACGGTTGCCGGGGTATCTGTGTCTGGTACCTGGGGGCGCGGCCTTCTCCTTAGCGTCACCCTACCATCTGTTATCTCCATGGAGGCTCCTCCCACAGCGGAGCGAGGGCGGGGCTCAGGGCGGGGCTCGGGGCGGGGCTGGGCTGGTGGCCTTGGAGACAGGTCCGTCTGGTCGTCAGGGAAACCCTGGAGCGGACCACTGATGGTCCGCCGGCGGTTGAGGACATCGTCCTCGTCAGCGCCCAAGCCGCCCGTGTGCTGCTGACGACGCAATACACCTGGACTCACCTGGAGAACACAGGCCATTTAAACACACACACTCTCACACACACGCACTAACTATACACACACACACACCCACACACACACAAACACACTATACGCAATACACAGATACATCCAGAATGCACACATACCTGCAGGTAGTTGGCGCTGCTCCCGAGGTTCCTGGGCAGGGTTTTGACTCCGGTCCCGATGGAGGTTTCCAACATGGCGGCAATACTGCGGACACTCCCCCCGGCGCCCTCTGACCTCTGCAAGCCCCCTGACTCCTGGTCCTTGGAGGCGGACACCAGCGCACCACAGTCACTGGCTCGCCGCTCCCGATAGGCCGGCAACCCCAAGAGCGACGCCCTTTGCCCCTCGCCCTCCCCCTCGCCCCCGGTGATAGAGGAGCAGGAGCGTTTGGGCGGGGTCGGGGGCCGGCCTTTCCGCCGCGGCCGCAGGGTGACCGACGACTGGCTGCGGTTGACGGTGACGTCGTTGGGGGCGGAGCTACGGGAGGCGGTGCTGCGGCACACGGTGGCATATCTCGGGTTGGACTCGATGTCCGTGGAACAGTTGACCAGGCTGTGCGTCCTCCGGCGCTCCTCCTCCAGCGTCTCCGCGGGCAGACACAGCAGCGGCAGCCCGGCCTCGGCGCTGGAGGTCTGGGTGGAGGGTCGGGGTCGGGCCCTGGGGGAGGCCGCCTGCTGGCCCCTGCCGTGGCTGTGTGTCTGGGGCTGCGTCGGACGAGGCTTGGCCAGCGGGCTGGAGACGTTGTCCTTCGGCCTCTTCCCCTCCCGTCGAGAGGCCCCGCCCTCTGACTCCGTCACGACCCCGTGGCTTGGGGGAGGGCTACCAGGGCTGAGCGGAGCCTCGGTGATGCTCCCTCCTTTTTGCAACTCCTTCAGCCTTCTCACACCCAACATTAGCTTCTTCTGATGGCCTGTGGGAGAGAGTGCGAGAGAGAATCAGAGAGAGAGAGAGAGATAGCGATTGAGAGAGAGAGAGAGAGAGAGAGAGAGAGAGAGAGAGAGAGAGAGAGAGAGAGAGAGAGAGAGAGAGAGAGAGAGAGAGAGAGAGAGAGAGAGAGAGAGAGAGAGAGAGAGAGAGAGAGCAAGAGAGAGAGAGAGAGAGAGCAAGAGAGAGAGCAACAGGGAATTCTGCAACAACAGTTGTGTAGGCATCTCTATTTGGAAGAGTGACAGAACGTGTAACAAGGTCAGTGGCTGAGGGAGGAAGTCGAACCAACAGAGAGTGGATGTTAATAATATCCTCAAAGTGAGAGCCTTTGAGCCGCTTGACGCGCCGTAACGCCTTCGCCCTCACCCAATGGCCACAGGGGGGCTTTCATCCGTTGGGATCGAGTAACGTGTGAGACAGCAAAGCTGTCCTCTTTCTGTCACAGTGTTGTTTGATGTTGAGGGGTGTGTTTTTGGTCGGTCTTACCCAGCTTGCTGATGCCTATCTCCTGCAGATCCTCTAGACTGATGTCGGAGACAAAGTCAATGTTCTCGTAGCCGTTCAGAACCAACACCTGGTAGTATTGACTTAGGCCGAGCAGAGACAACCAATCGGAAAGGTTGGCCTATATGCACACGCGCACGCACGCACACACACACACACACACACACACACAGAGTGTGAAAATGTAATTCTTTGAATGTTTGTGCCAATGTGTGTGTGTGTGTGTGTGTGTGTTGCCGTACTGGTTTCTGGTCCGGTAGCCAATCAGTAGAGGGCAGCTTGCTGATCTCAGAGGTCAGCTTCTTGCGGTGTCCTGGCTTCATCACCCCGATGGCTGTTAGGTCCTACAACACACAAACAGCAAGCCGCAACAACCAAGTTACGAAGAAATACGCAACACACACACACACACACACACACACACACACACACACACATACCTACGCACATACATTCAGTACAGACACACACACTCACATACACACACACACGTAAATACATACTTGCATACTCAGAAATGCATACCATATATTGCATTCCCTTGTCTACAGTGCATACGCCCCCATGCTCAAACACATGAACCCTCTCAACCACACACACACACACACACACACACACACACACACACACACACACACACACACACATACACACACACACACACACACACACACACACACACACACACACAACAACAGGTAAGTGTCGTAAACACGTCACAGAGAACCACATAAGGGAAAACAGCAATGTCCGAGCAGCACAGTATGAAGCAGACAGAGTATGAGAGGTGATTGGCTCAGGCTCAGGACTCACACCGGGGTCAGGTGACACAGACAGGAGGGTCATGATGACATCATCCAGGTCAGAGGGGGGCTGATTGGACAGCTGGGCTGGGCGGAGCCTGGACAGACAGGGGGGGCGGGGCTTGAGGGGGTCATGACCTTACCTCGGGGGTCATGCGGCTAATGGTGTCTAGATCGTATCCCGCGGTGAGGAAGTGGGTGGTGTAGAACTGCAGCTGAAACTCACCCAGCCACGTCACTACTGCCTGCTTCTAGAACACAGAACACACAAGGCTACTCCCGGCTTCTAGAACACAGACCAGCGGCAGCCTGTTTCTAGAAACACGCCTCTGCGGCCCGCTACTAGAACACAGACCACGACATGGCTGCTTCTAGAACCGAAACACACACACAAAAAATCCAGTTCTTCATGCTTCTAGAACACACAACAGTGCTCTCTGCTCCTAAAGCACACAACAGTTCTCCATGCTTCTAGAACACACAACAATACTATCTGCTTCTAGAACACCCAACAGCACTAACTGCCTCTAGAATGCAAAACAATACTCTCTGCCTCTAGATTACTACACAATACCCCCTGCTTCTAAAACACACATACTCCCTGCTTCTAGAACACACAACAGTACTCCCTGCTTCTTGAACACACAACTGTTTTCCCTACTTCTAGAACACAAAACAATACTCCCTGCTTCTAGAACACAAAACGGTACTCCATGCTTCTAGAACACACATACTCCCTGCTTCTAGAATGCACAACAGTACTACATGCTACTAGAACACACATACTCCCTGCTTCTAGAACGCACAACAGTACTACATGCTACTAGAACACACATACTCCTTGGTTCTGGAACACACAACAGTACTCCCTGCTTCTAGAACACACAGTAGTACTCCCTGCTTCTAGAACACAGATTGGTGATACCCATGTCTGACTGACAGCATGCAACAAACTGTACGTTTGTATAATACGGATCCCAAAAGACTGTCTTTACAGCACTCTAGTGCTACTGTATGCTTCTTGAAGGCATACCAGTGTTGGTGGCTTCAAAACACATAGCTGTTTCACCACAACTTCCCTGGCTTACAGAATACAGACCATACTTGTCTGCTTCGGGAAGACAAAATTCATAACACACTCCCTGATTCCAAAATAATAAATGTATTACACATTTTCAAGCTGCTTCTTCAATGCCCTAGCCTGCTCCTGTCACTTCTAGAACACAAAAGTCTACTTTCTGACTGTGAAACACAACATTTTTACTGCCTTGTTCTTGAAACACCAAAAACACACAACGTTACGTAACACACCACTGCCACAGAAGGTTCTAGAAATAGAAAGGCAGAGTGTAAGCGCCGGAAGTCTCAGTGTCGGATTTAGGGGTGAGGGAGGTTGGGGAGCAGCGGGAAGACAGCAACAGATTCTCTGGTGTGCCTGTAGATGTCTGCCTCCATGGCAACACACTCTTTTGGCAGGGACTGCGATGACATGCTCCTCCTCCAGGGGCAGCAGGAGATGTCATCAGATAAATATCATAACACCGACGGCAGCTCCGGCAGACCACACGCGGATCGACTAATATCAAGCTACGCCCCCTGACCCCCACCCCCCACCCCAACTTAAGCCTTTTGCATTTTGTCCAAACATATCCCCCCCCCACACCCCCCCACCCCCCCTCGACCTCCCCTCCTTAAACAAACTACCACCCCACAGATTAACTCCACTGAAGCATTGCCCCATATAGGTGTCCCATTTCTCAATCCTAACATCGGCCCTACCACGCCCTTATTAATCTTTGCCCCCCTTCAGCTTAACTAAGCCCAGCAAATGCCCCTCGCTTAAACAGGCCTCGACTCCTGCGCTCTAAATCCTCCCACTGCTCGTACGAGAGTAAACAAAAAAGCGACAGAATGACGAAGCTCCGGCTATGCCAAACGGCCCTCCTGGGAAACTCACTCTCCCATCATCCTCCTCCGTCTTCTTCTCAAACGACCGCTGCTCGCGAACTGGACAACCGGCGGAGCCTAGGGGAAAGAGAGGCAGGGGGGGGGGACGTGAAGACACACACAGAGCACAGTGGAGGGCCAGACAGGACGCGAGGCCCATTCATTCACATGTCGATTGCTGTGCACGTGTGTGTGTGTGTGTGTGTGTGTGTGTGTGTGTGTGTGCGTGCGTGCGTGCGTGCGTGCGTGTGTGTGTGCGTGTGTGCATGGTTTACTTGCTGACAGTTCCACAGACTGGGACTGTTCTAGAAGGTGCTCCTTGGCCTTCACCGACTGGGACAACACGGTGGCCAGCAGCTGGAGAAACCAACAAACACAAACACACGCTGTGTAAAAACAATGGAAAAACTGCAAGAAAAAAAGAAAAGAACTGAAGTAGTGAGCGTGATATTTTCTTTCCTGAACTGCCCTGACCGGACGGTGGAATCTAAACAAATAGCCGAGCAATAGGAGCTCATGGGGGGCTTACCTCAAAGTTTATTTGTGTTTACCAATAAAACATCTCTCACTTTGGCATTCCGGCTGTTTTTCTCTCTCTTTCTTTTCTCTCTCTCTCTCTCTCTCTCTCTCTCTCTCTCTCTCTCTCTCTCTCTCTCTCTCTCTCTCTCTATCTCTATCTCTCTCACTCTGACTCTCACACACGCACACAAACACAGACAAACAAACACCCTCACCTTGACTCCCTCCGACTGGGCGTGCAGGCCCGGGGCGTTCAGGCCGTGTGTGTTGAGTCCCGGCGTGGCGGGCGTGGGCACGGGCGTGTTCAGGACGTGTGTGTTCCCTGTGCCTTGACTGCTGCCTGTCGAACGAACACTGGTGATGCTGGCTACGCTGCCGCTGCGATCCCCTCCTTCAAACACACACACACACACACACACACACACACACACACATCACACCTCAGTTGACACACTGTCAGCCCCTGACACATCCAGTTAACGTTTGGTTTCAGGTTAAGGGTCACGGTCCAGGTGTTAGCGTACCGGCCAGGGGCTTCCGCAGCACCCAGATGTCCTCACTGGCGCCACTGTGATGGCCAAGAGTGGGGGAGCCCTGGGGGCTACCCTCTGAGGCCCTGGTGCCTGTCACACACACACACACACACACACACACACACACACACACACACACACACACACAAACACACAAATACACACACAGATACACACAAATACACAAATATGGGAAATTATATATATATCCTCTTCCTGTAGCAAGCTTTCAGCTTACCGCAATGTTTAGAACAATGTGTTTCTGTAACTTCTGCACAGATCTCAATGTTTCATTTTTACTTTACAGATACATTGTTGCTCACATACATACACACACACTCACTCACACACACACACACAATCTCGATTTTACACACACACACACACACACACACACACACACACACACACACACACACACACACACACTCACACGCAAACGCACAGGCACACATACCTTAAAACACCTCTAGACTATTACACCTCTATGACCGGTGCTACTACGGAGGTGAAAGCTGTTTGAGCGTGAGGCTACATTATGTACCTGTCTGACTCTGCTGCTCCTGAGAAGTGGAGAAAGGAGAGGCGGGGGGAGGAGGAGGAGGAGGAGGCGAGAGGGGCAGCGTGGACAGAGCAGGAGGGGAGAGGGGAAGCACGGCGTAGCCAAAAGAGGAGAAGAGAGGGGGGCCTTGCGCGTGGGGCTGGGGAGGGGGTGGGGGAGGCGTGTTGAAGGGGAGGAGCTGTGTGGGGGGGTAGGCGTGGCCATTCACCGAGGCGATAGGACAGGGGTTGGGTCTACGGAGCAGGAGGGTGTGGCACTGTTGGGAGGGGGTCTGGCCTGGACGTGCGCCAGGAAGAAGGAGGGGCAAAAACAACAAACAAAACAACAACAAAACCAAACAACAACCATCAGTCAACTCAAACGAGAACACATCTTAAGCTTTACCAGAACAAAAACGTAAAGAAAACATAATTGTTCTAGTGCTGCAAATCATAAAACAATACACCCCCCAAAATATTTGAAGCATTATTAAAACCATAAACTTATATCTCTCTATATATTGAATATATATACTTGATATGATAGATCTAATTATGGTGAAAACAAAGAACATAGACGTTGTAAGCGGTGGACAGGGGCAGATGGGCTCGTCAACATGGGAGTAAAACAGACGGTTAGGGCGTCAGGAGGAGGGCTACAGGCTTCGTAGTGTTGAGTCTATGGAGATGACTGACACGCCATGGCGGATGACGCTGAGGCTGCCTACAACTAATGATCGGCTACAGCTAGAGGACGAGAACTAAGCGCGCACACACACACACCCACACACACACACACTCTTGTTCTCTCTTTGAATCACACTCTCACTCTCACACACACATACACACACACACTCTTGTTCTCTCTCTCAATCACACTCTCTCTCTCTCACACACTGGCATATGCACAGACAAACACAGCGGCTGTGACAGTTCACCTGCCCTCTTGATGACCTCCACCATGTTGGAGGGGAAGTAGCCCACGCGGTCGTTCCCCGTCCGGTTGTCGTGGATGCAGCCTTTCCAGCGGCCGTCCGAATGCTGTTCCAAAACCTTCCGAGGGAAACACACACACACACACACACACACACACAGACACCCACACACACACACACACACACACACACACACACACACATTTACCCTAACACTCCTTTCAGAGTGATCCACCTAATCAGGGCATACGGTGACCCCGGGGGAACAGCTAGTCCCTTCAGTGTCGACCCGCGGGCAGCCTCCGGCTCATACTGTACCGTGATGATGTCCCCGGCTTTGATGTTGAGGCTGGTGAGGTCGTAGTTGTTGCAGTAGTCCTTGAGCGCCCGCACCTGCATGGCCGCCGACGCGTCTGCGGGACAGGGGGGCGGAGAGAGAGCGGCGTCGGAGTCAGGAGAGAGAGCATCGCCCAGTTAGAGAGAGAACAGAGGAGGAGCGGAGGGAGGGGAGGAGAGGGGGGAAAAGGAGGGATGAGCGTGGTGGAATAGAAGAGGAGGACAAGAGCACTTGTGCGAGTCGGTGACTCAGACAGGGAGCGATTCGGTTTGCGAGCGCGGGCGGGCGGGCGAGCCAGGGGGCGCCCGCGGTCTGCTCACCTCTCAGCAGCTGTTTGATCTCGCGGCTGGCCTGCGTGGTGGTGAACTGGTTGACGATGTCCAGGGCCGTCTGGCACAGCGTGTTCCTCACCCCCGCGCTGATACCGCTCTGGAAGAGAAGGGGTTAAAGGACCACGTGTGACTTCAAAAGTACTGGCTGTCTCTGTAGAGGCTGTCTAATGTGACAGGAATAGGTGTTTGTTTGTGTGTGTGTGTGTGTGTTTCTGTACTCACGTCCAGCAGTAGCCGTACTACCTCAGTCTTCCCACAGAGGGCAGCTTGATGCAGCGCTGTGCCAGACTCAGACTGTCTGTTAATGTCTATGCCAGCCTGAATCAGCAACCTGCAACACACACACACACACACACACACACACACACACACACACACACACACACACACACACATACACACATGCATGAGGCCACGCAGGGCTGATCTCTGATCTTCACATAACTGTGACAGCTTTGTGTTTCTGCATGATGGATGGAGATGCTCAGAGACAGAGTGTAATTGAGTTCTTCTGCAGCATGGTGCTGACCGGATGACATCGATGTGTCCATTTTTAGCAGCGAGGTGGAGAGGCGAGACTCCGTTGGGGTCAGAGGGTTTGGGCTCCAGCATGGCTGCACACATGTTGCTGCTAAGCAGGAGCTGCACCACCTGTACACACAAACACACACACACGCACGTGCGCACAAACACACACACACACACACACACACACACACACACACAC
>CM030176.1:9649040-9716540 GCA_017639675.1 Aplochiton taeniatus
AGAGGGGAGGAAAGAGGAGGAAGAGAGAGAGAGGAGAGAGATGATGGTGGAAAGAGAGGGGAAGAGAGGAGCCCAAAAGCTGTAATTTAAATCCAATTATCACCTCACAGCCTTGCGGATACCATGTTTCTCGCACGTGCAGAACCGCACTCAGACAGGCTCACACCGACATACACATGCCTAGCATGTGCGGATGCCAGCCCGCACACTCACACAGGCAATCGCCACATTATTAACATCTGACGTCTTCTCGCACCAAGAGCAGTTTATTTGTGTTGCGAGCACATCAAAGTAGCCTACCCACAAACACTATATTATCCTAATGTTTTAGTCTGCATGTCACATGATGCCAGCCCCTGTCGCTCTAAATCCCGTTCCAAGATGTGACGAAGACGTAAACACCTACATCACAACACACTCTTGAAACGTCATCAATCGGTCGCTCACTCACTCAGCCACTGACACACACACACACACACGCATGCACGCACGCACGCACGCAAGCACAAATACACACACACACACACACACACACACACACACACACACACACACACACACACAATCACAGAGAAACACACGCACAAATGCAACGTCATTACATTCACGCACATCATCAAATGATCTCTGGAGCCCACACACATACTACACGCACAGGTGCACGCCCCCAAACGAGGTTTGGCACTTGGCCTGCACAGATCACACAGCTGGCCTGACCTGTCAATGACACTATGTGTGCTGTGCGTGTGAGAGAGGAAGAGAGAGTAATATATAGATACAGAAAGAAGGGGGGTACTGACTAGCTTTCCCCGGCCGAGGTCGCTGTAAGAGCCGCTGCGCTGTCAGCAAGTCTTCGGTCTTCACCGCCTGGAGCAACTCCTGGTCCTTCCCCATCTCACCTCCGTCCTCTATCAAGCTCCCCTCCCTCTATCCCGCTCTCTCTTCCTCTCTGCGCCCCTCTCCTCCGTTAATCCGTGGCTACATCCTCCTATACCGCTCCAGGCCTCCAAGCCAAGGCAGAGAGCGATGTGGGGATGGGCTCCAAAGCGATCAGGAGCACGGCACAGCTCCCGATAATGGAAAACGTCCGTTGCTGTTATCAACCTACACAGACCACCGGCCCTTGCTCTCCCGGGACAATCTACGTCCGCGCAGGCTCTCCTGGTAGATTCGCTTATCTACAGATTCTAACCGCGTGACGATTTTTACCGGACTACGTGCGTGCGTGAGACGGCGCTCGAGCGCCCTCCTATATCCCAGGTCAATTCTGCTGATTTCTCAGGAGCTCCGTCCGCAAAACAAATGCAGCCAATGATATTCACTGTGACCGTGTCGCCATCGTAGCTCTGCTCGGGACAGTACACTGTATTACATAAACACGAGCCAGCTGTGCGCGCAACACTTCAGTTGTAATCCGCGGTTAGGACTGATGTGGTGAAGAGCGCGCACACGTGTAATTGTGTGTGTGTGTGTGTGTGTGTGTGTGTGTGTGTGTGTGTGTGTGTGTGTGTGTGTGTGTGTGTGTGTGTGTGAGAGAGAGAAAGACAGAGTGCGATTGCGCGCGTGCGAGCGAGTGGACATCGGCAAACCAGTCGTGAGAGGTCGGTAGAGAGTGTAATGTAAAATATCCAGATGCGTGCTGCGTGCAAGAGGTACAACGCGCGGGATTGATGTAGCTTGGGTCCCGGGAACGCGCGAGTTACGGGATAGCATCATCGTAGACCGAATGGTCTTAAGTAGGCTTGTGTAGTAGCCCAAGAGAGAGATGATTGGGAAAAGAACAGTTATGAAAGCCTATTAAAGCATATTCTGATTTAGCCCTCTTGTGAGTTTTAAGCGAGGTCAAATCAATGCACAGTGCTCATGAATAAGTTCCACAGCTGGGAGAGAATCATTTACACATTTGCACATGTGCTGAATAGTTTTCAACTGGCTTTCAGTAGCTTGGCCTCTACACCACTGTCTTAGTGTTCAAACAAGGCCACTAGTCTGAACCCTGAGCACATTGACTTGTAGAGATATACAGATAAGGATTGAATAAGAGATAGAGACTGTCATTTCTGGTTCGAGAACAGGAGTGTGTCCCTGGTGCCGGGCTAATTTAGGCTAAAGGGGCCAGTTGGATTTAGGCCTGGATGTGGGACAACTGTGACATGAGACAAGACTGACTGACACTTCTAACACAGCATTGTGTGTGTGTGTGTGTGTGTGTGTGTGTGTGTGTGTGTGTGTGTGTGTGTGTCTGGGGTTGTGGGGGTGTGGGGGTGTGATTTTAATCATAATTCAAAAACTAACTGAATAGAATGTGCAGAATCAACTATAGCCTATCTATCACAATCCCCGGTGAGAACCTTTACAAAGACAAACAACATTGGCAACAGGTAAATGCCACGTTTTCCCCCAACTTCAATTTGAAAATGATCAGATCGTTTTGGAAATGAAACGCTTGCTTGTCAGTTGCTTCATTACAAATGGTACGGGGAGACACTTTGGTCTGTCTACTACAGAGCGCATCAAAGAAACTTCATGTAACATCTCTGCCCTGTAGAATTTTGTAATATCCTGTAATATAACACTGTAATATTGCCTGCAAGTGAGCACAGGGTCCATACAGATACTAACATAGAGATTTCATGTATCACTCGGGACCTTATACTTCTTAATGCTGTTTGGAAAAGGGCATATTTGCTAAATACTGTGAGCTGTAGCCAAGTTTGGTCATTATGTCTCCACAACCCTTCTACTTGGCTCCACCTACTGCTTAGCAGGTTTTACTGCAGCGTTTTTCCAGTAACAACACACCATTTGTATTTTTATTTTAGATACCACTTCATTGAACACTGATAAGGTATTGCCTTTGAACAAGGTGAACTAGCTAAGCAAATTGTGGAAGCAACAAATGACAAAATGACTGCACCCAACATTGTTTGTGAAGCCCCTTTGTCCAAGTAAAGTATGGGTTGTTGTAGTGAGCTTATAAGAATCAGGCTAAAGAGGGGTCCAAGAGGAAACAGCTCTGAATAGTTGAGTTTGCACCCTGCTATAGAGGACCGCCTACTGAGCAAACGCATCCCGGAAACACTATGAATGTCTCTATAGAGACGGCCAAGTGCTGTTTGTTTCGTTTCGGATCAAACGGTGACCTGGCCAAGAGAGAGAGCCCCACCATGAGACAGCTTTTTGTTAAGTCCAGGCTTTTGGCTTCAGATTTCATGTTTCTGTTTGAGCCGAGAAGTATTTGAACTCAGTCCTGCCACGATATCTGACAATAAAACAAATAGAGTCATGTCAGTTCAACGTCCTGGTAAGTTCTGACTTGTTGACAAGATTGAAACAAGAATATCGGTCTAAACGAAACAAATCTTCCGATTGGTCAAGGAGGAAAACACGTGTGTCACCGCCCCTTATCGAAAAGACAGGTATTGATGTGAGGACATGTCAGCATATAAGGACACGCATGGCTCTCCCTATCATGTACGATGGCCCTCGGTGTCTCAGAGAAGCACATTATCTCTTTGGTGACCCCGCCTTCACTCAGACCCATCCCCAACATCTGAACAACATCTCAGACTGGAACATCCGTTGGGATCCCCAAAGCCACCACACACCAGTCACTATTGTTTGTAAATATTCAATATTTATTAACGTGAGCTCCTACGGTATAAAAATGTACCACATCTATTTCAATTTCATCAACTTAAATACAATCCACCTATAAATATACACAGCATTACTTGACTAACAGTGAATAAAAATGAATGCTTCAATATGATAAATGAAAGAAAACTCTAAGACATTTGGGGGGGGGGGGGGGGGGAAACCCAAAACAGATAAGTTTCCCTTATATGGTTTGTGTAAAGGGACGTTTGGATCCTAAAGCCATAGCAACGATAACGAGACAACAATAGATTCAGTGTGTGAGTGTGATTGGGTGCGTGTGTTTTTGAGTGTGAAAGCAAAAGTAAACTCTGAATGCACATTATACTCTAGTAGCCCGCTTATAAGCAAGCTGAAAACTGACTGGCACGCCATCACCACATCTCTTTACCTCAGGGTCAGCCTAAGAGTTTAGTCACAAATAAAACTTTCAAGCCATTATTTGAGAAGGTGGCACCTGCTGCTGCCTATGTTTTATTATTGTGTCATCCATTATCTTATGGTGGGCCACATAGTGAAATAGAAGACATTTTGTAGAGTGCAACTGAGCAACTATAGATATTAGTGATATGACTATAGATATTATGATATGATAAGGAGTTACCTAAAGGCCAGGCTTGAGCTACCACTGCAGACAAGCATATCAACCGATAGCCCAAAAATAACCCACATCAACAGTCCTACATTTTGATTTGATTAGAGTCTATTGTTGTTGTTTTGAGGTGTGCGTTTCCCCACCTTACTTCCTATGTAATTAACCATCTTGCACTGAAACATTAAGATTTGGAACAGGATCGATCTTTCGCACCTTTCCATGCCCAAATTTGTTCATTATTTAACTGAAAAAAGTGCACTTGCTGCTCCTTATAAGTTCCTGTTAGCCATAACATTTGATAAACTTGTGACAAGTGATACACTTCCTTTTATGTCCAACTTGCTACATATTTCAAATTGTAATAGTAACTTTTCATACACAGTCATGCAACAGTAAAAAAAACAAGTGTTGAAGAGACTCCTATGCAGAAATAAAACCGTGAATAGGCTCATGTACAGCAGGGGTAGAGATGCAGAAAGGCTATAACTGCTGTGCTGAGTCCAGGTGTTGTCCTTATACTCTGAGCTCCATGTGTACGTATGAACGCCCTCCGGCACATGTCCTGCAAGGACTCGGGGCGCTGCTTCCGATAGGGTAGTCTCAGTTTGTGTGACGAATGGATGTAGGAGTGGAGCAGGGCAAACAGCGACTCAAAGTTCTTGTGACTGCCGTCCAAGCTGAAACGCTGACTGGTCAGCAGGACGCGTACGCTGGTGGGGGCGTCGTCGCCGCGATAGCTGAGGGTGAAGAAAACATCCGGTTGGCCGCTGTCCCTGAAGGCACAACATTACATAAGACGGTCAGTGCATCACACGGTCACAGCAATCCAACGTCTTTGGCTACTGGACAGCGTTTGATGTTTCGTAGCAACACCAGTGCCATTCCTTTGGAGCGTCGTGGCAATAGGACGAATCAACGAGGATGGATGTTTACGGATGCATGCGTGTGTGTTGCTGTGCTACCTGATGAGGAAGGTGCCTGGCTGGGTGTGTGCGAGTACTCTGTGGGCCTCCTCCATGGCCATGGCTTCCCAATAATAGCCGCTGTGCTGGAGCTGTAGATATGTGTGAGTGACCAGATGGAACTGCGCCTCGCAGTGGAATGGCCGCAGGTGTGTGGGCCAGGGGTTCGGGTGAGGGCCAGCCACCACCTAGAACCAATATGAAAAATACAACGTTCACCTCCAAAATGGAATGTGGGAATGACACCGTCAGGTAACAAACTGCAAACACAACTGTATGAAATACGTTGTATTAATAGCCATTACAGACAGGATTAATATGCCGGCATGCGTTCGCTTATGACTCCCCACCTGTTTCCAGCTCGGCTCATGGTTCTGTTGGTTAAGGAGTGTGTTTCCACGCACTAGGTCTTGGGTCTCCGGTTCCGGGTGTTGACCCTCACCCTTGTGATGTTGGCTCCCCTCTTGGGCTGTCAGGGGTTCTGCTTGGGCCAAATTGGCATCCTGGTTCTGCGTCTCTGCACTCAGGTTCCACTGGGTCTCTGTGGATCTCTCCAGACCTTTGTCTCTGACCATTCTATAGAGGAGAGCTCCCCTGTGAAACCCCCATCACCACGCCCCTTGTAGTGAGTAGTGTGTTTAGGGCGAGGGTGGTGGGTCTGCCAGAGATCTTTGGTGAACTGGTTAGAACAGTTGAAGTGTCCTGAAAGAAAGACGTATAAACTACCTTAATCATTGCAATGATTTCCTCTGAATGCCATTTATTGATATGTGCCTGCCTTACATTGAGAGTCCCAATGTTGTCTACTATAGTCTACTGTTTTGTTTGAATCCACAAAAGCGTCAGAACAAATCGTTCAGGAGCAAAGCTGTCACTAACCCTTCCCTTTTCTGTAGATTCTGTAGGCTGTAGATTATTGGACTTGACTACAGTACAAAGCATGAATGTGTGTACGTTTATTATTGTTATGTGTGTGTGTGTGTGTGTGGGGGGGGGGGGGGGGGGGGGGGGGCTCTGTAAATACATCATCATAAATAGGTCTATTATTACAATTTTAAAGATAAGGCAGGATGGAACCAGGAGATTAACACAACATTGGTTTCACTTTCTTATTTAAAGCAACGGGAGGGACGCCAATAAGGCAGCTTCAGAACAAATAGTTTCGGATCAAAGCTGTCACTATTTTCTTCCCTTTTTGCCAATTCTAGATTCTTTGATTCTCTTTTAATATTAAAAAGTAAGGTTTGGTTCAGCCAATGTACCAGAATACAAGCAGCCCTACAGCAGATTGATTTCTCTTCGAAATTGAAAATATTTAGACGACCTGTTGATTTGTGCGGGACTACGTCAGATTTAACATTCAGTGTGTTTCTGAGGAATCAAAAATGGTTAAAATGCCAATGTTGGCATAAATGAATGAGGCACAACCCCATGCTAAATACTACCGCTCTCTGGGTTATAGAAATACTAGAAATGTGCGTAAGAAAATATATGCTCTGAATAGGAAAAACTAGTGAATAGGAAAAAAGTACCAAAAACATCTTTACATTTTATACTTTTTTTTTACATGGAATATATCTGTTTCATTTAAAATAAAAACGTGGTTGCTCTTTATAATCTTCATTTAGCCTATTGTTGCGATCGGAAAATACGTAATAACTAATTCAAATTGAACCAAAAGTACTCACGCACTTAAAATAGCCAGTACCGCGTCTCCTCGCGTTATATAGCATTTCTCCCCGTTTAAAGACAGCCGACCATCTACCTTGTCTGTAAACCGACTACTCATTCAAATGTGAAAAACACTTTCTCTCACACTTTCATTTTAAAACCAAGCACTCTTTCCATATTATTGGTGCCAATTCTAAAGAACTGCTGCGTGTATGCCTATAAATAGGAAACCGCGTGAGACTTGAATCATGGGCAACCAGACCAGCAGGTGAAAAAAAGTTTGTTTCACGATTTTAAATACGTTCCGCATAGTCTGAGAGATTTTGATGGGCCACCAACGTCTGCTGTTTTGAGAGCCTCAGTGACACGTTTTTTTTGTCAGCAACGCTAGCGTACTAGCGCAAGTGTTCTCTTCAGAATGTTCTCTCACCATGAGTATAACTTTAGTTTACCTGTTGCTCTGAGTGGGTCTGCAGCGTGAAGCTCATTTAGACCTCCTTCAGTTTTTGAGTTCTTTGTCATTCTGATTAATATTGATATTAACATGCACGCTCAATTAACTGTGTGCGTGTGTGTTTCCAATGACATTTAAAGTATTCAAACATTCTGGTCCCTGACCCTGCAAGTCTACTTTTAAATAACTTGTCATGTGGTTTTGTCAGAAAAGTATCAATCAAAAAATGAAAGAAATTGCTGAAAATACTGTAAAACAGCCAGAAGTCACTATTGCAAAATATTTAATATTTCTGAAAGATTAAATGTCTAGATTTAAAATGATTTACATGAGTCACAAAACTGATGTTTACACTTGTTGCTTTCCTCAATCAAATTCAAAAGTTTCTAAGTCAGATTTGAGATTTTGTGGGTTTCGGCTGAATCAAAAATTGGCCTACCTTTCATCCAGAATAAAAATATAAATTGTCAACATGTTGGCATAAACGGAGGAGGCACAAACCCACAACACACGTTAAACACCACCACTCTATGGTTTACTCAGCGGTCAACTCAGAGAGTTGCTTTCACTTTCACTATCATACTGTTCAGAGTTCTGGGAAACCATGTGATCTATCAGCAGTAGGATGATCTGGGGGTGCTTCAGCAAAGCTGGATCAAGCCATGTACAAGGTTGTCTTGGAAGAAAACTTGCTTCTATCTGTTCTGACAACATTCCCCAACTCTGAGGATTGTTTTTTTCCAGCAGGACAATGCTTCATGTCACACAGCCAGGTCAATCAAGGTGTGGATGGAGGACCACACTAGATCCAGACCAAATCATGGCCAGCCCAATCTCCAGACCTTAACCCCATTGAAAACCTCTTGAATGTGATAAAGAGGAAGCAATCAAACAAAGCTGAGCTAAAGTCACCCAATAGCAATGTGAAGGACTGGTGGAGGGCACACACACACACACACACACACACACACACACACACACACACATAGAAATGTGCATGCATGTACATTAGATTGGATAGACTTTATTGTCCCGAATGAAATTTAGTCTCTACTGTTAACATACAAATAATATGCATAAAGTGCATACATACAGGCTGTAGCTGTCACCCCATACACACGCATACACACAGTACCTACCTACATAGCTCAGCCTGGGGCCTGAAATAATTTGTTTAGGCCTGTCTGATCATTGTTTAATCCAAGACAGCCTGGGGTGTGGGATACTGCCTGACTCCCATCGTTTTCATGTCTCTGTGTTACAAGTTACACTTTAGGTTTGTGTAAACAGTGTCAGACAAGACATAACATTATTAATAGTAGTTTTCAAGAAAATTGTACATGGGCAGGTATTTTGGGAGATATGGAAGATAATTGGTGAAAAGGAATTAAGTGTGCATGTGGCATGAGGTCTTATGTGTCTGTAGGCACAGTAGATGAGCCTATACCTTCCTGCAAACTATCCCTAAGCAGCCATGGCAATTAACCAATACCATAAAACCTTTAGTGTGTTCTCTCTTGAGGGTTTGAGCAAGTTCACACCCTGCATGCATGTCAAAACGAAGATTGTGTTCTTGGATTCCTCATCATAATATTATTCTTGATAGTCGATGCAGTGTAGGTCTAAAGTGGCAGCGAGGGTGCCTCTTATGAAAGAGAAACATGGAATTGGATTCACGCTTAATTCTTTATGACCATCAGTTTTCTACTTTTACTGGCCCCCTGTGGTCACACAGCACCATGGCAACTTAGCATGCGCCAATACTGGTTGTCATGGTAACTACTTAGGAATCGAGGTAAGGTGACTTGAGTGCATAAATGTATTATAAACATCTTTCAGCCTTTACGCATTTGGCCACTTAATTAGCCTACATTTTATTAAACCTGTAGTCTGTGCACTATTTTGCATTAGCACACACGTTCCGTTAATGTGTAATTAAATTACAGTAAAATCCCAACAGGCACAACATTTTCCTTTATTCAGTTGAGATGGCAGCCCGGTTTTCTTCTTTGTTGCGTCTGCGCAGTAGAAATATCGCTGCTGACAAAGTTAGCACCCCATAAGTAGCAAGCACAAACTGGGGAACACGAGCAACAGAGAAAACGACAAGAGAGGGGGCAGGGGGAGGGAAATAGGGGGGAAAAAATAAAACATTCTTAAATATGCATATAAACTAGAAATGTCCATAACTACAACGCAATACAATCTACTGTCATGTATAAGATTATTTAATAACAGCATCTGCATCTTTGAAGGCAAGTTGTGTGATGATGTGTTTGCGTTCCGTAGGCCTACATTGCGTCGTCCCTGCAGCGTGTAGCTGTTAAAGTGTTTCCTCCATCCAGTTAGGTCCACGGCGGCTGGTGCCTCAATTCCAAATAGCTGCCTCTAAAAACCCAGACAGACCACGCACGCACGCACGCACGCACGCGCGCACACACACACACACACACACACACACACACACACACACACACACACACACACACACACACACACACACACACACACGTTTAGGTTGACAATGTGCCAAAGCTAAATAAGTGGTAATAATGGTTACCGTGCACTTCAACTGCTTGGTTGTCGTTGAGTAACATCAAATCCACACGAAAAACAAAGCTTACTCCTGGGATCAGTGGTCACTATATCCCATAACTTACCTTCACCTCTGTTATGAGATGACCAAAGCTTGTGAGAGGTATCCGTGTCTTCACAGGGGACGTAGGCATGACTGAAAATAGCGGTGAAACAAATATCAGCCTATATGTCCATTAAATTATCATAGACGTAAACCTAGTCTGTCATCTCAATTTAGATATATATTTATTTGTCATAACTTACTGCGGTGCTGAGACAAGGACAAAACAACCAATTGGTTTCCAAAAGGACCTGATATTTTTGTTCCTGTGTATTTGAACGACACCAGCCCTTGGCCAATTATACGATGCTATATAAAGTGCTGACCAATCGTCTTCCTTAAGTAGGTGGGGTTTAAAACGGTTACACAAGCTGCATTCTGAAGGGCTCTGTGATCTCACATGCAATCCTAAAAACCGGCACTTGAGGGCGCAAGTTACAAGCCTCCCAAAGGCCTCAGAGGACAGTCCAAACACTCCAACTAATGGGCAACAACTAAACGTAAGCTTGCTGAAACACAAATATTAGGCTATTTTCTATGATTTGGACAAGTGACATGGCACCTGTGTTGCCTACTGGCCTGTCTTTCTATTTAGTGGAGCCTAGTCGTGTAAAACATGCTGTGTATAGTATCTTATGTCAATAGGCCGATTACCAATGTCTTTCTCTAAAACATCTGTCTTGTGCAATGTTTTCAATTCAGCTGTCATTTCATCTAATCTTCTCTGCTCTTTCTTCTTGCGTTGAATCTTCACCAAAAGGATGGCGAGACAGTTTTGAGATGGGTGATTCCATCCAGGCAAAGGGGGCCTTATAGAAAACATCAACCAACCCTTTCACCTGCAGTTTGATTCTATTTTAAGTTTTTTCCGCACCAGTTACTAAGCCTAAATTGTACAGTAAGCCCACTTTAATGTCTTAAAAGTTTATAAAGGGGGCTTCAACAAATTCCCTGCGACATTCTAGGAATATGAAGCATATGACTATATTATTTACACAATAGATCATCACAACCTGTTCTGCCCATATTAGATTGTACCCAGCATCTCTTTAATGCCCATCATGCATAATAGATTGTGCATAATATACTTTAATGTGACACCTAGGATCACATCAGACTCCTCCAGTCTGTCGTTTGAACAAATTAAAAAAAAGTGTATTATACTTATTTGAATAATAATCTTATGCTTTTTTTTTTAACAATTGAGAAAATGCTTGAGAACTAATCAGTTCAGTTCTGTCCGTTTGTGTATTTTGCAGGTGCATGCCCTTTTCTGATTTTATTGTGAATATGCTAACAAACCGGTAGGTCTTGAAATGGTACAATATAATGAGTATTATAGGTCCAAGCATATCTGCTCAAATAGGCCAGCAATGCGACAAACCAGTCACTAAGGGGGCGTGGTCTTGCAGTTTATAGACTAAAGATTAGTAAAGCGAGGTGAGCTGGTTTGTAAAGGATCGTGGATCGCGAAGGCAGACTACAGATATACTCGCGCGCGCTTTGCGTGGGCACAAACATTTTCTTTGTAACGCGTTGTCATAGCGGACTGGTGACAACCAAACCACTCTGTTTGCCACACAGACACACACACACACACACACACACACACACACACACACACACACACACACACACACACACACACACACACACACACACACACACACACACACACACACACATCTGTAGCAACACAGCTGCAGTACAGAGGGTGCAAACTGTGAAGCAGGCGCACCGCACGGGACCAGCCGGAAACAGCGGCAGCGGTGCCAGCTGGTCACTGCTTGACTGTACCGGGGAACACGAAACACCGAGGCGGCGTGCGGGTTGGAGAGGAGGAGACACCTGCATCGCAACTCTCTCTGTCCTTCTTTCCCTTCTCTTCCTTCCTCCTGACCGGAGCTTCCTCGTTAAGATGGCTGACCCAGACAGCGACGGAGAAGCACCGGAGAGCGCGCGGGGCTTCGCCCGCCAGGGAGCACTCCGCCAGAAAAATGTGCATGAAGTGAAGAACCACAAGTTCATCGCGCGCTTCTTCAAGCAGCCCACCTTCTGTAGCCACTGTACAGACTTCATCTGGTGAGTGTCTATGTGCCTGACTGCGGGACACAGGTGATTCACTTGCTGCTGTGGCTGCAGCGGGTATCAATGGCTCCGAACACCAAAACATACGGCCGCCGCAGATTTACATACAGCACGTTGAGCATTGCATTCAATGTAATAGTGTGACAGACCGATGGCTGTGTGTGCGACTTCGAGTGTAGTGGACCTACAGCTTCATAGGAGATTTTGGTCGATGTTTACCGCATTGCTCTGAAACCCCGGCCCCGTATAGCGAGAGGGCAGGTGGAGGAATGCGGCTGTAAAGGCCCATTGTGTCTATGAGTTTGTGTTTGTGTGTGTGTGTGTGTGTGTGTGTGTGTGTGTGTGTGTGTGTGTGTGTTAGAGAGAGCGCATTTAACGGAATTCCTGTCCTTCTCATCTCTACAGGGGCTTTGGGAAGCAGGGATTCCAGTGCCAAGGTAGGATATCTGACACGCTCACATATGTCAACACAGTTGCTTTCTATGGGTGTGCGCTGCATGTTAGCTACGGATGTCACTGCAGTGCTAATAATTAGTCGGATAGCTCCCTAGGCACGGGCTCTTTTGTTTATAGAAGAAGAAATGGTCACAGATATCACGACAATAAGCAGTATGCCTAAATTAAAAGATCATGTAGTTGTCTTTCAAGTGAATTGTGTGGTTGGAAAGGTTTACATTTAGGCCTAACATGGCTGATTGCCTGAGGCGTAGAGGGAAGGACCGGTGAGATGAGACACCGAACTCCAAGCAAGGGAAATAGACTGGTGAGGGGGCCAGGTAAAACGGTTCGAAGTGTTGCGGATGCCATCCTCTCTAAGCAGCTATTGCGTTGACTAGCCGTCTGAAAGGTAAACAACCATGGAAGTCAAAAGAAGACGATGGCCTACTGTCAACTGACGGCTCCAAAATAGGGCTTTCGTGTAAAATGGCGCGGCGGTATGCTCCACTTTCAGGTCAGAATGTCCTGGTTTACCCGCGGCAAGCCAGTGACAGTTCCTGTGGGCAAGCAACGTGTGGTAGACAGGGAACAGAAAATGTACGCCGATTGCACAACAGTCACCCTCACACTAACACATTTTGTTCACTACATGCGTTTCTGTAAGTACATTTGAGTCCTACCAGAACCATAGGCAGCATTCCTGAGCACAGGTATACACATGCACACAAACAGACACACATACACAGCCTGCACCGTAGTAAAAACTCACCAATGGCCCTCCCCCTCGCTGCACAGCGGAAGTGCGTGTGTGTGTGTGTGTGTGTGTGTGTGTGTGTGTGTGTGTGTGTGTGTGTATGTGTGGGCGTTTGTGTTTGTCTGTTTGTATGGTTTGACTTTGGGTTCATGTGGCAGCATTCCAAGTAACTATTTAGGGCCTTTCATTTCACTATCAAATATATGACAGGATGTGAGAAAGACAAACGGCAATGAAAGCAGTGTAGGAACTACTAGTTTGAGAGAAGAAGAGAATGTAGCGGAGAGGAGAGGAGAGGAGAGGAGAGGAGAGGAGAGGAGAGGAGAGGAGAGGAGAGGAGAGGAGAGGGTGGGGGTGGGCTGGGCTAGATGTTTACAGGCAGAGGTTAGTCTTTAGACAAGGAGAAAGAGGGGGAGGACAAACGGTAGTAGAAGAAAGAAGAGTGCTGGAAAAAGTTGCAGGGACATTGAGACAAGCATACACAGACACACGCAGACATTCAGGCAGAGATCATCCTCCAGGGTCGGTAGTAGAATCCCTTCTGTTCTTGTCCAGACGTGCATGCAGCCTCTTGTCTACCGTGAGCTCTGTGGGTGTGTTCCAATACCTGTTCAGCAGGTACAGTAAGGACCTATTTAAAAAAACGCAGCGTGTACCGCACTCACCGCCCCTTTGCTATTGTGTGTGTGTGTGTGTGTGTGTGTGTGTGTGTGTGTGTGTGTGTGTGTGTGTGTGTGTGTGTGTGTGTGTGTGTGTGTGTGTGTGTGTGTGTGTGTGTGTGTGTGTATGTGTGTGTGGGTATGTGTGTGCACACTCAACGACAAACAGTTATAATTTCCTGACAGAGAGAGAGAGAGAGAGAGAGAGAGAGAGAGAGAGAGAGAGAGAGAGAGAGAGAGAGAGAGAGAGAGAGAGAGAGAGAGAGAGAGAGAGAGAGAGAGAGAGAGAGAGAGAGAGAGAGAGAGAGAGAGAGAGAGAGAGAGAGAGAGAGAGAGGGGGGGGGGGGTACATATCTGGCTTGTTCTTATTGGTGGAGAAAGGTCGCACACCAACCCCCCCCCCCACACACACACACACACACCCAGAGATAAACAGCCTTGTGGCTCACAGGAAATGTTAAAAAGATACACACAAGTTCTCCTTCCTTATGGCACTTGTTTCCAATCTGGGTTGTGTGTGGTCTGAGTGCCGTTTTACGCTTCAGCGCCTTCCTGACGGCAGCCTCTCTCGTTTGGTTTGTTCATTTTCTAACCTGGTAGGAGGGATGGCTTCATTTAGCGTCAGGCTGTTGTCGAAAACATTAGTAAGAATTGGAAATGGCTTTAGATTAATTCGTGGGCTCACACTCCATTGAGAAGCCTCCAGACACTTAAAGGTCCCTTTCAACATAATCACAATATTCATATGTTTCAAACCTCTTCATGTGTTGGGTGTTTTACGTACAGTATGTCTGAAAAGTCCAGAGACTGTTTCAGCTCACAACGGGGGTTGGTGTCAGGGTTGGGGTCGTTGAACTATTGACATTGCTACTGATAGCTGGCAGACAGCGTGTGAAATGGTATCCTGAATATCGATTGGCGGACAGACACTATAGTGATATACGATCCTGATTATCAGCTGGCTTACAGGTCACCAGGGAAAAACCTGTAGCTGAGAATAGGCAGTAACCCTCTTTCACACACACTCACACACACACACACACACACACACACACAAAAGACAGACACAGTTCCTCTTCTCTCCCTCTCTGTTTGAGATTAATCTCAAAGTATGCCATGCATTGCAGGCTTTTACTTCCCCATGGGCAGCCTGCTGCCGTCCCTACAGCTCTACCATGTAATGCTGCGACATTAAGGGGGGGAAGGTCGGTAAGATCACTTCCTGGAAACGAAGGGGGGGTACTTCTAACTTTGAGGCAAGGCCATGATGACAAATAACTCTGCTTGCATGCAGCGCATTAAAAGCAGTGTATCCGTTTTAAGTGCTGCTACAGTAAATGTGACATAAAAAGCTTTATTTTTTTTTTTCAAACGCCAGGAGGGACGTGTAACTATTGGATTTCCATGTTGCAACTCTTTCACTGCCTGATTCCGTGACTGTCTTATCAGGTCTTCCCTGGTATGTTGCATCTCTTCCCTGATTGGCCGTCGAGGCTGCCCGTTTAAACCAGAGCCAGAGACCGTCCACCACTTTAGGGTTCATCTCGGTTGCTAGGCAACAAGCCAAAGACCCCTTCGGCAGGTCACCAGGCCTGTCTCTCAATGGAATGTGTGTGTGGTTTACGCACGTGCGCGCATGTGTGTGTTCCGTGTGGTGGGCTCTGTGACGAAACGGACGAGCAGATTCCTTAACCAAACCCTGGAAGCTCGTTTCTCTGCATCCGTCTGTCTCCTCACTCTCTCCCTCTTCCCCTTGTCCCCCCTCACTCTCCTCCTCTTCATGCTCTCCCTTCTTTCCCCGTGCCCGTTTGCCTGTCTTTCACTTTCTCCCTCTTTAAACCACAGATGAATTCTCCGCCCCCTCACACTGCCTCAAACCCAGCTGTGCCCCCAACCCTTCCCGCCCACACATGCGCACACACGCGTGCCCACCACACACTCACACACTCACTCACACACACACACACACACACACACACACACACACACACACACACACACACACACACACACGGCATCATGAGGAAGAAGAGTAGGCATGACATGTGTGAGCTTGCCTGTGTTGTGCTGAGACTCGAGGGGCGGATATGCTTTACCCAGAGTCACAGCAGGAGAGAGTTTGGCCGTGTTTTGGCTGAAATGACATCTCGTCCTGCAGCTTCCCGCAGAAAATGTGCCGGGAAGCCAACCTACGCTCCGTGTCCTTGAGAGAGCGCGTGTCTGTCCGTCAAGCGTTTTCTTGCTGCTGCCTTGTTAGGTCCACTCTCCACTTCTAAGGCTGTTGCTAAGTAACTTCTCACTCCATGCCAACCTGAATGTATGAATATTGGGCGCTCACCAGAGAGCATTGTCGTACGCCAGAGTCTTGCGTGTTTCTTCGTTTTGACGAGAGCTGCCGACCAGACTCCGGCTATTAGAGTGGAGTAGGTGTTGGATGTGAGGAAAGTCTCATTCAGGTTTTATTGGAACTTAACCCATATTATTAGCCCTATTGACGGAGGGCTAATACGCTTGTTTCGTTATTATTGTTGCCCAGTTAGCCCGTTGTCTAGACAAGACTAGACCCTGACACACAAATAAATCAGCATTTACCATCGTTTAGGAGGCTTTTCAAATGATGTTTAATACGACGGATATTTTCTCAACACTTTACTCCATATCGCGAGATTATAAACAAAGATAACGACATTGGAAGGTGTAAGAAACAACAACATTGAAATGTGTGGAAAAATGACGGGGGAGATTGGCATTGGTATTGGACCAGTAACAGACTGGGAGGCCATTGTTCTTTTGCGTGCCCATGTCAGCCGAACGTAATCCAGGCTGACTCATGGATGTGTCCCTCCAGTCCAGCTGGTGAAGTGGGCATGGTCAGCGTACGATCAGGATCAGTGGCCAGCCGGAACCGCAATCAATGATCAAATAATCTCTGTCAGTGGCACCGTGCCTTTACACATGCGGGCGCACACACGTGCACGTGCCACAGACGCGCACACACTCACACAAACTCGCTCACCCCGACCGCTGCTCTCCTGCTAGGAACCCTAGGAAAGCCCCACCAGTTGCCACTGAGCTTCATCAATATTAAATGGATTTGTGAATAATTTAATTAAAGCCAGGCTGTAATGTCAACGTGTGTGTGTGTGTGTTTGATTGACTGTTGATATGCAGAGTAGATGCAATCCATCCTACTTTGCCATCAGACAACAGTGGCAGGTTGACTTTGAACCGTTTACCCAGAACAACGCAAATGTGAAGAGGCCATTTTTAAAACCCGGGTGACCAGTACAACTATAGCACCCTCACTCCTGAAGAACAGAAGCCAGCAGACATAACGTTCGCTAACCTGGCCCTGTTTGCTGCTAGCGCTCTGCTGTTGACTTCATAGCATTGAGTTTGGGGGCCATTGGTGTACAGGAAGCCCAGGCGTTGGCTGTGTGTTCCCCCCGATGCAGAGTGACCTAACCATGTCTTCTTCTCCTCCTCTCCCTCTAGTCTGTTGTTTTGTGGTTCATAAACGTTGTCATGAGTTCGTCACCTTCTCCTGTCCGGGAGCCGACAAAGGGCCGGCGTCAGACGTAAGTGTTACTTTCTCTCTCCCTCTCACACACGCACACACACACACATAGGCATGCACAGACACACACACACACACACACACACACACACACACACACACCAACACGCAGTCTGCCCTTACTCGAAGGCCCCTGCTATCAGCATCTTTTCTTTTTACTTCTGGTTCATTCTATCTTTTGTCGTTCCTGTTTGCCACAGTTCTGACGAGACAGACTGGCACCATTTGTATTCTACAAGGAATGTTTGTTGATAACACACATATTCACAAACATTCCCGCACACACACATACATATCGTGAAACAAAACATTCCCAGATTCCACTGGTCCCTGCCAGTCTTAACCACTTTAGTTTTGAGTGTGTATTTGTGTGTGTGTTAATGTTAAATATTGATAATTCAGTGAATGATTAGAGGAGCCTAAGCTTGGTATTAATAAAGGAAGCATAGTCAGCACTGCCATAGCGATGTGTGTGTGTGTGTGTGTGTGTGTGTGTGTGTGTGTGTGTGTGCACGCGTGCATGTGCGTGCGTGTGTGTGCGCAAACACCGACAGCTTTCATTTGCAATTAAAACTGAAGTCAATATCTTCCCCGCTGTGTGTTCCAAAATCTGTTTATTCCGACGTCCGCAGAGAAACGGAACCATCATGTTTTCAGGAGAAAGACCAGCGAAAGACACACACACACACACACACACACTCACACACACACACACACTCTCGTGCCTCGTGCCGCCTGCACTGCTGACCTATTTGCCCCATGCCGTGTTTCCTTGAGACACTTGACTGAGTAAGGAAAATGTGCTGCCTGGTTGCTCCTGGCTAATGAACCGTTTAGACGCATACTGCACTGTACACACAAAAAACACAATCATTCATTTTTGTCCCCAGTACAGACCGGACCGAAACAGTAAATAAAGAGAAATCAGAAACATTCGTGTCAACGGCCTGCTTCATAAGCATGTCGACAATATGCAACGTCGGCATCAACCATTCTAGAGACAGTAAGTGGAGTACTAAACAGTCTCCTCGTGGCCTCAACAGAGCCCATCTCCACCGTGTAGCACAGCGTGCGATAATTGCAGACACTGAGGAACGCTTTGCCCTCCTCTCTGAGAGAGCAGCCATTTGTTGGCCTCCCACTGCTCACCTGTGGCACGGCTCGTAGTTTGCCAACCGTTGCCACTCAGCGCATTAGCGCCTCAATGAGTGGTTGGCGTTTCATGGGGGAAAGTGAAAAGCGCAGCCGACCTTTCTAACGCCGGCTTTACGGTTCTCGCCTTTGCGTACCCGGACAAAGGCAAGCACGCACGCAAGGACACACTCGGACTCGCACTGGGTATGAATCAGCCCCGATATCAGGGACACTGCAGTCTGAGTCATGCTGTTGTCATCCTTTTGTCCTTTTTTTTTCTCTTCCTTGTTCTTTCTTTCTGTCTCTCACACGTGTCTGCTCTTACTTCTGTTCCTCTCCCCCGTGTCTCCTCCCCGCTCTCCAACCTGGGGTTCTGGACACGACACCAGGCAGTAGTGGGTCTACTGAGGTCGGCGGGAACTCTTTGGTTGACACGGACTGTTTTTTTCCCCCTACCCTCCCCTACTCTCCCTGCGTTCTGTGTGAAGCCCTTTGCCTACTACCTCCATTCATTCCCTTTGAGTGCTCCAGTCAGTCAGAAGCGGCTCAGGCTGTTCGCACTCGACAGAGCGTCGCCCGCCCACTCGCCTTAACTCAACAAGCAGGGGCCACAGCACACATTGTCAGGGCAACTTTCCCTCTTTTTTTTTTTCACACTCCTGTTGTTTTTGTTTGGCATTTCTCCCACGATACCACTCTCTCTCTCTCCTTCCCTCTCTTGCTGCCCCACGCTCGTCCCTCTCTACACCCCCTGCCTTCCTCACTCACCCCCCCCATCCCCCTCTTCCTCTCCCTCTCCTTCCAGGACCCTCGCAGCAAACACCGGTTCAAGGTCCACACCTACTCCAGCCCCACCTTCTGTGACCACTGTGGCTCGCTGCTCTATGGCCTCCTACACCAGGGCATGAAATGTGACCGTATGTACACCTCCCCTCCTCCCGCCTGTGTGAACCAGGCACACACGCCCCTCAAATCAGAAAAAAAGACCGTTCGGCACTCGCATGTGCGCTCAAACGCTCGTGCATGAGCTGTGTGAAAGACAAGAGGTGTGTCATGAAGGTAAATGGATGGACAGGTTTTCGCTGGGGGGGGCAGTGGGAAGTCAGGGTTAGCAAGTAAGGCTAAAGCTGTGAGGGCACTCATCCATAGTTGCACCATAGATTACAAGTTGGAAAGAAGGGGTTAGATCCTTTGGTTCTGGTTCCCCTTTATTGGAGCAAGTTAGGGATCTTGGTCTGATATGTCCTCCCAAAGAGGCATCAAGGAGTGGAAATACAGTCTCCCGGGGGCAACCACAGGGAGTGGATAATCTCAGAAAGGGTGGAGGAACAATAATCAGGAAGTTTTTCTGTGAGCTGAGAGCAGCGCGATTTAGCTTTATATTATCATCACCTCACCATCCACGTCCATAGGTGAGGAAAAGGAAAAGATAGGGCCCCTCTGCTTGGGTACAACTAAACTCAGGCATTCACCTCCTGGGTGCAAGACTGTAATAATTATAATAATGCATCTAATTTATATAGCGCTTTTCAAGGCTAACCAAAGGGGTGTTTATGACTGGCACCACAAGGGGTTAAAGTGTCAGAGAGCATAACGCTCTGATCACAAGTCTGGTTTTCCAGAGCTGTGAGCGTTGTCATCCATTTACCTTCAGTCTGTCTGCTGCTAGCCTGTACCACCCTGACAACTAGTGGTCAAAGTGAGTAAATACATCAACTCCATTGGCTTCAGCCCTTTCTTCAAAAACTCCCACAGGCATGCCGAAAGCAGCAGAACTCTATCTAGCACACACAATGTTTGGAACACATTCGAGACGTTAGCTAAAGAAGCCGTTTAGATAACTCCCTAATATTATCTCCCTAATATAATATTGTAATATAGACTTTGAAAACTGCTGTTGGTGCTGTGTGTAGTCGAGGGAGTTTTTTAAAGAGGAAATAACCCATGTGTGCGTTTATGTGTAGACTGTATGATGAACATCCACAAGCGGTGTGTGACCAACGTCCCCAGCCTGTGTGGGACGGACCACACCGAGAGGAGGGGCCGCCTTCATATCAGCGCCATGATCACTGAGGACAAGCTCGCCGTCACCGGTGAGTTCACACACATACACACACACACACACACACACACACACACACACACACACACACACACACACACACACACACACAACCACAACCACAACCACATAGAGAGGGAGGTTAGCAGAGAAAAGCAGAGGGAGAGAGATAGAGAGCTGAGTTGAAACCGGAAAGTCCATTAAGTTGATCAATGACCCAACGATTGACCCATATCCGGGGAACACACTACCACAGACACACACACACACTCACACGCACACACAGACACACACACACACACACACACACACACACACATACACACACACACACAGACCCAGTCGTCCCTCATTGGACTGTAGATTGATTGTCAGACGGTAACTTAACTGCTCTTAACAGTTGTCAATGGAGCCAGCCCGTTTTTTCAGGCCACAGGAGAGCTGGACTCGTAGGTGTGCTACTCAGCATTTCAGCACCTCGGCAACACTGAATGAAAACTTCAGCCATTGGGTGGGAGGAAGGGTTTTGATGTCGGCCTCCCCTGTCCGTCTACTAACACATCTCTCCCCTCGCTTCGTCCCCCGTCCCGCCCCCTGTCAGTCAAAGAGGGCCGCAACCTGGTCCCCATGGACCCCAACGGCCTGTCGGACCCCTACGTGAAGCTCAAGCTCATCCCCGACCCGCGGAGCGAGAGCAAGCAGAAGACCAAGACCATCAAATGCTGCCTCAACCCCACCTGGAACGAGAGCTTCACCTTGTGAGACATGCCCCTTCCTCACCCTCAGTCGCCGTAGAAACCACACTAGTCCACCTATTTCCTAGGGAATGGGCCAGAGATGGCCGTCCGCTGTTTAGGTCCTGCTGTCCCCTCACCGCTGTCTCCCTTCTCTCCGTCCTCTCCCCCTCAGCACTCTGAAGGAGAGCGACAAGGACCGCCGTCTGTCCGTGGAGATCTGGGACTGGGACCTGACCAGCAGGAACGACTTCATGGGCTCCCTGTCCTTTGGCATCTCCGAGCTGCAGAAACAAGGGGTGGACGGATGGTAAGGCAGATGGGCGGACGGAGGGAGGGAGGGATGAGGGGGGGGGAGTTACTCTGTCAAGTCGCTGAAGAAAGAGAAATGTGAGGGACGGAGGGAGTACTGCATGGTGGAGAAGGCAGACCTAGCGTAGGGGGACGCAGGGTGGGGTGGGGTGGGGGTGGGGGTGGGGGGGGGATATGGGTGTGGTCAGGTTCGGGTTGACACAGACATCGGGGGGTGAGGATGGTGAGGATGGGGAGAGGGGGAACAGGGGATGGAGGGCTGTAAATGCTGGTCCTGTCTGTGGTCAGGTTTAAGTTGCTGGGCCAGGAGGAAGGGGAGTACTTTAACGTGCCGGTCCAGCCCGACGGAGAGGACGGCAACGAGGAAATACGCCTCAAGTTTGAGGTTTGGAGCACACACACACACACACACACACACACACACACACACACACACACACACACACACACACACACACATAAACTAACTACATAAATGCACACTACATGTCTGCCCTAAATCTTTGGACAAAAACGCAATTTCATTGGATAGCTCTAATGCTACCAAGGAAACTTTTAAAATGGGAAATCTTATAAATAGCTGTTGGTGTGTTCTCCTCCAGAGGGCTAAGGAGGGTCCAGGGAAGGCCAGCGACCCTTCCTCCTCCTCCTCCTCCTTGGTGTGCAAGTACGACAGCAACGGAAACCAGGACCGCGTTAAACTCTCTGACTTCACATTCATCATGGTGCTGGGGAAGGGCAGCTTCGGCAAGGTAACGCACACACACGCACACAAACACACACATCAACACACGCACATGCACGTTCAGTATACTCTCCCCCTAAGTGGGCTGACAGCCTTTGGAACCTTGTCTTCTCGCTCGCTGTGGCCACCATGGTGTCCAGGTGATGCTGGCAGAGCGTAAGGGCGCCGAGGAGCTGTACGCCATCAAGATCCTGAAGAAGGACGTGGTGATCCAGGACGATGACGTGGAGTGCACCATGGTGGAGAAGAGGGTGCTGGCCCTGTCCGGCAAACCACCCTTCCTTACACAGCTGCATTCCTGCTTCCAGACCATGGTACAATACCACACACACACACACACACACACACACATACACACAATGTAAACGTATCATGCAGACGCGAACGAAGAAAGGAGTGGTAGCAATGCGGTCGTGCGTTGTCAAGAGTGGGACGTTAATAGACATGGCTACTGTGGTCTCTCTCTATCCTCTTCCTCTCTCCAGGACCGCCTGTATTTCGTAATGGAGTACATTAATGGAGGAGACCTCATGTATCAGATTCAACAGGTCGGCAAGTTTAAGGAGCCACACGCCGTGTGAGTGCCAACGTTCAAACACACACACACACACACACACACACACACACACACACACACACACACATGTCGTCCCACAGTCACTTGAAACACACTCCTTATAAACACCTGTATATGCTATATCCGTGAACCTGTGCCTTGTCTGTGTGTCTCAGGTTTTACGCAGCAGAAATAGCCATTGGACTCTTCTTCCTTCACCTCCAAGGCATTGTGTACCGGTCAGTTTAAACACATAGATGAATTAATGCCAATATTTATGCAATACATTTTTTGTGTGTGTATGTAACGTGTGTGGGTGTGTGTCTGTGTCTTTTCAGTGACCTGAAGCTGGACAATGTCATGCTGGACTCGGAGGGACATATAAAGATCGCTGACTTCGGCATGTGCAAGGAGAACATGCTCGATGGCGTCACCACCAAGACCTTCTGTGGCACCCCGGACTACATCGCTCCAGAGGTGTGTGTGTGTGTGTGTGTGTGAGTGAGTGAGTGAGCGAGCGAGTGAGCGTGAGTGAGTGAGCTCACGTTCCCTACATACTGTAATGCTGTAATCTTCTCTGCTCTTCTGTAGATCATAGCCTACCAGCCCTATGGGAGGTCTGTGGACTGGTGGGCTTTTGGAGTGCTCCTCTACGAAATGCTGGCGGGACAGGTGGGTGTGTGTGTGTGTGTGTGTGTGTGGGTGGCTGGGTGTGTGTGTGTGTGTGTGTGTGTGTGTGTGTGTGTGTGTGTGTGTGTGTGTGTGTGTGTGTGTGTGTGTGTGTGGCTGGAATGCAGATGCGTGTGGCGTCACCTAAAGATTAGCTTTGTCTTAGACGTGATCCCCCTCCTTCCAGAGGGATTTTCCATACGGCTCTGTAGCACAGGTTCAGGGTTCAATCCCCGTCGGCGGCTCCAAGAGGAATCACTGGTTTGTTTGTGGTTCTGTCGGCTTCATGGCTGAGGTTAAACGGTGATGTTCAGCATGCAGGACGTGCGTTTCAGACAGAAGGAGTTAGCTGTTGTGCAGGTGTGAGGGAGACATCCAACTGTAGCATAGAATCGAAATGCAAAAGAAGAGTGATAGATAGGAAACGATGTTTAAATGCTGTGGGCACGATAGGATCAGACTCTCAACTGCTTGATGTTGTGATTGGTGTCCCTTTATATTTATGTCATTTTAAGGTTCCATTCTAATGTTCCAATTATGTTCCATATTTTCAGACAGCTTTTATAATTGTTTGAATACTTCACGACATTGTGGTTTTTCTGGACGTTGTAGACTTTGCAGCAGTATCTTTTGGACATGGTTTCAGCGTTGAGTATTTACACTTAGCAATGTTTGCCCCCCCCCCAGCCACCGTTCGATGGAGAGGATGAGGATGAATTGTTCCAATCGATCATGGAGCATCACGTCTCTTACCCCAAAGCCATGTCCAAAGAGGCTGTGGCTATCTGCAAGGGAGTGAGTAGAACCACACACACACACACACACACACACACACACACACACACACACACACACAACGCACAAACAAAAACTGACACACAGGGATTGTTTCCATGCACGGAACGAAAAGATGCATTTTGCCCCCAAAAACTCCAATAATTTGATAATTTACTTACTTGTTTTTGAGTCAAAGGTTAATGTGTGTGGCTGTGTGTTCTAGCTGATGACCAAGCACCCAGGCAAGCGTCTGGGCTGTGGTCCAGAGGGGGAGAGAGACATCAAGGAGCATGCCTTCTTCCGCTACATAGACTGGGACAAACTGCAGAAAAAGGAAGTCCAACCACCATTCAAACCTAAAGCTGTGAGTACACACACGCACGCACGCACGCACACACACACACACACACACACACACACACACACACACACACACACACACACACACACACACACACACACACACACAGATGTGTATCTAAGCCAGCATCACAGGTAACGTCGATCAGGTAAGCTCAGATCAGACTTAGTTCAATAGCCAACTGCTTGCTCAGCTCCACCCTCAAACCCAACCCATCTGCCATTGGTCACTGCACTTACAGACACCGAGCAGTCATTTGCAGGTGCAGTCACCAATGAAAAGATGCTGTGAGTCAATTAGCTCACATACAGACCAATGGAAATCCGCAGTCTAGACTGTGACTGATTTGATTGGTTGATGGCACCTTTTTGTTTTTGTTTCTCCTCTTCCTCTCTTTGTGGTTGTTCTGTTTTCTGCATCGCCCATCATAATCACCTCATCCCCCCATCTCTCTCTCTCTCTTTCTTTTTCTCTCTCTTTCTTTCATGGCAGTGTGGGCGTGAGGCGGAGAACTTTGATCGTTTTTTCACACGCCACCCCCCAGTGCTGACCCCCCCAGACCAGGAGCTTATAGCCAACTTGGACCAGGAAGAATTCCAAGGCTTCTCATTTGTTAACCCTGAGTACCCTGACATGATTCACTGACTTTTCAGCCTATCACAGGACTGCACTTGCAACCCAACCCCCCCTGGAATCATGACATCATATCGAGGTTGTATTCAGAAGTGTGAAACGTTGAAAGAAATCCAGGTAGAAACCCAAACAAACAGAGACACCCGCAAAGATCTGTCTACGACTTTGCTACAAAATTATGAAAAGACAGTTAATAGTTACTTTTTTTCCTAATAGAGCGTTAGGAAAATCTGTGTTCAACCCCAGTGACTCACATATTAAATTAGCCCTATTCGGTATATCTATATAGAATTACATTTATAGTATGATGATGCTATTTCTGTTGATCCACAACGTTCCTCACTTTTGAATACCAACTTGCTGTTAACATCAGCTGGGACAGGTTGGCTGCTTGATGGCAGGTCTAGGGTCAGTCCTGGCCTCGGCTCTAGAACCAGAACCACCAGGCGGACTAGCCCTTAATCTGACCAGCAGTCAGAGGGGAGGGACAACCTGCGCCAGCTCTGTTTTTAAATGTGAAGTAGTGGGTAGTTATCACTGACATTCCTGTGTATATGATCGCATATCAAGCAACATTCAAATTACTGTATAACCACTTACACAGTTTACAATTATGTCAGGAAGATACCTGATGCATTGCCTTGAGTGATGACCGATCAATTACATACTTGGAAATTTTCCCTGACCAACCTCAATATCTCTCCAGGACCAAACACTGATAAACTTGTTGAGTTAATGTGGAACTAGATCGACTAGTTAAATGTTGCTACGAGAATAATTACTGTGTGTTGTGGTCCAGAAATGCTTCTTGTTTAGGGGCCATGCCTAAAGCACACTGAGAGGCTGTGATGGCAAGCTCGTGGTACCAACTGTGTAAGAACATGTTAGTTAAGACTTCAGTCATTCCAATCCATTCGTATAGTTACAACTGTGCCAAAACAGGGTAAAGCAAACGGAAGAAAGGTCATCCTCTAGTGGTGTCCTTTTACCATGATAGTGCAGGACAGCCACGTTTTGCCATGAAGCTAAGTTGAGCCCTAACCAAACACTGCAGCAGGCCACGGCCGAGCATGTTCTTCAGAGACGGCTGACTTTATGATTACGGTTATCAATTGCACACGTTTTGATTACATTGCCAAATACCACGTTACATTATGACTCGTATACTCTCATCTAAATATTGGGGGGCCAGTGGCACATGAATCATATATATTACTGATATATACAAAAATATATTATGCTGATAAAGTTGCTGACCAGGTCAAAGTATTTTACTCTAGGGGCTGGTTTTTTTTTCTGTATCTGAAGCAGGGTATTAACCATTGTGTTACGTTGTTCAAAAAAACTTTTGTTAAATTGTTGTCATATCCTGTTTTCTGACTTCGGCCTGTATCGAGTGGGAATGGTGGGCTGCTACCCACAGGAAGTGATGTCATGACCAACACTGAGCATCTAAATGCGTTATTGTTTAGATGAAAGAGATTAGGATGACGGTGGAGGTGTGGTGGAGGTTGAAGAGGCTGGGGTGGGTGAGGGGTGATCAGATCAGGCACTTCTCGTGAGCTCTACTCCAGGAATCAGGCGGAGTTGTGTTGACGAAACGCATTGGCTCATTGGTGAACGGTGTGGCAGACATCTTTGCTAATATATTGAGTTATATTGTACAGCACAAAGAAAGATGTATGCATAGAGAGATAGAGAGAGAAAGGGAGATGTCACTGTGGATTGTGTAACTGTCCTGTACGACTGGAAACTGATAAAATACTCACTGGTGCCTACCAGAATACTGCTGTCGTGTCTGCTTGATCACTCAAAGCCACACCCCTGCCCCGAGGGTTTGCTTTGCCTTTCTTTCTATATATATATACGCAAACACACACACTGACTTGACATAGGCATCAAATATTAACATGAGTTATCACAGAGCATTCTCTGCCGTACATGAAACGGGTACCAACTGGGATACCAACACATTTAAATGTAGACACACCTATCACCCCTGCCCCTTACCTATGCTCTCATGGGACCTGAACTAGTTAGAGGGGATGAGGGTCCGGGGCTCACTGCAGCTGGAGGCCCTCAAGGGCCCGTGGATGAGGAACAGAAGGTAGGAACTGATTGCGTGTGGGTGTTTGTGTGTGCCTTGCCTGGGGCTTTCTACCCCTAGTGTGTGTTGGGTTTCTAGCTGTCTGGTGTGTCTGTTCTCTGGGGTAGTCTGTGGTCTGTGTTGCACTCTGCAGCTTTCCTCTCTGTGGCCTTATGGGGTCTGTGTTCACATGTTCACCCATCGGGGATGGCCCCATCCGGGTGTGTCCTCGGGCCTCGTCACTGGGACGTGTGCATGTGTGTCACCTCAGCTTGCTTCCAAACCTCTTTCCAGACCATCGGTGTGTCCCCACTCGTCTCAAGTCACCCCTGCCTCTACCCTCACGCTCTTTACTGCGAGGTAGAAACCCTCTCTTGGCTTTGGTGCAATCTGTCCCTGACCTTGGGTCGTCCCATTTGTTTGTGGTGGGGAGGGGTGTCGGGTGGTGGTGTTACGTCATGTCTTGTCTCCTTTCTCTGCTACGTGACGTTCCAATGTCTATTCCTCTCTCCTGTCGGTCGGATATATTTCCGTTCGTCCCGATCTTTCGTTTACGGCTATCTTGTCTTTCTGCTGCTCTTGCGAGTTAACCTCTAATCTTGTCTACATCTTATTCTGTTAAACCGATAAGGCAGGACTAACATATTGTCTCCTATGTGTGTTTTTCTTCTTCTCTCCATCGCCTCCTTTTCCTACGTCCCTTCTTCCCTCTTCCCTTTTCTCTCTTGTCAGAAATCCCGCCGTGACGTGGGCAACTTTGACAAGGAGTTTACCAAGATGGCGGTGGAGCTGACTCCCACAGACAAGCTCTTCATTATGAACCTTGACCAGAACGAGTTCCAGGGCTTCTCCTACACTAACCCTGAATACGTCATACAAGTCTGATGACAGCAACACCTAGCCACCCTCCCGCCTCCAGGACTCTTTAACAACCGAGAGGACTTACTCCAAGACCATCAAGGACTTATTACAAGCCCGTATGACTTCAATCCTGCTCTCGACAGTCTCATTTCGCATCTCCTCAAAACTCTGCCAGCGCTGTAAACACCAACACACACATAGGTTAAACAAGACATATACTTTTTCCGCCAGCCTAATAATCACACACACATGCTCAAAGGAAACTCATCCTCTTGGATAAGACTGTCATTACTATTATTAAAACCATGCATACCCCACGATACTCCTCAATGGGTGAGAAAAAACTAAAAGGTACATTTACACAAAACTCATTCACTCTCACAAAAGTCATCAGACAAATGCAAATACAGTGGCTGCAGGATTCTGTTACTCTGTCCTGAAATGGGCCATGAAAGTGGACCTGTTTCTTGGATTTATATATATGTGTGTGTGTGTGTGTGTGTGTGTGTGTGTGTGTGTGTTCACTGAACCCTATGACTAGCAGGTCAATACACTCGCCAGCAACAGCAGCATTGGCTTGTGTGTGTGTGCATGTATGTGTGTGTGTGTGATGTATCGATCAGCAACAGTTGTGTGCTTGTTTACTTGATTCCCCATAGCCTGTAAGAGTTACGTGATGAACATTCCATGATCGATGGGTCACGTATGTGCTCGCCCACATATGTCAGAGTGGGAGGGTAGGGGGTTACGGTGATAGGGATGTAGTCCCCTCCATCTTGATGAACTGAAGTCTATTCCCGAGTAGATCGTGAGCTGAACCTCATGTCTAAGTTAGTCCTAAGCTTAGTCTAAAGCAAGTCTTGTCTTCCAACTTAATGCAAAAAATACCCAAATACCAGTGGGAGATTTTAAATATTTGACGCTCTCTCTCTCTCTCTCTCTCTCTCTCTCTCTCTCTCTCTCTCTCTCTCTCTCTCTCTCTCTCGCGTGCGCGCTCTGTCTCTCCGTCTCTCTCTCTGTCTCTCTGTCTTCCTCTGTCTCTCTCTCCCTCCCTATGTATATGCTCGCTCACTCTCTGTCTCTCTATTCAGTGAGTTAGTGCTGTGTAGGCCTATACAGTCCCTGCGGCGCAGCTCTTCTATGCATGCCATGTTAGCTGTTAGTTTTCTCTTAACAACGTGTTGTCTCTGTTCTGGAAAACCTCAGCACCCCCAGCTAGATGCCATTAGGAGTTTAGCACTGGACCCTGTCAAAGCTGGCTTGGTCTACTGTGCTCAAGATGGCCGTCATCCCAGAAGCAAACACAATTTATGGCTTCTCTGATGGTTTTGCTTTGCAGAGAGGTTTATTCCAGGACACTGACCAAAGACCTGGTTGGCATCAGATATCGCTGAGATTCTATAAGAATATATAAGCTACTGTGTCTTAATTCTGTACGACCTATTTGTATGTTTGTGTCTGTGTATATGGATGAGACCAAGAGCTTGTTGTGTTGCGTCAGTCTGCTTCTCCTCTTCCATAAACAACCAATTTTCTTCTCTCATCTGTGCACATCCCTCAATCCCTGTGCCCTTCCTCCTCAGTCTCTCAGTATCCCTCCATTTTCACCTCTTCTCAAATTCTCTCCCTTTTATCCTGTGTATGATCCCACATTTTAGTAGTGAGCTCGGGTACATTGTAATAAGAGGAGATAAAAAAGAGGGAGAGAATGAGTAGGAAGAGTGAGAATGTGGGGAGAGAAAATATGTTTACTATGCAAGAGGCAGAAGAGGAGAAATTTGGGAGGGAAAGGGTATAGATACCTGGGCAGAAGGATTGTGGGTAATCTGGGCAGTTGTCATGTTTTGCATGCTCAGTCTCCGCCTGTGTGTGAGAGACATCTTATGATATTATAGACAAATACACCTGCCGTTTGAATAGCTTTGACTCCTGTCATTTCTATGAATATTCTTTGTGTGCGTGCGTGTTTGTGCCCACACGCACGAGGCGGGTGGGAAAAATTGTCTTGGGTGAATTATTGATCTTCTCATTTATACCTCATTTCAACCGATGCGTGCGTGGTTCTCATAAAGCAAGTGATCATAATCAAAATTCCCATTTATTCGTTTAGCAGATAGATAGAATTCTAATAAAGGCATTAATATGGTGACCGTTTTAATGAAAATACGCCTATTCATATTCTAAGTAAGAGTGTTGACGTAGACAAAATTACAGGGTATTGCCTGAACTGTAGTAGCATGTGCTCTCCATGGTGCTGATCTCCAGAATAAGTGGGTGGGTTTCATGTCTCCCTCTGCTTTTCAGCCAACAGAGACACCCGGTTAGTTTGTATGCAGGTCATCTGCAACAGAGCGCGTGCAGGACTTAACAGACCGGCTGCGGTACGCAGAGTGACAACATTTGTATTTGTTAACACTATCCCACCGGTTTTCGGTCATTACAAAAGTTACTCAGACTTTTTGATGCCCTTTGGAATACTTCGTCAATACCCTACAGGCTATGTACTATATTCTGTTGCATTTTGAATTATACAGCATTTGGAGTGGTAATGTTTTATAATTTACCCATAACTGCCATGCTTTGACTTAACGGGATTCGGACCGCAGGACAAGATGTGGAATACGACAACGTTTCAAATTTTAACTGGTGCTTGGTGCCGCATCAAGGGTGGCCAGCGGAGAATAGAAAGTTTTTGAAGTCCTGCAAGGAGGAGGAAAGGAGACAGAAGGCGAAAGGAATAAAGCAACATGAGGCTTTTTAACAGGGGCGTAATGATGCTGATGACCACTGCCGGCGCGTTCTGCGCCTTCAGCCTGATGACCATCGCTGTGGGGACCGATTACTGGCTGTACTCGCGCGGGGTCTGTCGGTCTAAAGGCACCAATGATAACGATACTATTCGCAAGAACGAGGAGGTACTGACCCACTCTGGACTTTGGCGTACATGCTGCACTGAAGGTAAATCAGATTGTGTGTGTCCTGTACAGTCAAATATTCCAGGTACAATGAGACAACTTTTTGTTTACTTTTAACTAAGTTGTTGAATCTTTATGATAATAAATATTTAAATTCTCCAGGCTTTTAGACTTAGGTCATACTTACAAATCCAGTAGATCTAGCTTATTAGACTAGCTTCAAATTGCAATTGGTGTTACAGTAGTATTCTATCTGGACCAAATTGAATTTGCCTTGAAACATTCATCAATATATAGATCTCTTATCCAGCTATGTCTGCTTGACTATGGACATGTTAACCTATCTCAACCTCTCCATCATGTCCATCTCTTTCCTTTCCTTTCAGGTGCATCTCCTCTAGGTTTAATCTATTTTCTACGTGTGTCTATGATGATAATTGATACATTTAGACTTTTCTAGACACCCAAAGAGCTTTACTCTATGGGGAGACTCAGTTAAGCCACCAGTATCTATGACTGTCTCTCTCTCTCTTAAAGCCCCATATCTTCATCGCCCTTTATCCAGCTTCTCCACATTGACCCCAGACCCTTTCTAAAGATAATTTGATAGGCTCCAAAACGTATTTCACACATTTAATCTCAAACCTTTGAACCCCCTTCTCTCTGTGTCCTCTGCGCTCTCTTTGCCCTAATATAGGTGAGCATCCAAGTAGTTGGATGCAGAATTAGCGAAGCGTGCAGACTATTAAGAGACATCAATGTCCCCACAATCTGTGTGTGACTGTGCGCTTTACTAATGTTTGGATGAGTGAACTCATTCGGAATAATTGCTTTGTTAACCCCAGCTTTGTATGTCAGCTTTCCTATTATTAATTAAGAAACAGTAACACAGTTTGTTTAGTGGTCAACTCAGCAGTAGGCTTGCGTGTATGTATGGCTGTCAGACAATGAAACAGAGGAGAAAGCACAATTAAAAGATGTGTGCTGTATCAAACAACAATAAACTTGCGCTAGAATGGCTTTATAATTCAGCTACATCAAAGATAGCCATTCACCAACTGCTGGTGTATATATGTCATGAAAGGACTACGGAGAGAGAGAGTTTATACCTCACATCATGTCCTCCTTTGTATTTATCAATCATATTTTAATCTCTTCTTCGTTGGAGTCATCAGACGCGGTCAGTGTAGGGATACGGTGTACAGGATTTTTTTTTTACCATGGTGACAAAGAGTCACATATTGGCTGATCATTGTATCACTTAGAGAGCAAGGGTGATCAAACTGCTGAAATTTGTGAACTGCCTGTGTCAAATGCAGTTCACATACAAACACACACTTTGACAGAAATCCTAAACAATCCTGTTGTCCGGCAGGAACGTTCCGAGGAGTGTGTAAGGAGATAGATCACTTTGCTGAGGATGCAGACTATGAACAGGATGCGACAGAGTACCTACTGCGTGAGTAACACACACTCTCTCTCTCGCTCTCTCTCTCTCTCACACTCACACTCACACTCACAACAATAGAAATATATCTTGTAATCCTACAGGAAATGTGAAAATCCAATATATGAGCTTTCAAAATATACGTATCTGATTCTTTTTGTAATTTTCAGTATGGAAGAGATCTGGCAAAATGTCCCCAACTTTTTTTTCTCAGGGGCAGTGCGTGCATCCAGTCTCTTCCCCATATTGAGTGTAGGCCTGTTGTTTCTGGGAGGTGTGTGTGTTGCGGCTAGCGAATTCTACAAGACCCGACACAATGTTATCCTCAGCGCGGGTATTCTTTTTGTCTCAGCAGGTCAGATATGTATGTATATTCGGTGCATGTGCGTATGTTTGCAGTCTCAAACACACACACACACACACACACACACACACACACACACACTCATTATTCAGAGATGTGCTGTCCCTAAAACACTACCAGAAACCTACAGCAGTTAATTGTATCGTTTCTATGTGGGCAGCACAGCTTACCACTTCATACAGCATACTGCCTAAAGGTTTATTGTTTAAAAGTCTGCCCCTCCCCCCCTTCTGCTTAATCACTCTGCACCATCTCCCCGCAGGTCTAAGCAACATCATCGGCATCATTGTGTACATATCAGCCAACTCCGATGACCCCAGTCAAAGCGACAGCAAGAAGAGCTACTCCTATGGCTGGTCTTTTTATTTCGGAGCTCTCTCCTTCGTGCTGGCGGAGATGGTCGGCGTCCTTGCCGTCCACGTCTTCATAGAGAAACACCGGCAGCTGCGCACCAGCGGCCGCGCCTGCCTCACCAAGCCACCGTTTTCCCGGACGTCGTCCTACTACCGGCACCGCTACTACCAGCAGCAGCGCAGCCGGCGCTTCAGTTACCGCAGCAACAACGGCGGGGACGCAAACACTCGTTCCTCAATGCGGGCCTCCTTAATGAGGGACAGAGAGCCCTCCCCCTCCGCGGACCACAAAGTCATCCCCACGGTGACACCTGTACTTGCGAGGCCCGAGTTCATGCTGTACACCTTGGCTGGGAACAACCACGCGCCGGCCAACAACACGGCCTCCTCTGCGGCCGCGGCTGCTGCTGCTCCAAATCACACAGGGACATTTCCTTACAACAGCAGCGCTGTTGCCAATAGGAGAACCACGCCAGTCTGAGGGGAGGACCTGAGGGAAAGATGTGGAGGGGGAGAGGTGGTTGAAGGAATGGGATGAGAACATTTTGTTTTGTGGCGGTGAAGGGAGAGAAAGGAGCAAAAAAAGTATAAAAAGTACCAGAGGACCGTGTAAGCTCCTCTCAGATCTCCTGGAGACTATGTGTGAAAGGATTGAGGAAACAAAAGCAATGGCATTAAGATGTTATATGTGTCTTCTATGTTGCATGCTTTTGATCATTGTGATTGCTAAGTCCCGTTGCTACATCCTGTTCTCTTCTCTGTTGACCTGCATTGAAAATAGCAACCCGATAAACCCAACCCATTAGAGAGAGAGAGAGAGAGAGAGAGAGAGAGAGAGAGAGAGAGAGAGAGAGAGAGAGAGAGAGAGAGAGAGAGAGAGAGAGAGAGAGAGAGAGAGAGAGAGAGAGAGAGAGAGAGAGAGAGAGAGAGAGAGAGAGAGAGAGAGAGAGAGAGAGAGAGAGAGAGAGAGAGAGAGAGAGAGAGAGAGAGAGAGAGAGAGAGAGAGAGAGAGAGAGAGAGAGAGAGAGAGAGAGAGACCGACAGAGTGTGTAATTGTGTGTACGTGTGTTTGTGTAATCGGTTTGATTGTCTGACTGTTACACTGTCTATCCCTTGGTAACATCCCTGAGTCTCTGTTTACATTGAATAAAGCTTGCAAAACAAACATCAATGATCTCTCTCAGATATATATTTTTTCAGTGTTGTGTCTATTTCTTCGGTGAGTAGGATAGTGGGGGTCACAGGTGCACTATTTGTTTGTTTGTGTGTGTGGGTGCATTTGTGTGCGTGCACACATCGTGTAGAATTACAGTAAACATTTACACCTGCCAAAGTGCTCAGGAAGGATAAGCAAGGATAAAAAAATGGTATAAACACAATTATTCACCCATTTTTCCAAAATGTTGTACATATGGTGAGACAGAGAAAAAGAGAGGTGTTAGTATAATTTCAGTCACATCCGCAATGACGGTACAGAGTTCCAGCCAATTCAGCAACATTTCAGCACTGTCGGGGAAAAGGTACTCATAGTCTACAAATGGAAACAGTGTATGGTAGCTAATGTGAAACAACAATTCCCTTGTTTCTAAACCTAGTTCCATTTCAATGCATGAACACCAATACTAGATTGATCGAGCTTGTACTGATACCGTAATACCCCCCAAAAATGTGCCAGGTTCAGATACAATTATTTTCTGTGGGCATGCATTTCCTGAAACTACGAGCAGTAAACAGAGCAAGTTGCAGCCTCAGTCTATCACAGTGTATTAATGTGTAAGATTGTTCACAGAAAATCTACAGCACAGTTTGGAAATGTGGAAATAATCATAGTTCTGTGGGGGACCAAGCGTTCAGTGCAGATGCCCCGATTCTCTGGAATTTGCTCCTGTAAACAATGAGGAACTCAGACCCCATGCACATGTTTCAAGCAAAACTCAAATCTCATCTGTTCATCTTAGCACATCCTAGTTAGGTCCCTATGTACAATGTCCTTGAGTTACTTGAATGGCGTTTTATAAATTAATTGTATTAATTATTACTATTGCACAATTAGAACTGTGAAATCCTGTTGCGGTTAAATACAGATGAAATACTTGTAATAAATGTATTTATGAATAATTAAAATGCTCTCGGAGGTCTAGGTCGTTAGTATTCAGCATGTAAAAACAATATTTCCATCCTTTCAAAATGTACACTTGCAACATGAGTGAAACATACAAAGTATTTCTGTTATATTAAATTAAGTTTACGACCTGGTGAAATTCAGAAAGTAGGCCTATTCAAATAAAGACTGTTTCCCCCATAGGGACGATTATTTTGTTGTTGTGGCTCATGTGGATGGCAACATTTTTAAATTGAGGTTATTAGGCCTAACTATGTAGGCCTATAGGCCGATTACTTGAAAGATGTAACCAGGCACTGATTATACATTAAATGACTGTTAAAAATTCAGTATCTTGGTGGTTCACTTATAATTTGATAGCTTTAGAATAATTTGGACCTAACAGTTGGCCACTGTCTTTTACCTCCTACAACTAAGAAAAACTATTTGGGGAAATAACAAAAAACATCTTTAAAATGTTGTATTGTTTCAAGGGACATCAATACTAAGATATCATTGTATTTCGGGGGGTAAAATCTAAAGAAAGAATAATTCATATTTGAACAAACACTTGCTACATCAGGATTTCTAACATCTTAGAAATGATATAATGATTAGCGCATAGACGCTTGAACCCTTGATACAATGCTTAGTATTTCATAACTATTTACTATGTCAGTGATTTTAGGAAGCAACGTTTGTTCTATTGAAAACCATTGTATTGTAGCCTACAGTAAGGTTATATCACACATAGTTGACCGACATGTAGCAGTTCTGAAGTGACTAAACTAAACCTTTCTTTTCTCTACCAACGGGTTGTTAACACAGCGCCACCTGGCTAAACAACAGCCAACAACTTCCAGACGAAGAAGTTCTGTATCCGTTTCCGCGAGACAAACAAGCGCCATGATGTTGAGACGAAACAACGAGGAAATGTAAGACGAAGTCAGTCGTGGATAATATGGATTTAGCTATTTGAAGAAGCAACGTTTAATTTGGATATACTTCATTGGAAATACACAGTTATTGACTTGAGAAAGAGATTCAGTAACGTCTTTGATAGCTATCGGGAAAATTGACCCCCCCTTTGTTACCAAGCTAACGTCAGTTGGCATTGCTAGGCCTAACCTTAGTAACGTGAGCCTAAGTTAGCATATGCCATTATTGGCTTATGTTAGCTAGCTAGCTGGCCAATGTTGGCTGTGTAGTTGTTTTTAGAGCGAGCCAGCCAGTTAGCTAGCTTACGAAGCTTTCCGTAGGCCCTCTTTAAGTTTAGAAACATTACAAGCCAGGACTGAAGACATCTTTTTTCCAACTGTACTGCAACGTCGACAGGAAATTTATGGACTCTTCACATTAACTTTACAATCACTGCTTTTGAAGAAACTGGACTGCGATGTACGGCGAGGCAAGTGCCTAGTCAATCGAGCACAGACTGTCGCGTAAGGGAGTGCGGCGAAATCCGTGGCACTGTCAGTGGCTGACATAAGGCCCGGGTTTTTCCGTAGAACATTTCGGGACGGACTTTTCCCGTTGCTAACTTTAGTTAGCCATGTAATTCATAACAAGTGAATGGACTCGCCTGGATTTGTGATTTCTGTCTGGTGTATCGGACTCTTAAGAACTGATTAGCTATAAGGCTCCGGACGCTTGCGGGCGTTCTTGCCTAATGCACCTTATTTGGTGTATTTGTTTTGAAATACCAAGGACATTGTCAAGCTAACGTTCTACTTCCCATCAAAATCCACTCTATCCCATTTGCAAAGGGTACTCCGATTGTGAATGAGAGATGATAACGTTACAACATAAACTTTAAATTTCAAACTTCAGCCTCCCGTTTTGAATGGTTTGCTCTGTGGTATCATACTTGTTTGTGTTTTCCTTTGCTAAGTTGAGTAAGTGCTTAGTTTTGTGAAAATGTCGTGTGTTCACTATAAGTTCTCCTCCAAACTGGATTACAACACAGTCACTTTCGATGGGCTCCACATCACTCTAAGCGAGCTCAAACGGCAGATCATGGGCCGTGAACGCCTCAAGGCCACAGACTGTGACCTGCAGATCACCAACGCGCAGACTCATGAAGGTAACTAACAGCACCTTTCAAACAACATTGACTACATTATGTGGCTACCCACCTAATTATAAGATATTCCTCTGGCTTGGCTTAATATGGTGCCATATTGCGCTATCAGTCTGGGCCCATGTATGATGATTGTGTATTTGTATTTTACAGAATATACAGATGATGAGGCCCACATCCCTAAACACTCGTCTGTGATTGTGAGACGCACACCCATCGGTGGAGTCAAGCCTGCAGGCAGGACGTTCATTGTGTAAGTTAGATTTTTTGTCAAATCTAATCAATCTAATATCTAATAAATTTCTTCTATTAAATTGTCATTAAACGGGCAAATGTCTCCTACTGAGAAAATAACTGTAATGTCACATTAGGCATGTGAAGTGCACTTTTTGCTGCTGGATAAAAGATCACTCCACCTGAAAGTTTTACTTGATTTTTATGGGTAGAGATTAGGGTTTTAAATAGGTTAATCTGGTTGATGATTGGAATTAGAATCATTGTTTTATATTTGTAGTTAAACAATTTAACTGTAATAGATTTTGATTTGTAAAGCGTTTTTTTTCTAGTCAGATGTGTTAAGTTTAGTCTGTAGAATCTAGCCTGATCTGATGTAATAGCAGGGCAGCTTCACACAGAGGACACCCAACCAATCACAATCAGTGCCACAATGACCTACAGATTTTAGTTTCAGTTGTGTTGCGCTGTTCTTTAAACAGTTGGCAAAGGCCAATGACGTCACTTTGTCCTTCAGTGACTTACGTCCGCTCTCTTCTCCTTGTTTGTGTATTCCTCCAGAGATCGTTCTGATATGGCCGTTGTGGGATCATCCAGACCAGTATGTAAACAAACCTCTCTCTCTTTCCCTCCTCTCGCCCCTCCCTCTCTTAAATACCCATCTCTCTGGCTCGGATCACCTTTCTTATTGTTACAATCATTCCTCGTCTGTTGATTGTGAATTGTTTTGTGTATTTCACCTGTTCACTGTCTGATAAGACAACGTGTGTTTAGACCTAAACTTTATTTAACACATATTGTTCTCTCTCAGTGCAGGGTTTCCCCTAAAGCCTTTATTTAAGCTTAAAGAGTGTGTTGTTTCTCACTATAATCACACGGAGCGATTACAACTTGTAATAAATTCAAGACGCATAGTAATTCCTGAACAAATTCAATCCATTTTGTCCATTCGGAAAGCCGTGAGAGAAACATCAGACTGTTAAGCTAGCGAGGCTTTGGGATGCTGAACCGTGACTGTAGCCACATACTTGTGGATCTGACCTATCACTGGAATTGTTGTTGCAACATTTTGACTGTATTTCACATTGAAATGGTTTCCATTGGTTTTTGAACTGACCAATGTATTTTGGGTTGGGGCAATGAAGACTGTTATAGTGGTACTGTACTGTCATTATCATGGTTTATTTTGTTATTTTCAATGAAAATATTATTGCTGTTCTTTTTTTTGTGGTGTAAGAGATTGGATTGTTATTACTTGTTACTACAAGACTAGCTAAAATAATTGTTTGTTTTGAGTGTGCCCTGGAGTGAGTGGTGAAAGCTCCCAAAACGTTTCTAATTAACCATTATGAAGTAACATTCATCATTGTTATGCCCTTTCCTGTTCAATTACAGAATTTTCTTATTCTGAAATGAATATGGACTGCACAAATTGCTTAATCTCAAACTCACAAAGTTTTTTTTTTGATACTTATAAATGCAATGCATCAATTAATACAGTCTACTGTCTGTTCTGCAAACGTTTCATCCTTTAGCTGTTAATGTGTACTGAGAGAGCAGAAATGCATAAGCCGTAACTCAGATTGGTTCATTATGACATCATAACTAAGATGCTCTTGTGACATCACTGAGGTGCAATACTGTGACATGACTTTTCCTCTGCCATCACACTGACAGATGTCTGACAAAATTGTTCATCTTTGGAGGTTAATCTTCCTTCAGTTGCTGCGGTTACGGTGCTGCTGGTGTAGTGTGCCCTGAGAGCTGTAAGCTGCAGAACTTTGTCAATAAAATTTGCTCCGTGGTTCTGTGTCAGAACCGTTTGCACTAGACCCATGTGTGTTCCCTCCGCAGCTTTTCACCAACCCCTACGCCTTTTAGTCCCCAGGCCTTGTATACTACGACGATGGCAGTGATAATGACAACGAAGAGTTCAAAAAATGAATTTCCTTAGTCTGTTACTTTTTTACCTTTCTTTTGGTTTGTTTATTTTGTGTAATATGAACAATTAGTTTACTAGCCATGGCTTGCTGTCGATATTTGCATTAAGCCCTTGTTAAAACTTCCTGCAGACTTCAAGTCTCCTAGACTCTGCTATTGGCACAGGGTCACAAATACACAAGTATAGATGAACTCCAAGCTCTTGTTAACGATAACTTTCAAGCTTCTCAATATTTCAACATCCTTCTTCCTCCCATCCTTTTGGGATAGTCAGTGTTTTAAGTCTTGGTTTGATCAACCAGCCCCTGGAGGTTGGTAGTGACCCCCTTGGGATGGCTGGTAAGAAGGATTCAAGTTTGCTGAGCCACCAAGCTGGAATTTATTAAAACCAAGTTTAAACCAGGGGGTGAGCGTGACTTCCTGCACTGGTTATGCAAATCCATTTCCAGTAGATCAGTTGGTATTGTCAGGCTATGTAATATATATTTGGATTGTAATAAGAATCTATTTAGAAATTCTTAAAATGAAAAGATGGTTCTGTTGTTAGCAAGTTTATTTTCAATGGAACGTGAGAAAACAATGTTGCCTCGCATGCAGAAAAAAAATCGTTGGCTGCACTTGCCAATTATTATATAACAACTGCTAGCCCCAGGTTATTTTTTTGTCAGTCACCTAATGACCAGTAGGAGACCCGTTTCTGAAGCTCACTGGCTGAGGTGAGGAATGGCGTGGAGGCCAGGACCCTATGTGATGGAACGGGCCTGGACAGGAGCTGCCGCATCAGTGGCAGTCACGGTGGCCTTGTGTCTGGCCTCTTGAGTACCAATGGAGCACCTCACAGTTTCCCCTTAACCCTGTGTTGTCTCTACTCTGATTCTCCTGCAGACTGACTCCTCACCTTCTATTTCACTGGCCCAGCTCTCGAAGGTACTGTCCGCTTAGACTGGTGACGTTCCCCTGGAAATTTACACTCGAGTTAAGATCTCGTCTGGTTAGTTGACGGCTTTCTCGCACGTCCTCTCATTTTGACCATCTTCTGTTTCAGACGGCTAACCTAGCGGACGCAAACGCCTCAGAGGACGACAAGATCCGAGCGATGATTTCTCAGTCTAACCACGACTATGACCCCATACAGTCAGTATACACAAACACCTTTTGGACTGGCCAAAGCACAAAGCATAACCCTGTACCTACTGCTCCCAATAAACAGGGCAAGCCCTTGAAGAGTTAATACACAGGACATGCACACACTTGTGGTTTTGACACGCAAGCGACTAGTAGACCCTTTCATAGACGGATGTGTTGAAATAATCATATTTACATATTATGATTTGTATTCTTTATGGGTGGGATCAGTTATTACAGTTACATATACATATTACCCATGTTCTTGGAATACTGGTACGTCCATGTCTAATCAGTTGGTTCTGGACTGGGTCACCCAGTTCTTTTATGACCTGTTTATACTAGGCCAGGGCCATCTATGTGGCGCGGGGCTCTCAACCTAGGCAGTGAACCACTCTCATCTTGTGTAGTGGTTTGCAGAGGAGGGCTCGTGGACAAACGAGTCATATTTCCTTTGTCCATGATTGTGTTATGATTGAACTCTGAATAAATTCTCGCAACCTGATTTGACATACCTAAACAACCTGAAGACTCTGCTTTCTTACACACTTGCACACATTTCCCTGTGATGACATTTCCCCCTGCGTTCAAAAGTGTTTCTTTTCCTCAGCTACTCTAAGAAAGCCATTGGACCGCCACCTGCCCATTACACCTGCTACCGCTGTGGGAAGGCTGGTCACTACATCAGACACTGTCCCATGCAGATGGTAATATTCCAAACACACACACGTTTACCTGAAATCCCCTTTATTCATATTGTATTTTTTTGGGGCGGTTTTCCGTGTTGTGCTCACTGATGATGTGGTTGTAGGATAAGAGTGTGGAGGGGCCTAAGCCGGTGAGGATCAGTAAAGGGATTCCCCAGAGCTTCATGGTCAAGGCTGAGCCGGGCACCAAAGGGGCCATGTTGACCAGCACTGGAGAGTACGCCATCCCCGCTATCGACGCGTAAGTCACCTTCGCTGTCCACGCGCACATTCAGACCGTCGCTTCTGAACGGTTCACTCGAGACCTGTTTTTTTTTCCTTTCGGGCGTGTGTAGCGAGGCGTATGCCCTGGGAAAGAAGGAGCGTCCGCCGTTTGTTCCCTGCGACCAGTCGTCGTCGGACGACGAGTCCGACCCCATCCCGGACGAGCTGCTCTGTCCGATCTGCAACGACCTGATGGCCGACGCCGTGGTCATACCCTGCTGTGGGAACAGCTACTGTGACGAGTGTGAGTCTGGGCTCCGGGCCTCTCATAGCGCGTTACGTTGCCAGTGTTATCGTGGTGTACTAACAGTGTGCGTGCGTAGGTATCAGGACCAGTCTGTTGGACTCGGAGGAGCACACCTGCTTCACCTGCAAACAGTCCGACGTGTCACCCGACAACCTCATCGCCAACAAGTTCTTGCGGCAGGTGTGCAGACGTCCAGCTAACTTTCGACCGAACGTAACCGCCTCGCTTGGCGGCGACACGGTAGGCTCGGTGCTCACGGTCCTCTCTCCCATGTCGTCCCCCAGGCGGTCAACAACTTCAAGAACGAGTCGGGCTACACCAAACAGGGACGCAAGCAGCAGCACCAGTCGGCCCCGCCCCCTCCTCGGCAGAATCCGCTCCGGGCGCTCCCCTCCAGGCAACAAGACCCTCTGATGGCCCACATCTCTCGACCCCCTGCGGCTAGCCCCCCGCCCGCGGTGGCCCCCGAGCCCGTGCCCCCGCCCGCCCAGCCCGTGGTTCAGCCGGTGGCCCAGCCTGAGATGACCCCGGCCCCGGTCCCAGCCCCCGCCCCGGTCCCAGTCCCCGTCCCCGCCCCCGCCCCCCTGCCTGTCCCTGTTCCTGCGCCTGTCCTCGATCACCACTCCCCCAGGCACTCGGTCAATCAGAGCGAGCCGCCACCCCCAGGGTGAGTCCAAACACGCGTGTATGCATGTAAAGGTGAAAGGTTAGGCTTGTTGGATTATAAATTATTCATGGCAACGCTGTCTCGTCTGTCTCAGTGAGGCGGACCCAGAGCCTGCCCTTGTGTTAGAGGCCGCAGCCAGACCCGCGGGCAGTGGAAATGCGGTGAGACAGACACACACACACACACAAATACACAGGAGGCACCACCGTTATCTCTTACCACTCTTATGCTCAGCAACTCAGTTTCTGTTTTAAAACTTTGCTACAAAATATATATTTTTAATGTCCATGTCTTTATAATTTGATTGACAGGGCTACCATCTCCCCCATCTGATGGGCCACCCACCTCCTTTAAGACCCCCCCATCCCTCAGGTAAGGGGAGCACACAAACAAGTGTCTGAAGAATGACTCCTTGTTCATTGGTCTTATGAGAACGCTACGCTTTATCCGTATTACTCTCCTAAATGCGTTTGTGTCTTCAACATGTTAGTAGTGAACTAAAAGTCCCCCTGTTGACTCTCCCTCTCTCCCCCTCAGGGCCTCCCCCACGCCCTCCCCAGCATTCCCAGAGGGGCAGACCCTGGGACAGGTAAATCACCGTCTGATCCTGTGACTGGGTTTAATAGAAGCTCCCCCAGTAAAATATAACCATAACCCCTGTCTCCTCCTCCCCCTGCAGATCGTACCCACCTCACGGAGATCACCCTCCCCCCCGCCTCCAGGCGGCTCCGCCCGGCCCTGCTCCTCCCCTCTACCCCACGCCCCCGCACTACCCCCCGCCCCCACAGTCCTACCCCCCACCTTTCCCCGCCCCCGGCCTGCCCCCTCCCCCTTCGGTCAGCTTCGCTCCCCAAGTCCTCTACCCTCCGCCCGGGCTCAACCCGCCATGGGCCCCGCCAGGCGCCCAGCCCCCCCTCGGCCCCCCGCCCCCCTCCCACACTCGACCTCCTTTATCCAAGGAGGAGTTCTACAGGCAACGGCGCCACCACCAGGAAGAGTGAGTTGCTGCAGGAGTTACAGTGGATTTCAATACAAGAGGATGTAGTGTGTGTTTTATTAATATGTTTGTCAATGTGTACGTACCAGGGTAACGTCCAAACTGGATGAGTTCACGAAAGACTTTGCCAAAGAACTGTTGAAGTATCGGAACGCCCCCAAGAGACGCCGCCGCTCCTATTCAAGGTTGGCTTGCTTTCCATCTCTCTCTCTCACTCACTATCTCTCTCTCTCTCTCTCTCTCTCTCACAAACACACACACACACACACACACATGCTTCCAGACATGGAAAATCCCTTTTTCCCCTCATCTTTCTTGCTTCTTGTCATCCCTTGTCTGTTTCTAGGTCCAGATCCTACAGTCGCTCGCCGTTCAGTCGCTCCCCCTACTCCCGGTCCAGATCCAGGTCTTATTCCTACACCCCGAGCCGCTCCCGATCTCGCTCGCGCTCCCGCTCCAGGTCCTACGCCCGCTCCCCCTTCTCCCGCCGCAACGGACGCAGCTACGGACGCACGCGCTCGCGCTCCCGCTCCAGGTCCTACGGGTACCGGCGCTCGGGCTCGCCCAGGTCCCCTCCACCCTATCGGGGAGGAGGAGATGGAAGAGGAGGAGGCTGGGAGGGCGGGGACGGGGGTGCCGGTGGGGGTGGCGTAGCCGGTGGTGGTAGTGGTGGAGGAGGCGGAGGAGGTGGTGGTGGAGGAGGAGGAGGAGGAGGAGGAGGAGCAGCAGCAGCAGCAGGAGGAGGAGGAGTAGGAGGACCCTACCGCTCCAGATCCCGGTCTCGTTCTCCAGGGGGCTTCCGGAACCGCAGCCCCGCACCCCGTAAGCCTCCCCCCCGGGAGCCGCCCCCCTACGAGATGAAAGGGCCCGGCCGCAGCGACCTGAGCCCCGGGGGCCGCGAGCGCTGGGAGAGGGACAGCTACCGCCAGTGGGAGCGGGAGTACCGGGACTGGTACAACAAGTACTACAAGGACTACGACACCCAGCATGCCTCGCTGCACCACCGAGGGCGTGGCAGCAGGGAGAAGGAGAGGGAAAGGCTCTCCCCCTTCTCCAGAGATTACTCTCCCGGGAGCAGGGGGAGGAAGGGGGAGAGAGGAGCCCCCCCACACCACCACCACCACCCCACCTCCTCCACTTCCTCCGGGAATAAAGGAGGGACGAAAAGCCTGAAGCCCAAGAAACTGAAGAAGAAGAAGAGTGGGGACGAGCCAGAGCTGGCCCACCAATCGCTGGACAGAGGCGACGCCACGCCCGTGCGAGACGAGCCAATGGACGAGCTCCCCGTCCCCAGCAAACCTCCGCTCATATCCGCCAAAGCTCCCACCAGTTCTTCCACCACCAAGGTCTCAGCTAAGAGCTCCACTGTCCCCGTCAAGACGCCGCCCAAGGCCGGCAAACCCCAGTCCGACAAGGGAAAGAAGGACAAGGGTCCGAAGCTAAAGGTCAAGGGGAAGACAGAGGGCGCCAAGGTCAAAAGCGACAAGTTGAAAAAGAGGACCACAGAGGGAGCGAGCACCAAGACCAAGGACTCCTCTTCCTCCTCCTCCGCCTCCAAACCCTCCAGAAGCACCAAGCCGCGGCCCGAAGACCCGTCCGCCGCTCTGAAGAGGGACAAGAGCAAGAGCTCCATCGGGAGGACCGGACTGCTGAAGACCCCCCCTCTGTCCTCCCGTTCCTACCCTCTCCCCCACTCCCACATGGAGGAATCCTCCAGGCCCTTCCCCAGCGACATCCGGTGCAGACGCGACTACCCCCTGTCCGGCGGGGCCGGCCTGCTCCCGCTCCCCTCGCAACTGGCCCCGCTGTCCTCCCACGCGCCCCCCTCCCCCGTGGAGAAGCGCCGGAGGCCAGGGGAGGACCGGGGCTCCCTGCTGGGGGCTCCGCCCTCCAAGTTCCGGCGGCCTGATGGCATGGGAGGCGGCGGCGGTGGCGGAGGGGGGGACTCGCTGTCTCACCACCACCTCCACCTCCACCCTCACCCTCACCCCCACCCCCACACCCACCCGCACCTCCAGCTGCAGCGACCCCCGGGCCTGTCGGAAAGGAGCAGCCTGCTCCCCACGCCCGGGAGCCGCGAGGCGGCCAGAGCCGAGGCGGAGAGAGGCTCCATCAGGCCCCTCATGGACCTCCAGGTAACCCGCCAACGCCCCAACGCACCAGCCACACACTGATGCCGGATCACCTTATGGGAATGATGCAGCATCTGATCTGTATCTGTTCTTACTGTAGTATCTCCTATGGGAAGAAAGGCTGAGGGATATTTAAAGGCCTATAAGTGTTATGCTTACTATGTCACCTGTGTAAAATCCCTGCTTAATATGTGTTCCAGTGATGGCTGCTTCTGTATCTACATGTCATGTTGTGACTGTCCGCAGGTAAAGCCTCTCGCCCAGCGAAGGATCAAACTGAACCGAGACCTGGGGAGGAAGGGCAGCGTGGAGAGCCCGGTGCAGGACAGGCCAGCCGTTGCGGTGCAGGAGAGACGGACCCCCCCTCCCTCGGACAGGCCTGACCCGGCCTCCGGAGGAGAGAGGTCCACCAGAGCGGCTCCCGCCCCGGCGTCAGTTCCAGCCGAGGCCCGGAAGGAGAGCCCGCCCTCCAGGGAGAGCGGGGCCTCCAGGGAGAAGGGAGGCTCGAGAGAGAGGGACACATCCAGGGACAGGGGAGGTGCCAAAGACGGCGGGGCCTCCAGGGAGAGGCCGGCCAGCGCCGGGGACAGGGCCTCGGGCCCCGAGAGAGACAGGGCCCCGGGGCCGGACAGGGAGCGGGTGGCCGTGACCGTGGAGAGGGGAGCGGCCGACGGAGAGAGGTCCGTGCGGACGGAGAAGAAGAGCTCGTCCGGAGGAGGACGCTCCGTCTCTCTGGACCGCTTGACCATCGGCGAGAGATCTGCCACCGTCAAGAAGCCGGCAGACCCAGCGGAGAAAGCCGCGGCGCCCTCCAAGGAGAGAGGAGAGGCAGACGACAGGGCCGGCAAAACGGAAAGGTCGGCTCATATCAGTGTGCTCCCAGCCATGCTTTACTGAAGCTCATTAATTCTCCCAAAACACAAAACAATCACACCGTTGAACCTGCCTTCATTAGATGTAAGTGATTTTATTGTTTGTCTAATTGACTGTCGGTCTCACCCAGGGATGTGTCCAAGGAGAGAGCAGAGCGAAGTGCATCCTCAGGAGAGAAACCAGGGGCTTCAGCACACAGAGCTGGTAATTAATTGAGCGTGTGTGTGCGTGTGTGCGTGTGTGCGTGTGTGCGTGTGTGCGTGTGTGCGTGTGTGCGTGTGTGCGTGTGTGCGTGTGTGCGTGTGTGCGTGTGCGCGTGTGTGCCTGCTATTAAGAGGCTGTCAGTCCCTGTAGTGGAAACTCTCTCCATCTTTTCAGCAGCAACAAAAGACAGTGAAGAGCGGCCCGTCAAGAGCAGCAGGTCCAGGACCAGCCGCAAGGCCCCACCCCGCCACCCCCAGGCCTCACACAGGTGAGCAGAGCTCCCGCTCATCCCAGCTATTTGGCTCTCCATATAAACAGTAGAGCACACAGAAGAAGACATTGAAATAAGGAGAACCGAACAGAGAGAGTGCATTGATGATTTATTTTGTTTGTGCAAATCACTCAATATTGCCTGGGATTAATGATGCAGGCGGGTGAGATTATAGGTGAACTGTCAGTATGCTGAGATCACATGCTGTACTGTTGTGTTAACCGTTAGAAACGTCCAAGTCAGGTCTAACGTGTGGTCGTGTTCCAGTGCCAGGCCAGCAGAGGACCGTCCCGAACCCGACCCGGAGCAGAAGAGCGCGGGGTCCAAGCCCAGAGAGCCACCCCACAGCAGCCCAGAGGCCCACCCTGAGAGAGAGGCCCCCCGGGGGCCAGAGCAGGCCCTCATCCAGCCTCCTCCGCGCTCCAAGTGGGAGAGAGACGACCTGGAGGAAGAGGAGGAGCAGGTGGCTAGCCAGGAGAACGGGGTGGTGGTGCCCAGGGAAACCCCGCCAGCGCCACCCAGAGGCCAAGGCACGCAGAGACAGCCCGAACTCCCTAAACCTAGCAAGACTGTAGGGAGAGCAGGAGCGAAGGAGGAGAGGAGAACGGGGGTGAGGGAGGAGAAGAAAGTGGTAGGAGTTAGAGGCGCTAGGGAGGAGGGCAAGGCGTCGAGAGAGGGGCAGGCAGACGCGACCAAAGCAGCCAAGACTAGAGGGGGGAAGGAAGACGGGAGAGGGGGAGGAGTGAGGGAGGAAGGGCGAAGTGGAGCACTGGCTAGGGAGGAGGGGAGAGGAGGAGGAGGAGGAGGAGGAGGAGGAGGAGGCGGCGGCGGCGTGCGGGAGGAAGGCCGAGGCCCCGAGCCCAGGAGGCAGCGCCTGTGCTCCGACCTGAGCCGGGAGACTGACGAGGCCGCCTTCGTCCCCGACTACAGCGAGGGTGAGGGCTCCGAGCCCGAGGGCGGGAGGAGCCTGAGCGACAGCCCCTCCCACAGCCTCAACTCCTTCAGCCCCGCCCCTAGCAACCAGAGCGGCTCGGCGGCCGCGGCGACGGAGAAGAAGAAGAAGGAGAAGAAACACAAGAAGCATAAGAAGCACAAGAAGCACAAGAAGCAGGCGGAGGGAGAGGAAGAGGCCCGAGAACACAAGCACAAACACAAGAAGAAGAAACACAAGAAGAACAAAGAGAAGGATGCCGAGGAGAAGCCAGAGAAAGCACCCGAGGACCTGGCTGTTAACTAGCCGTTGTTAGCGTAGCCCCCTGACATACAGCTAGCCTGTGGCCGATAGTCAAAGGCAGGTAGAAGGGTTTCGCCGCCAAAGCTGGGTAGCTCCTTTGTATTATGCTTGCCTTTGTGTTCAAAACCACCATCCGGTACTATGAATATGTTCGTCTAATACCTGCAGTAAGGCCATGTTTACTTGATGGTTACTGACGGATTTCTGGGATTTTCCCCGGTGTTTCTGTCCATTGAGCCCCGTTTGGAAGGTCTGAGATCAGTCCTTGCTCCTCTTTTCTTAAATCGTTGAAAGTTGAGGCGGATGCCAGTTCTACAATATGTGGGTGGTGGTCTAACTGACCTTATTCCAGTCAGTGCCCCTCATGTCTTATGAAGTGACCACGCATACTGTGCTCAGGGATGTGATTTTAGTTGTTCCCGATGAATCAGGAATACAGTTTGTTTCTTTTCCCTGCCCTTTAATTCCTCATGTAAGTGAATGAACCCAACCTGCATTCGTACTGCTTCCTGGTTTGTCATTGTTTAGATCACATCCTTGCGTACGGTCGTAGGTTGTACTGAAGAATGTGTTTCGCTGCCGCAGTGTCTCTGCAGGTGGACTTTATACCACGTAAATTCTACACTGGATCATATTTGTCGTGCTGAAGTCTATGTGTAAAATGAACCACAACAAAGGCATGGCAGATCGGTGTCCATGTATTTTGTAATGTAGTGTACAGGTTTCTATGACTGTGACAAAGGGAGTGTGTGTTGTGTGAGTGAGAGTGAGATGGGGAAGGGTTGATGCGTTATTGCATGTGTTTTAATTTCTATCATGCAGCTGTGACTCAGGCAGAATGGAGAGAGCAATGGTAGGTTGATGTTCTTATGTTTAGCTTTTTTTAATAAAAGGATTTTTTTGGATTTCTAGACAGTTGTTTGCCTCAATTTCTTGATTATAATGCAAAAAGCAAATAAAGGCCATATTTAAAGAATTTCAAGAATGTTATTTTATGTGACTATTGTGATGTATTTATTGTCTTGCAATTTGGTGCAGGTTGTGTTCAAAAAGTGTGAAGGTTTCCCAAGTGCAATTATTTTCCATTTAATGGAGGCCAAGTACGTTATAAACATTTCCATTCAAGTTTAAGCCTATAGAATGGCAAATCGACCATCATAAAATGTGGGTCCCAGAAGGTAATGTGGAGAATTCCCCACCAGTAGGGCTGCATGTTTGGTATAACAGCGCTTTACAACAGGCCTACATGAGCAGACTTGTCTTGAGTCAACCAAGTCTGAATTTAGTCATGGACCCGAGAATAAATCCTGTGACAGAGAACAGCATTGGTGGTGTGGTTTAACGGTGGTAATTCTGACTGACATCAGTCAAAGGGCCTGTTCTGTTTCTGAACAGCAAGACTGACTGATATTTCTTATTGTATTTTATTAGCTCATAAGAACTACTGTTATGTGAGACCACAAGATGGAGCTGGTGTACTTGATAACTCGCACAATAACGAGACTCAAAAAATATGAGGGCATTCTTTCTTTCAAAGTATCATCTTTCAAACAGGATCATGTTTGTATTAAATATATCCTTATGCGCCACCATTTCAATTTCAAACTGCCAGCATGCCCTTCTCTTTGGGACAGATGGTGGCACCTTGTATAAGTGTGTGTGGTCTGCTTTGGAGTTTTTAATTGTAGAGTTCAGTTGGGGGGGGGGGGGGGGGGGGGGGGGGGGGGTCGGTGTGAACGGGAGAATGGAGGACAGGGAGGGCTAGGCAGACTTTTAGAGCAGTGATCACTTGGTGTGTTACGGAACATAAAAGCACACCAACGTTGACCCTGTGAGTGTGATGGGTTGGCGAGGTCAACAGTAATGGACTCAGAGTTCCATTACAGCAGATTAGTGGTGTATTGTTTTAACAGGAGTCTGGGACCCAGTTTACCATTACAACACATCCTTATTTTAATCTACTGGAGCAAGCAGCCAGCTGACTTTTTTTTTCTGTGCATATATTGTTTATTTTTGTGTGTGACTGTATTACCTACAAAGAATTACATCATTTTCCGTCATCAAGGCCAAAGGTTGCTAGGCAACTTCACTCCTGTCGATTGTCAGCAATGGTTCGTCTCTCACACACACTACTGTTTCTCTCACTTTCTCATGCTCGTTATTTTCCCTCCTGTTCTCCCCTGGTCTATGCTCTGGACAAATCTATAGGCCTAAGTCACAAAGTCTAGTGTGTGTGTGTGTGTGTGTGTGTGTGAGAGAGAGAGAGACAGGGAGACAGAGAGAGAGAGAGAGAGAGAGAGAGAGAGAGAGATAGAGAGAGAGAGAGAGAGAGAGAGAAAGAGAGAGTGTGTGTGAGTAAATTAAAAGGAGATTATAGACAGTATGTTTTTGATGATATGTGTATTTGCTGCTGTCGAAGCCTTTATATAAAATGAACAGTGCATGGTGGCATCATGTGATCCACCTGCAAGGAGAAACACTGGGAGGGGGAGGGGGAGAGCACTGAGAACGGAACGGAAGTTAATAATGATCACTCAAGCCCTTATAGTAGTGTGTCTCGAGGCTGCCTTTTGACATCCAGGTTATTAGTTACTGCTAAAACATGTTTATTGAGCGTGTATGCATCTGTTGTTTAGACACACTCAATACGAGGATTTAGTGTCTTGATGCTGTCGTCATGGTGATAGAGCTGACTGATCATGGCCATTGATCTCTAATCCAAACAGCACATTACTGAGTGTGATTTAAGTGAACGACTGTGTGTGAAATCATGCTCAGCTAGGTCACTGGACACACAAACATGCGCGCGCACACACAATATGTTGTACAAACACAGTGGAACTTTGGGAGAATTACTGACATGGTATAAAACACTTCCTCACAGATTATATTATGTAGTGGTCACCATGGTAACATGCCTGCAGGGCAGCCTATCACACTCTGATAATCATGTCTGGCCTAGATACTCATCAGCCATCGATAACGCAGAGAATGTGTTTTTTTGTTTTGTTTGTGTGAAACTCAGTGAGTTGATGTGGTGGAGAGATGATTTTATGTATAGTGTGTGGTGAAGTGTTTTACACATTTCAGGGTTTACTGTGTGTTCCTGTTACTTGTGTAAATAGAGATAGAGAGTAGGCTACGATCATCACGGTGACAAGATTGGAGTAAAAAATGCATGAAATGTTTCTGTCGAGCAGAAAGAATCTTGCTGCTGCACGAGTCTGCTGCGTGTGTGTATGTTGGTGTGTGTGTGTGTGTGTGTGTGTGTGTGTGCGTGCGTGCGCGCGCGCGCATTTGTGTGCGTGTGTGTGTGTGTGTGTTTGTGTGTAAGTAAGACGGATATAAATAGGTTCATCGGTTGAGAGGGATAAATGCAAAGAGGGAAACAAAGAATGGAAGAAGTGGGGAGAAACCTCCACATGACTGTTTACACTCACTGGCTTTGTGTGCTGTCTCCTCTGAGAGTAGTGGCAGCAGTAGGCTACATGGGTTAATGTGCGCGCGCGCATGTGTGTATTTTTGTGTATGTGTGTGTGTGTGTGTGTGTGCGTGTGTGTGGTTGTGTGTGTGTGTGTGTGTGTGTGTGTGTGTGTGTGTGTGTGTGTGTGTGTGTGTGTGTGTGTGTCCTAGATGTTAACTGTGTTTCTCAAGTCCTCTAAATGTTTGATGTGAGCTTCATAGTGGAGGGCTATGATAGCTCGGAGATCCGTCTCTGCCCGAACCATGTATCTCTCACAGCTCTACCACTCATACCTGCTCTCCTCCCCCTTTCCCTCTCCACCTGCCGGCCAGCTTCTTTCTCTCACGACTTCTTCTGTCCGAGGGTCGCCGGTGAAAGAACCAACATGCATACATGAACGGATCCCACAGGATGCAAAGTGTGATCGCAGGCGATCACGTGCCCCAACTCCCCCTGGTGCGCCTGAACTCTGGTGCTTCGCGCTGCAGAGCAAGTCAATCTGTAACTGGGATGCATGAGCCTCTGTTTGGGGTAGAGCCGTTCTTCTATAACTTTGTTTTTCCGTTTAAAAAAAACTTAAAAACCTTACCCGGTGGACTCGACCAGCGCAATAGATTTGGTATAGGCCTATCAGACTGGTGGGAGCCCAAATTTTGCACGGAGGTGGGCAAGTGGGAAACACCTCACCGCACGCAGATGGAATACCGGGCTAAGGAGAGTTTGGGGCGCGCGACAGACTGGGAGTGAGTGAAGCCGGTGGATGGACTCTTCTCCCTGGTAAGACTGGCATCAAAGTTCTATCCTGCCTTTCTCCTGTACTCTCGCCTCCTTTGCTGTCTGTGGCCGGGACTAGATAGCCCAAGTTCCTTTTTAGTACCATATGTATACAGATCTAGCGATTGTAAAGCTAGGCTGAATTTTTCCTTTTCTTGATTGTTTCTATACGGCACAGAATTGTTAAAAGTAATGGGGATGTTTTGATAACGCTTGTCCGGCTGGTCTGTACAGACGCCCCATTTTTGTTTTGATCGAGAGTTTAAAAAATATTTTAGGTTCAATTTAGGTCTCATTGCCATACCGTCTCTATTGCGATTCATAGGCTACCCTTGAATTCATTCAGGACTATTTTGTTTGAATTGCTAGTGAAAATTACCGCTTTGGTCTCATTTAGACAACTTAAGATGTAGGCTGATTTGAACATTTAAACTGGGGTTGTCTTGCGGGACAATCGCTTCCTATCTCTTATTAATTACACCAAGGTTTATTAGGCTATTCCCCCCCAAGCCGGAGTACTGCATCATATATGCATCTCCATTCAGCTGGACATATTCTTGCTGAGGAGCAAGACAAAATATGCTCAATAAAAAAGAAACCATGGGGTTCCCCTGCCACCTTTTTCTTTCAATTATCTTTTTTTTCAATCATGAACAGCCAAATTACATCCGCTTTTGGTAATAAAATCAAGTATCTCAATGGCCAAGTAAAAGTGCTAAGCTACTTTTCTTCTAGTCCGGATGCAGACTGTTGTTGGAAACCCTTCCTGGATTAAGATCATTACCTTGTAATGGTATGACTATGATGTTCCCTTGGCTGACGCTTGGATTATAAAAAAGATCTCTCCCATTAGTGTTACCTCCGGTGGACTGTGCAATGTGGTTTATGTCATGTGTCAGGTCACCTTGTTTGTTTAGCTGATTGTGATAGATGGTTCAAACTGTGACTGTGTGATGCTTGACCGCTATGCACTTTTGCAGCTCTGCCACAGACAATGTCTTTTAGGTAGAACATCTGCTATGTCTGTCACTGTTTCTGCTTCTTCCTTGTGTTTCTCGGTGCCTCCGTGTGGAGGCACATGGGGCTAGTTGAAGTCACCGCTGCTTATTGGGCCTGTTGATAATAGACGGTTTGGCACCAGGTTAATATGGGTCCTCTCTGTGGCCTACATTCTATCACACGCACACACACACGCCCCCCCCCCCCCCCCCCCCCCGCACAAACACACACACTCGTAGAGGAAAACAGAGCTGCTGCTGTGCCCTGATCCCCATCTCCCCGTCTCTCAAGCTGCCTGCAGCGTGGCCATGACTGGTGGACAAGAGCCAGACCTGCACGAACAGCAGAGAGCACCCGAAGACGAAGCGGAGGGGGAGGAGGTGTGTGTGTCCGTCCAGGGAGACGAACGGGAGGAGGCCAAAGAGGAGGTGGAGCTGCCGTACCCCGACCTAGCACCCGTGGTTCTGCTGGCCCTCACGCAGACCAGCCCGCCTCGCTCCTGGTGCCTTCGCGCTGTCTGCAGCCCATATCCTACACTGATAGGAATGTGTGTGAGTGTGTGTGTGTGCTTTTGCAGTGTGTCCATGTGGGTTTGGCTGTGCAAGTGTGTATGTTTGGTTGTGTGTCCGTGTGTGTGTGCTTGGCTTCGTGTGTGTTTGTTGATGTGTGTGTGTCTGTGTCTTCCTCTGCCTGTCTCACACTCTACACAGTGTTTATGCCCCGGCTCATGGCGTTACAGCGGACTTCGGGGAAGAGAGCTTGTGTCTCTGCGCTCCTGTTTGCTTTTGAGCTTCTGTGCTCTGTCAAAGCGGCTGTACCCACAATGCCGTTCTGTCTCCCTGTGTTTACTGAAGGGGTAAACACGCGCCACCCTCGAGAAGGACCAGAGTGCGTGATTAGGGCAGGAGATATTTCCTGTGCCCATTAACTGGGAAAAGGCATACCATTTTCCCCCCTGATTGGAGGTTTCCATAGTGACCGCTTCTAATGAATCTCCAGGGTTACTATTGCTTGTCAGCGGCGGTGGCGACCCTACCAGCAGCTGTTCCTATGGCAACAGTAATCACAAGTCCTCGGGACACACTTTGCCTTGCCGCTATCAGTCCCGTCCCCTTCTGCCTGCCACGTAGGTGTTAGCCCTGACCGGTGGGCACGAGCCAGACGGATGAGTGTGTGTGCGTGTGTGAGTGTGTGTGTGTGTGTGTGTGTGTGTGTGTGTGTGTGTGTGTGTGTGTGTGTGTGTGTGTGTGTGTGCAGGGCTGTGTGTCGACGTCAGCTTCACTTCGGAGGCTCATTAAGATTAATTTCCTTTACCCAAGCTATTGAGCTTTTCCTGTGCGGTCGCGTGGGTGAACGCGGGTGCGCGCGCTTGCCCCTGAGTGAAAGTGAGCGTTTTGTGTGTACGACTCTGCACTTGGCACTGTCAGCACTCTGTGTACTCCATAAATTATGAATGCATAATTGCTGAATAAATAAAAACTACATCAAGAAGAAAAAAAAAATACAAATGCCACGAGCCAAGTTCTCCTGTAGCCTGCTGGGCTGTTGCCATGGTGGCATCCTATAACATCATACACTCAATGTGTTGACTGATAGACTCACACATGCACATGCACAAACACAGTGAGGGTATCTCCCAGGGAAGAAGTTCTCTTAGAGGATTCACCTGGTTGCTTAGCAACAGCGCAGCGCTACCCTCATGGCCTGATTGGGTCCGCTCAGAAGGCTGGATGTGTGCACCAGCGTGTGTTTGTGTGTGCGGGTTTGCTTGTTGTGCATTTGTATGTGACTCTGTGTGCTGTCCTACCTACTGGTCCTGATGGAGGAACTAATGTGTGTGGACATTGTTGAACAGGGAACGTTAATGCGAGCGCACGGGGGGGTGGGGGTGGGGTGATGGAGGGGCGGTCCCCTGAAGCCATAGACTTGTTTTGCCTGGAATCCCTTTTTGTCTTTAGCTCAACCCCCCCCTGATCCCCCCCTGTCCCCTCCCTGGTCTCTCTGTCTTACCTCCCCTGAAACATGAAACCCTTGCTGTCCTCTCTTCCTCCCTCCCCTCATCTCAGCTACCCATCTCGTCTCTTTCTCTTTGGATCCATTACATCCTGGAGCCCCCCCCCCGCCCCCCCTACCTCCTTTCATCTTTGTCCCCCTTTCGACCCACTCTGTGTTTCCCTCCTTTACCGATCGCGCCGACTGTCTTGTCTCCGTGAACGGTGGATGGGTTAGCCAAGACAAGGGAATCCAAAAAGTTACAGTAAGGCTGCAAGGCTGTAAAGCCACAACCTGGCTCCCTGAAGAATCCTTATCTTAGGGTCTAAAGGACACACTGGTGTTACTCTAGGAGCTTTGCATTGATCCTCAATTCCTTAGTGTGCTCCTTCACTTCATTCCTTTTTTTCCCCAGCCTGGCACTTGCTAAGTTCAGGCACATAACTCTGAGTCTGCACGCTGCCCGTGAGACAGCCGAATGCTCACACACGCACACTCGCACCATTCAGAATGTACCACATCTATTTGGAGGTCTGATTAAAACACTGAGCACCAGTCATTGTAAGTCGCTTGATGCACAGATAGGGGAACAATAGCTGCCACCTCCATCGAGCAGCCGCCTTGGGTCTGCTAGTCTGTGTCATGAGAGGGGCTTTGGTGTTTTGAGTGTGGACGCCCGTTGACGTTACGACAGGGAGGTTAGGAACAAGAAGATCCAATTACATCAATATGGTGCACGTTAAAGACAGATGAGCTTTTCTGAAGGAAATTCCATCGTTGGTCTTTTTTTTTTTCTTCACACAATCTCCCCCGTTCTCCCTTCACTTCCTTGGTTCCTTGTCTGCTTTTCTTCTTCCTCGCTTCCGTTCTTTTATCTTCTCCGCTCCTCACCCTCCCTTTCGATATCCTTGATATGTCATGGGAGTGTTAAGTGTTGTTCAGATTCAAAGGCTCACGGCAGCATGTGCTAATATCTATCATTGATAGTTGAACCAATTCCTAGCACAAGCACATGCACACGTCTAACTAATTCAGAAACTCATGAAACATTCAGAACATTTATCCTTTGTCTATGTTTAAAGGATGAGAAAAGCTGATTCCATCACACTCTAGGCTACTTCACTCTTCCTGCCTTTTTTTTCTAGTCATCTTTTTATGTCTTGCTGTTGCTCTGTTGCACTTTTTCCCGGGAATCGTACTGTGTCTGTGCACTCTGCACCTCGCTTTCTCTCCGGAAGTGCCTCCTAAGATTTAATTGGGCCTGAAGGAGAGACTGATAGATAGATAGAAAGATAGATAGATAGATAGATAGATAGATAGATAGATAGATAGAGAGAGAGAGAGAGAGAGAGAGAGAGGCAGAGTTAGGGAGCAGTTGCGGAGTCAGTAGTGAGAATCATTTCATCCAATTAAACTGGCTTCCTTTGATGTTACTATAGTAACCAGCTGCCAGGCAGTCAAGGGGAGGAGCTTGAGGTCACAGCGACGTTACTGTAACACCACCCACCCCCACCACCACCACCACCAGCCCCCACAACACTAACATGTACAGGTATACCGGTAGTTGGACTTCAGGTAGATGGAAGGAGGTATGGCTGTCTCTATGTAGGGGCTGGAGTGCGTGAATCTTCGCCAGGGGTGGAGGGCGGTGCCAGAGAGGCCAGGGTGATCGTAGTTGATTTGATTTATAATGTCCGCCTGACCTTTATCACCTGTACAAGCTCTGGAGGAGGGAGGCCAGAGGAGGCGAGAAAGCGGAGGGGGTTGACAGGGCGGGGAGGTGGTGATGGAGGGGGGGGGGGGGGGGGGGGGGGGGGGCTTAGGCCAGGAAGAGGAGGGTTAGAAGAATGGTGGCAGCGACAGGAAACAGAGGCGCGTAATGTCAACTGTCATTAAAACTGTAAACTCAAAGTGACCGGGACTCTTTCTTATTCCAACCTCTCCCAACCTCCTATCTCTCTCTCTCTCTCTCTCTCTCTCTCTCTCTCTCTCTCTCTCTCTCTCTCTCTCTCTCTCTCTCTCTCTCTCTCTCTCTCCCTTTCAATTTTTTTGCTCTACTTGGCCATATTTTCCTTCTCGTCCCTTTCCCAAATACATTTTTAAGCACACTGCTCTATCTGCTGGCATAGACTCAGCTTTCTGACAGAGATATTAAAACCCCCAAGGGCATACAACGAAAGAGGAAGAGAAAAAGGAATAAGGGAGCGACCAGCAGAGAGGAAAAGAGGGAGCGGGGGTGACGGGGCTGCTGGAGCAGGTGAAGCAAGGCAAAAGGGAGAGGAAGGAGAGAGAACACGGCGAGAATACAATGACAAACTAGCTTGAAGACCGGAGAAAGAAAGATGGCTTGCGGGGGGAAAAAAAGATAAAGGGAGGGTGAGGGAAACATCGCGGCGGCAGCGTGGAGGGACATGGAAATGAAGTCGAAAGGACGAGAGTGTGCGGCAGCTAGAAGTAACCATGGAAGGGATAGAGAGGGTTGAATTAGAAAGGGGGGCAGCAAGGGAAAGGAAAGAGAGTGAGGGGGGGCAGGGGTTGGATGTTCCCTCTGAGTTACCGTGGTATGGTTTGAGTGATGGGGTAACCGTGGTAACACTCTCATCTCATCGATCACTCACACCTGGCCTTGACCCCGCCCCCGTCCCCCGCATGGGTGGGCCTGTGTGTCCTTGCCTGCGGCCGCGTCTGCAATGCAATGCAAGAACAAGACCAACCCCATTGCGTTTTCTAGAATATTTCCATTAAAAAAAAAAATGAATACCATGAGTTGAATTCAAATTCCATTTCTATCATGTCAATTCCAATCTAACCTCAAACTTGTCAGGCAAACTTAATCCGCTTTATATCCATGAAATTCTTGTAATCACCCGATTAACATTTCAAAGAGGTTGAATGCGGACTGTATTTGTACGTGTGTTTGTGTGTGTGTGTGTGTGTGTGTGTGTGTGTGTGTTTGTTGATGTTCTGTGGGGTGACTTCTAGACAGGATGCAGTCAGTGAAGGACTGTGAGGATGGAACTCTGAAGCCAGTTCCCACGGTGAGACGAGGGTTCCCATGACAACCGCGGCACTGGGAGGACACCGGATTACTCACACACACAAACACACACATACACACGTACACACACGTCTCTCTCCTGGGTGATTAAGGATTGTTCTCTCATTAATTTTTCTGCCCCCAGAGAGCAAAGTGGCCGGGTAGGGTACACTGTGTGTGTGTGTGTGTGTGTGTGTGTGTGTGTGTGTGTGTGTGTGTGTGTGTGTGTGTGTGTGTGTGGGTGTGTGTGTGTGTGTGGGTGTGTGTGTGTCTCTATGTATTTCTGTGTGTGTGTGTGTGTGTGTGTGTGTGTGTGTGTGTGTGTCTGTGTCTGTGTGTGCTCCAGGCTTTGTTGTATGTCCTTGATTCCTGAATAGACTACCATACACCAATCAGCACTTCTGTTCCACAGATTGATAACGATAGAGAGAGTTTTGTGCGGAGGAGCTTGTCGGCATTAGCCTTTTAGTTTGTTGTACGACAGCAGCCAACATCCCCTCTTTCATCTCTCAGTCTCTTCTGCTTATAGTTCCAAGTCCCCTGCTCATTGCTCTCTCCACCCCACCGCACTCTCCCCCTTTCCCTGTCCTTGTGGAGCAGCGTAAACTTTCTCTCTCTCTCTCCCTCTCACTCTCTCTCTTCTGCCCCTCTCCGACTTCCTGTTTATGTCCTTGTGTCTGGCTGGCTTCACTAAGCATACCAGCCTCCTGTCGCCCCTGGCTTCGCTAAGCAGACCAGCCCCCTGCCGCCCCTGCCCTGCAGCGGGAATCCAAAATGTTTATATGTGCTTTTAGTTGACTGGTTGCTATGGTGCTGACCCTTGACTTCTGGTCACATGGTTTGAGCGCGTGAGCATGCTGGCCATCCTGCTGAACTGTGTGACGCTCGGAATGTTCCAACCCTGTGACCACACACCCTCCATGCTTCAGGTAACACACACACACACACACGCACACACACACACACACACACACACACACACACACACACACACACACACACACACACACACACACACACACACACACACACACACACACACGGCACAATACATTTAAAGAGAACTTAGGTAAGGGTTATTATTGGCTCTCTGTAGCTCCGTGTCTGGGTGTATGTGTGTGTTTAGTCTTTAGATGACGGGATCTTCGTGTTCTTCGCGGGGGAGATGCTGATGAAGATGGTCGCTCTTGGGGTGCTAGGTCAGGGCGGTTACCTAGGTGACACGTGGAACAGACTGGACTTCTTCATTGTTTTGGTGGGGTGAGTGGCGGACTCTCTCTCTCTCATACACACACACACACACAGACACACACACACAGCTGACATTAAATATGAGCCAAACGTGTGTGTGTTGCTGTGTGTAAAGCTTGGCCATTTGTTTAATGCCACATAAATGTCAGGTCGTGTGTGTGCGTGATTGTGTCAGTAAGCATGTATGTGTGTGTGTGTGTGTGTGTGTGTGTGTGTGTGTGTTTGCACTGCAGAATGACAATCACACTGGTCTGCCCTCAGAGACAGAGACAGGTGGTTAAAGGAATGTTCTGCCAGAAGAGACTGTTGGTGACATCTCAGCCACTTAGAATGCAAGACAAGGGTCTAGCTTTTTCCCGATTGGCTGTCTCTCTCCACAGGATGCTGGAGTATTCTCTTGAAGGACACAATGTCAGCCTATCAGCTATCAGGACTGTGCGGGTGCTCCGCCCACTCCGAGCCATCAACAGAGTCCCTAGTGAGCCTTATTTTGTGGTTTTGTACATCTTACTCTGTCAATCTCTCTCTCTCTCTCTCTCTCTCTCTCTCTCTCTCTCTCTCTCTCTCTCTCTCTCTCTCTCTCTCTCTCTCTCTCTTTCTCTCTCTCTCTGTCTTCTTTGTCTTTGCCTTTAACTCTTGTTTTTGACGGAGTGTTTCACTAAGTTATGCTTTAAACTGTGCCGACTCTGACTTATTTGCTTCTCGGCTTAAGGCTAAGCTGTCAACCTGTTCAAAGTACCTGGTCGTGACGACGTATTATAGCTAGTCTGTGGGCCTAATGAGTCTGCTGCTAAACACCTAGCATTTGTGTGTGTGTGTGTGTGTGTGCGTGTGTTGCGTGTCTAGGTATGCGCATCCTGGTGACTCTTCTCCTCGACACCCTGCCCATGCTGGGGAATGTGCTGGCATTGTGCTTCTTCGTCTTCTTCATCTTCGGCATTGTCGGCGTGCAGCTGTGGGCGGGGCTACTGAGGAACCGCTGTTTCCTAGGTGATGACATCAAGACGTGAGTTAACACAATCCCTAAATTCCTTCATCCCTTAATTTCACTCAGACCTAAAGGTTCCCATTTTCTTCAATGCCCGTACAACAATAGTTTTTTTCTTGGCAGTTACTTTCCTTAAATCCAGGGGATGAAATGCTACATACATTGATTTGTATGGAAAACCAACAAACTCACAGTATTTTCCTGTTACCACCGCTTACAGAGAGAGTCCATCATGTCACAAGCTATCTCTCTAACTAACTGACACACACACACACACACACACACACTCACACACACACACACACACACACACACACAGACACACACACACACACACGCACACGCACAACCTCTTTATATTCCTCTGTCTGTCTGTGTTGTATACTCAAACAGTCACATAACGTCCACAGCAATAGTCGGTCGATCCATCTCTTTTGAAGATAAAATGTCTACAGAACTTCCATTTCTGTTTCAGCTTGCTGTCTGCCAGGAAAACACTTGCGCGCCGTTTGTCATAGAAGACTGTTCCGAATTTAACAATGCGTGACCTTTCTGGCTGAAGCCACGCTATATTTAGAATCAAAATCAAATTTATAAAACTCTCGTCCCCTTTCCTTTTTTTCCCGACCCGGCACCCGGCACCCGGCCACCCCTCTCCCGACAGGAAGTACAACCTGTCCTTCCTGAGCGGCTACTACCGGACGGACACCTCCGAGGACTTCCCGTTCATTTGCTCCACCGATCGGGAGAACGGAATGCTGCGCTGCTCCGACGTCCCACGCCGCCGCTTGGCTGGGGCCACCTGTTGGCTGGGGGCGGAGGGGGCGGGGGCAGAGGCGGGGCCTGGGCCGGACGAGCCAATGGCCTGCGTGAACTGGTACCAGTATTACAACGAGTGTCGCGCCGGGGTGCTGAACCCCCACAAGGGAGCCATCAACTTTGACAACATCGCTTATGCATGGATTGCTATCTTCCAGGTGTGCACACACACACACCCACAGACACCCACACACACACACACACACACACACACAGTCACCCACAGTCACCCACACAGGAAATTGTTTTGCGGCCTTCAAACCCAATTGCTGTGCTGACGTCCAAAAAATCGATTGCTGCTTCACTTAATTTCATTGACTTGCGTCGGTGTGCGTGGGCTTGTGTCCTCTGCGCAGGTGATCACTCTAGAAGGATGGGTGGACATCATGTACTACGTCATGGACGCGCATTCCTTCTACAACTTCATTTACTTCATCTTCCTCATCATCGTAAGGCATCGGTGGTCGGAGAGGCCAAGTAGCTAGACAGATTCAAACACACAAACACATTGTAGATCCATTCAGCATGTCGTCCTAGCGTTTTTTGAGGAGACACTCTAAGCCAACTGTCGCCCTAAACGTGGCGGTTGATTGCTTGTTTGTGTGTGCTTGTTTGTGTACGTGACCAGGTGGGCTCCTTCTTCATGATCAACCTGTGCCTGGTGGTCATCGCCACCCAGTTCTCCGAGACCAAGCAGCGCGAGCACGCCCTGATGCGCTCGGAGCGCCGCGCCCGCCAGCTCCACCACGCCTCCGACGCCTCCACGCTGGCCAGCGACAGCCAGCCGGGCAGCTGCTACGAGGAGATGATCCGCTACCTGGCCCACCTGGGCCGCAAGGCCTGGCGCCGCCTCCACTGCCTGTACGCCACCGGCCGGAGGCGGGCCCACTGCCCCGGCCTGTGCTGCTGCCGGAGGGGGGCCGGGGAGGGGGCCAAGGCGGGCGGGGCGGGCGAGGTTAACGGCCTGGCCCACCGCCACTCGGGCCTCGTCCCCCCCGTCTTCCACATTCCCCCGGCCCAGTACCTTCCTCCTCAGCAGCACCACCCTCATCGTCAAAACCATCCCAATGCAAACCCGCAGGCTGAGGGGGAGGTCAGCAACGGAGGGCGTGGCATGAACTATCCAATCATCTTAGCCCTCTACAGCAGCCCCGCCTCTCAGGGGCGGGGCGGGACGAGGCAGGCCGCCATGGAGGCGCCCGGCAAGCTGCCGCAGCTGGCGTTGGAGCATGGTGAGACGGCGTGTGTGTGTGTGTGTGTGTGTTACCTAGGGGTGTGAATGTGCTCTTTTAGAGAGCGCCTGAGGAGGTGTTGAAGCTGTCCCTGCACTGCCTGCGAGCAGACAGCCTCAGTGAGCTGAAGGAGGGGCCGGGTTCAGGAGGGGCTTTGACCTCCTCCCAGGCCTCCGTTGTTCTTCTCCCTGCCGGCTGTCTGTTGATGCAATCTGAAAGGGTGTCCCACTTTTCTCCGCTCCCCTGTTTCTAATAAAAGGCCTTGTCTGTGCATGTACTGGCACTCGGTCCCCAGCGCATTGCAGCTTCAATTCTGCTGCCATAGGCTGAAAGGAAGGGAAGGTCAAAGGATGAGGCGATACGATTTTCTTTTTTTCCGAACCGATGTACGTTCTCTCTTGGCCACGTTTGCGCGCGTGTCTGGGCGGTCTGTGTCTGTGTGTAACCTTTACCTGTCTCTCCAGGTGCGTGCGTCGGAAACATAGCGCTTCCGTTGCCAGGGGAAATCCCCGGGGACCCGTTGGCATGCCCGTGCTGTCTCCATGACAACCGGCCCAGTGACAGGGAGACCGCTGACGGTCTGCCGGATGACCAGCGCCGCCACAACGGCTCCTGCCACGGCGACAGCCCCAAGCGCCGTGACGGACAGGCCTCGGAGCCAGCGGGGAGGCTGTGCGCACGCTGCTGGACGGGCCTCAGGGAGCAGCTCAACGTCATCGTCGGCAGCCGATACTTCAACAGGGGAATCATGATTGCCATCCTCATCAACACGCTCTCTATGGGCATAGAGTACCACGAACAGGTAATCCCCCCTGGGGGGGTAGGGGTGGGGTGGGGGTGGGGGGGGGGGGGTGGGTGCTGGTCAAGTGGTTGTGTGTGGCGGGGTGTTGGGATCTTATCTGGTGGGACAAAGGAATTGGTTGTGTTACACAACCGCTGTCCTCGTGAAGGTGCTTTCGTAGAAGAGTCATAGAGTAAAAGAGCTTAATCAAAAAGTGTGTGTGTGCGCGTTTGCGTGTGTGTGTGCGTGAGTGTGTTTGTGTGACTGCGGTTGGATTTAAACGAGATGTATTCATCATTATGCGTGATTAAATCAATAAGCATTGTCCCCAATCAACACCCCAGTGCTCATAGCAGCTGCCCACACAATGTGAATGTGTTTGTGTGTGTGTGTGTGTGTGAGGCTGTGGAAGTCTGTCTGTGTGTTTGCATGTGTGTAGGCTTGTGTGTGTGTGTGTGAGGCTGTGGAAGTCTGTCTGTGTGTTTGCATGTGTGTAGGCTTGTGTGTGTGTGTGTGAGGCTGTGGAAGTCTGTCTGTGTGTTTGCACGTGTGTGGGCTTGTGTGTGTGTGTGTGTAGCAGAGTCGTGTCAAGGGATGAAGAAAGTCCTAAGACCCATCCCAAGTGTTAATTAAAGTGTGACCCTGGGAGAGAGAAAGGCAAAACGACGGAGAGGCAGTGTTTGAGTATGCAGGAGCGAGAGAAAGAGAGGGGGGGAGAGAGAGAGACAGAGGGTGAGAGAGAGAGAGAGTTAGAGAGAGAGAGAGAGAGAGACTGAGAGAGAGAGTGAGAGAGTTGGGGGGGGGGGGGGGGGCTGAGACAGAGGACGAGAGAGTGAAGGGTAGATAGGAAGAGGAAAGAGAGACACACTTAGGCTGGCATTGACAGACAGCAGGAGGCAGAGTTTAACATTTTGAATTCAGCCATTTAATATATATCGGACATATTCTCAGGGAGCGCGTAACCACATCGCCTCGTCTTTTTGCCTCCGAGCTACAGGGAGTTGGATCTGTTGTATGTGATTATTTCCCCCGACTGAAATGATTGAAGGGGTACTGTACCTTGCCAAAGCAATTGCAATTTCCGCATCAGTGAAATCATCGGAATCAATTATGGGCCGGGGGGGCTAATTCTTTCCCCTGCCGACCATCAAAGGCCCGTGCCTCCCCTGCCTCTCCCTCCCTGGCGCTACCTCAGCCTTGTTACCATGCGAGAGCTCCGTCTTTAAGTAGGTCAACCTGATGGGGACGGTGGGAAGGGCTGGACGGCAGAGAGCCGCCGTCGCAAGGCAACGCTTTCCCTACGCTACGGCCTCCACGCGCTCCGCCATCTTCTCCCTCTTTCCCTCTCCCCTTCCTCCTCACTCTATCTCCCTCTCACACACACTTTCTCTCTCTATCTCTCCCTCTCTCTATCTATTTCTTCCTCTCTCTCTCGTATCTATGTTCTCCCGCTCTCTCGCTCCACCCTAGCCGCAGGAGTTGACGGACGTGCTGGAGATCAGTAACCTGGTGTTCACCAGCCTCTTCAGCCTGGAGATGCTGCTCAAGCTGCTGGCCTACGGTCTGTTTGGCTACGTCCAGAACCCTTACAACAGCTTCGACAGCGTCATTGTGGTTATCAGGTACCCCACATCAGCATCTCCTCATCAACCCCCCATTACATTTAGATTGGACTATTAGCCTCCCCAGTAAATGGCGGCTTCAATCACTGGAGGATTTCATCATTAACTGGGCTGCGTACTTTGTGTGTGTGTGTGTGTGCGTGCGTGCGTGTGTGTGTGCGCGTTGGTAGCGTGTGGGAGATCGTGGGCCAGGCCGACGGAGGCCTGTCGGTCCTGCGTACGTTCCGCCTGCTCCGGGTCCTGAAGCTGGTCCGCTTCCTCCCGGCGCTGCGGAGGCAGCTGGTGGTGCTGATGAAGACCATGGACAACGTGGCCACCTTCTGCATGCTGCTCATGCTCTTCATCTTCATCTTCAGGTACCGAATCCCCCCCCCCCCCTTAGTCTCCACTAAATGTCCCCTCGGCCTGCTCCGAGATAGATTCCCCGTTACACTGAACGTTCCCAGGTGTCTCTGTGACTCTGTGTCTGATGATGTGACCACCGGCCGTTCTTTCTTTCTTTCTTTCTTTCTTTCTTTCTTTCTTTTGTTTTGTTTGTTTTGGTGGTTGTGTTGCAGCATCCTGGGTATGCATCTGTTTGGCTGCAAGTTTGGTCTTGGTCAGGACAGCGGAGACACTCTGCCAGACAGGAAGAACTTTGATTCCCTGCTCTGGGCCACTGTCACCGTCTTCCAGGTGGAACACACACACACACACACACACACACACACACACACACACACACAAAGCCAGACACTCTTAAACAATATGCAAAATACCATCAGTCTCCAGAAAATGTTTATTCATTGTTCTACTGCCAACTGCACGTGTCAACTGAACTGAATTCCATTGTTGCAAACTGCCTTAGAACCTTGTCTCTTTCTTCCCTCCTCGCCCTCACCCCTCCAGATCCTGACCCAGGAGGACTGGAACGCGGTGCTGTATAACGGCATGGCCTCCACCACCCCTCTGGCTGCCCTCTACTTTGTCGCTCTCATGACCTTTGGGAACTACGTTCTCTTCAACCTACTGGTGGCCATCTTGGTTGAGGGCTTCCAGGCTGAGGTAAAGGCAAAGCGTTTAACTGCGGATACGGCATAATATATATATATATATATATATATATATATATATTATATTATATGACTGTTTCTATGTGTTGAGATGGGAAAAATACTTCATAATGTAACATGTTACAAAATACAGCTTGCCAAATGTATCAAAATAAATGACCAAATACTGGTGTCCAAAAATGTATTTAAATAATATACATGTTTTTTTGTATTTCAACTACCCAAAAAATACTTAGCGTTCCGAGTGTTAAAACGTATGCAAAGATTATCTAATACATTTCTAACACGTTAACATATTATGCCATGGAGTCCATTCGTTCACTGTGGTCAGGCAAGGCTCCCTTGGGAGTTGATTTGGTAGTTACATCAGGGCATTCATCATAGTCTTCCTCTCTACCTCAATCAAAAACCAGTAACGGATCTAGCTGGCTGGCTGAATTTATAAGGAATTAAACCTGCTCCAATTTGACTATTTATAGATGATACCAATGGTCTATCCGTGATCTAAAAACACTTGGAAATTGTGGAAGAAATTATTAGGAAATGGTTTGCTATATGAGTAATATATTAGTAAGTAAGTAGTATATACATATATGTATATATAAGTTATCATTGAATCTGAGTAAAAAAAAGTCGGTGATATTCGGTAACCGGATAATAATAAACTTAAAAATACAAATAAAGTACAAAATCAACAACCTTATTTTTATGAAGACCAAATTTACTCTTACAAAATCAGAAGCTTGAGTCTGTCTGGTATATAAAAAATGCCTCTTTAATGTCAAGATTGACTGCTGAAAAGTATGTATTTTCAAATACAAAATATGGCTCCAAGAAGTAACATATTACAAATGACATTAAAAATGTTTTAGAGTGATCAAATATAAAATTACAAAATACTGGACAGTAAT